>OZ018326.1:18091160-18226160 GCA_963969495.1 Ceratothoa steindachneri
TCTCTAGCAAATTTGTTTGATGGACAATATATATATATATATATATATATATATATATATATATATATATATATATATATATATATATATATATATATATATATATATATATATATATATATATATATATATATATATATATATATATATATATATATATATATATATATATATATATATATATATATATATATATATATATATATATATATATATATATATCTCTCTCTCTCTCTCTCTCTCTCTCTCTCTCTCTCTCTCTCTCTCTCTCTCTCTCTCTCTCAACACAGCCACCTTGTCGTCGGTGAGAGAGCTTGCGTGATCTGCCTGAGTTAAGCTAGCTAAGCTGGGGGACTTTTAGTCCGGTAGGGTCACCCATGCCAGTAAGGTAGCTGTAGTAGGATCCAGACTAAGGGTTGTCAAACTTCTCTACCACTTCTTTGATGCGTCTCCTTGCATCCCCCTACCAACCCATTCGATTCTGTTAGTACTAAGTTTCACCAACTCTCTTCAACTGTCAAAAAATCAAAACAAAAACCCAATAACAAAAAAAAACCCTTCATCTCTATTACACATAAGTTGTTTATTAATAAGGGCCTCACCAGCTCCCTTATGCCGCGTGAGAAGAGAGGCTTTGGAACCTCTTTAAATAACGCCTTGGAGCACTCATAGGTTACAAGAGACTGAGATTGAAGGGATCTTAGGCGTTTGGGGTACGATTAATGGAGAAATGCTAGGTACCCCTTAAAAGCTTTCTCCTAACGTGTAATTGCCTGACCAGCTCCCTGTGACCGCTACTTGGTGAATAAAGGCTCAACTGATCTTTGGAGAGAGAGCTTTTGTGCCTTGCTGGTTGCCAGATCAGCTAAAGATCTCGGATGAAGTCGTGGGCACTTAGCTTTACTATTTGCCTCAATTCTGGCCGTTTTTAGTTGATTAGTAGGGCTTAGTAGGAAGACAGTTACACCTCAAGCACCCCTGTCGAAAAATCAGAGAACCAGTTCACTGGGGCTCTCGTGCTGCTTAGTTGGGAGCTGCGGCACGATTGGGGACGTCCGGCCCAGGGGAGACCTTAGGGTTGGTGTGCTTGATCAAAGGGTTTCTGTTCGCCGAACGACCGAAAACCTCCTGGAAACAGGCGGATGAGATTAGTGCGAGAGAAAATCACAACCAAAAACCCCTTTTTTAATGCGTATGGTCCGAGATTTTTGTAAGATGGCGAAGAAGAATGGTCCTCCGTTTCGAAAGCTAACCTGCAAAATATGCAAAGTCTATAGATGGAGTGAAGACTTCGGGGGAAGGAGTTGCAAGGAACTCACAGATGGCGTCAGTGTCTGTGACTTCTGCGAACTCGAGAAGCGCCTGGGTGAGAGCATCGCTCAACTGAGAGAGGAGAACTCCCTCCTTAAAAGGGAAGTTCAACTCTTAAAAACAGAGAGATGCAGATGCTCAGGCGAGAAGGCTCCGGACGTCCAACAGCCGATTTCTTCTGCTGAAGGGCTTCCTCAACGAGCCAAAAAGAAGAAAAGAAAGAAGAAAGAAGAGAAAGTAGAAATAGAAGAAGAGAAAGTAGAAATAGAAGAAGAGAAAGTAGAAAGAGAAGAAGATAAAGTAAAAGGAGAAGAAGAGAAAGTAGAAAGAGAAGAAAAGAAACTGGAAACAGAAGAAGAGAAAGTAGAAGCAGAAGAAGAGAAACGGGAAACAAACGAAGAGATAGCAAAGGAAGTCAAGAAGAAGAATAAGAAGAAGAAGAAAAAAAAATTAGAGATACAAGAGGAAAGCGGCAAGTCGCCTCCGAAAGGAAAGACTAAGTCGTCCGCAGTCAAATGTGCAAGAGTCACCCTTATTGGTGATTCTCAAGCACGGGGTCTGAAGCCCCTGCTAGCGGCCCGCCTTCGCACAAGCGTTAAGGTGAGCTGCATCCCAGGTTGTGGGAATATGCAGGTAAGAGCTGAGGCCGAGAAGTCTCAGATTTCAGAGACTTCAGTCGTTGCCCTTATGGTAAGTGGCAACGACCTCTACCTCAGAGGAGGTAGGGTAGGCCCTACAGGTGAAATTATGAGGACAGTTATGGGCGCTGTCGACGACTGTGGACTGAAAACCCGCAGACGCGTCGTGGTGGGGATGCTCCCGAGGTGGGGTCCAAGCCGGACTGCCCGCTTGAGGAACATGTCGCTAAACAGGCGCCTTGCAGACCTCTGTACGGCTGAGGGTGTCTTTTTTGTGGACCCGTACGCCGTGTTCTATGGTAGAAAAGACCTCTACCAAAGGGACGGGGTGCACCTCTCCTTTAAGGGCAAGGCGTTCCTAGCCAACCTCATCCAGGATGTCGTGGAGCGCACCCAAAGGAGTGTCCGGCCCATTGGGAAGGCGGACGTACGCCAGTACGCCCGAGTCACTCCCCAAACAACCTTCTCGGAGGTTGTTAAAAATGGTGCCACCACGACAAACAAGAAGCCGGGAAACGGAAGAGTATAGGGGGTCCTACATTAGGGGACTCCCTGAAGGTTCTTCTGTTCAATGCGAGGTCAATCAGGAACAAATTTCCTGAGCTCCGTGGCCTCGTAGCGACGGAGGAACCCGAAATGGTAGCCATAACAGAATCGTGGATAAAAACGTCAAACCGAGACTTTGAAGGCGAATTCACGGTTCCTGGCTACCAACTCTTCCACAAAGATAGGCCAGACAGAGAGGGTGGCGGTGTAATGTTGTATGTCAAGGATACAATCAAATCTACGAACTCCAACGTTATATCCGACCACGAGCTCCTAGGCGTTGACCTAGAGATCGGTCCTGCCAAATACAGGACCCTGGTGCTTTACAGACCCCCTTCCCAACCTGTTGAGAAGGACAGGGAACTGTACCAGCTGCTGGGTGAGCTGGTTCAAGGCAGAGTGTGCATCGTTATGGGCGATTTCAACAGCCAAGTTGACTGGGAAACCAGAGCAGCCTGTGGCGAGAGCGCGCTACTCCTGGAGTTCGCCAACAACGAGTTCCTCACTCAATGGGTCAGAGAACCGACGAGAGGAGACAATATCCTCGACTTGGTCTTCACCTCTGAGGATGATATCGTTGAGGATATCTCTGTAGGCGAAGAGCTCGGTGGCAGTGATCACCAGCTAGTTAGATTTAGCGTCAAGATCCCGAAGGTAAGGTCTGTTGCCAGTCAATTAAAGAAACTTGACTTGAGAAGAGCAGACTTTGCAAGCCTTCGAGCTGGACTGACTGACGTGAGGCTAGAAGTGTGCGATGCCGTTGAAGACTCGTGGAATAGTTTCAAAACCACATTCATGAGTCTTCAATCGCGTTTCATCCCTCTGAAATGCCCCCGTCTGTCTTCTGTTCAACCTAAGTGGTTTAATCGAGAAATCGGCCAACTGCTTAGGGAGAAGAGAAATGTGTACCGGCAATCGAAGATCTCGGGTGACTTTGACGAATACCGGAGGCTAGCAAGGAGAGTGAAGTCCAGCATAAGGGCGGCTAAGCGGTCTGAGGAACTCCGAGTGGCGAGACTCTGTAAAGGGAATCCCAAGGAGTTTTTTGGATATGTGAACAGCCGTAAACCAATCCGTCGAACGATTGGCCCTTTGAGGAATGAGGAGGGGACATTAAAGCATTCAGATGCAGAAAATGCTAACCTCCTCAACGACTACTTCTCTTCAGTGTTTACTGAAGAGTGTGGTCCCATTCCCCAGCCGACGGATTCCTACTCGGCGGAAAAGCTGGAGGCAATGGACTTCACCGAAGGAGAAATAAAGAAAGATCGCTGACCTAAAGACGAATAAGTCCCCTGGACCGGACGGGTTTCTACCTAAAGTGTTGAAGGAAGTGTGCGATGAAGTATCACGACATCTGTGCGCTATCTTTAACATGTCAATCCGGACCGGATGCGTTCCTAGAGACTGGCGTGAGGCGGAGGTGACTCCTATCTTCAAGAAAGGAGACCGTAGCCAACCGTCGAACTACCGACCTATCAGTCTGACTTCGATAGTCGGTAAACTCATGGAAAGCATCATGGTGGACAAAGTGACGTCGTATTTAGAGTCAAACCTGCTACTGAGGAGTTCCCAGCACGGCTTCCGAAGGCAACGGTCATGCCTGACGAACCTTGTGGAATTCTTCCACTTCGTTTTCAGTGAGCACGATCGGGACAAGGCGGTGGATGTGGTCTACCTAGACTTTCAGAAAGCCTTTGATAAGGTACCACACCGCCGCCTTCTCCGGAAAGTGCGAGCGCTTGGCATAGACGGAAAGGTAGCCGGCTGGATCGAAAACTGGCTAAGTGGCAGACGGCAACGGGTGGAGGTAAATGGACAGTCTTCTGAGTGGGTGCCCGTTACTAGCGGGGTGCCTCAAGGTTCTGTCCTGGGACCACTACTATTCATCATCTACGTCAACGACATGGACGGTGACATGGTTGCCAAGATTTCCAAATTTGCCGACGATACCAAGCTTGGTATGAACGTTGCAAAGGATGGAAATACTGCCCGCCTGCAGGAAGATCTTGGGAAGATTGGGGAGTGGTCGGACACGTGGCAAATGCCTTTTAACGTGGGAAAATGCAAAGTGATGCATATCGGCCACAGAAACCCCCAATCTCAGTATATCCTTAAGGGCACTGCTATGGAATCCACCGACACTGAGAAGGACTTGGGTGTAACAATCACTAGTGACCTCAAGTTCTCGAAACAGTGCATTGAGGCGGAGAAAAAGGCCCAAAGGATGCTAGGCTATATTAAGCGCCAGTTTGGTTATCGGAACCAGGAGATTGTACTGTGCCTGTACAACTCACTTGTCCGACCGCACCTGGAGTATGCTTGGAGTCCTTCATTGCGAAAGGACATCGCGAGATTGGAACGCGTACAAGCCAGGGCAACCAAGCTGATTCCCTCTATCCGACATAAAAGTTATGAGGATAGACTAAGGGAGTTAGATCTGTTCTCACTGAAAACCCGTAGACTGCGTGGTCAGCTCATCGAAGTCTTCAAAATACTTCGAGGGTTCGACAATGTTGACTACCGGGATATTTTTACACTGAGTGAGAACAGAACGCGCAATCACGGCTTCAAACTTGAACTGAAGCGTTACAACCGCAATCTGTGTGGAAACTTTTTCACCTACAGTATCTGCGGTAAGTGGAACGCACTTCCAGTGGAAGTTGTCAACAGTGAATCTGTTGACCAGTTCAAGTCAAGACTAGACAAAGTCTTGAAAAGTGGCCGTTTATGGACGCAAAACAATTGAGCAGCCATGTGCCCGCTCAATTGCTAGTCCAAAGGTACCCTCTTTGAATGGACCGTAAGGTCTCCTAGGGTACTTACTTTCCTTGTTACTCCTTGTTACTCTCTCTCTCTCTCTCTCTCTCTCTCTCTCTCTCTCTCTCTCTCTCTCTCTCTCTCTCTCTCTCTCTGACATTTTTCCTTAGATCAAGTCCTGCCTTTCTTGCTCAAATCCTAGTTATCAAAGGTCATAAAAAATCTGACCTAATAGGAAAAAAATTGCTTTCTATAAATATGGTATATCTCTATTTTGTAAACCATTGTGAATTTGAAAATGTTGGGGAAACGAAAGTACTAACTCCAATCAATCTTTCCTTTTCCTTACCTGGTATACACAAACAAATATATATATATATATATAGAACGAGACAGAGTGGAAGAAAGAGAGAGATAATAGGAAATAAAAGGAGATAGACTGCGAATAATATATATATATATATATATATATATATATATATATATATATATATATATATATATAAGCCACGGCTTCACCACTCCCCCCCCCTCGCTACGGCGGAGCTTGCGCTTCGCTTTCGACCTATTTGATCTTACCAAGCGATTATAATCGTCTCTACCCCCTCCCCTACCCTCTCACCTCCGACTTGATCTAACCCTATCACATCACCTACTCCTTCCACTACCCTATTCCCTAACCTCTCTCCATTCCTCCCCACCTTCTCCTCTCTCTCTTTCCTAATCCGTTTACCCCTCCCCTTATCTCTCCCCCTCTAAAACAAGGTAAAGGACAGGGTGAGTGTGAGCTATTTTATAAACTAAGCTATAATAAAATTTAAAATTATTCAAAAAATCACGTTCTAAAAAATACACTTTGCCCTCTCTCTCCTACTCCCCACTACTTCACCCCAGGGATCGGCGGAGAGAGATAGGGGTGGAGGGAGATGGGAAAGAGGGTGGTGTTGGAAGAGGGATTTTGTAGAAAGGGGAGATAGAGAAGGGTGAGAGAGAACAGGGAGGAGAGAGATGGAGAGATGGGGTAGGGGGAGAGAGAGAGTGTTTGGAAGAGGGAGAGGGTGAGTAAGAGTGAGGGAGACGGAGAAGGGGAGTGAGTTGGGGGGATAAAGAGTTAGGGGAGATGGAGGGGGTTGGGGAGGGAGGGGAAAGGGAGGGAGAGAGAGACTTTGGGGGAGAAGAATTTATAACAGTTTACTTGTCCAGTTTAAAAAAAATAAAAATATTCTAAAAATATAGGGTTATGGAGGATATATATATATATATATATATATATATATATATATATATATATATATATACATATATATATATATATATATATATATATACATATATATATATATATATACATATATATATATATATATATATATATATATATATATATATATATATATATATATATATATATATATATATATATATATTAATATAGTTAGAGAGAGAGAAAGTGAGGGACGAGAAAACGAGACGGAGAGTTAGGGAAAATGAGAGATAGATAGAGAACGAGAGAGAGAAGAAAACAGGAAAATTACAGAAACGAGGACAGACAAAGACCCTACTATCCGTTTAAGGCCAGTAGGCTTACCCAGACGGCGTTAAACTATCATTTCCCTATAACGGACAAGATAACCTATCTACTGTTTGTATCGGGTGATTTTCTTTTATAACATACTCGTTTACTATTTAAATTCTAAGGTTCACACTTTTCGCCATGACATGCATGTTCAGTTTTTGCCTCAAAGGCAAAAACTGGTGATGGAACAGTACTCTTTTTTCCCACAGGATGCGCATTCTAGTTATGAAAATAATAAAAAGTAATAAACATATAGGACATACAGAAATAGAAAGATGGAAATAATATTGATTCCATGCAGTGCATGGAATATACCCTTTTCATCTGTGCTTTTAGTATGTTATAGTTACACTAGTGAAATACTCATCAAGTCGGTTTATAACATATTTACTGACGTGCTTTCTACTACACTGCGTGGTAGGCTATTCCACGTTTGTGTGATCTTAAAAGTAAAGTAATTTGGGGATATAGAGGAGTTAAATCGCATATTCACTAATTTGAAACCGTTTAGGGTAGTATTGGCTCTTTCTTCTATCTCATAAGTTAAATTGTGAGCAATATATCCTAGCATTCGGTTCGCGTTTTTACAAGCTTTTTGCGCATTCTTTCAACACTTTAGGGTCCTCCAAGATTAAAATCCCCAGGTCCGTTCCTAAGTTAACATAGTCAAAATTTAGCTGTTCATATGATATTCTACATTTAGCTTATGATATCCTAAATGCATGACCTTGCATTTACCTGAAATTTGTCGGTCCGCTCGACATTTTTATCAAGATCTCTCTACATTTCCTCTACAATGAAATCTAGAAAGGGTTCCGCTTCCTAGTTTCGTCTCATCCCCAAATTTAGAGATCCTACTAAGCCCTTCATTATCCAGGTCGTTATTTTATATAATAAGTAGTAAATGGCCCAGGACTAACTCATGATTAACCACGCTGGTGACTAGAGCCCACTCTGATCACGCTCCATTTACATCAACCCGCTATGAACGATTTGAGAGCCAGTTTTTTATCCATTTGAGTATTTTTCCACTTACTTCAATCACTCCAGTTTTCATCAAAAGCCTTTTGTGTGGAACTGTATGAAAGGCCTTTTTAAACTCAAGGTAAATTTTATCCGCCACTTTAGTTTCATCGTATATCCATGTTATGAAAAAATTCAAGTTCTTTGGTTAAGCAAGAGCGCACTTATCTGAATTTATGCTAAAATTTTCAGTGGACAATTAAAATAATTAGAAATAGGTATAAATTTACAATATAAAAACTGTGAATATTTTAAAATTCAAATATTTAAATTAGTTATAGAACGAATAATTACACAAATATCTTAAGTTAGAAGCACTTTGATTTTCGAATCTAATTATTATATAAAACTGTTTTAAAATAAATTTAAAGGATAACACTACAGAAGTGAAAAGAACCGGAAATGTGAATAACCTTTAGTAGAGGGATCTTTTGCGTAAATCACAAATATAACATCCGTCTCTTTCTGTGCCCCTCCAGTTTCTCGTCAATTACCATCTTACTTACGTTAAATATACTGATGGTTCTGTTAGGATTGAATGCAAACAGAATTGGGCCGAACCTGACAACTCAAAAGGTAAAAACGTGTTTTGATCTAATTTTAATGGCGTGTTCCTAGAGTATTTGTCAACTAACCTATGAAAGTATACTCAATATTTTTCAGCTATATATATGGGTCTAAATACGTGGTAACTCTTACGTAACCCTTGATGCTTTTGTAACTTACTATAAATACTTTTTATTTAAACTTTTTATTGAAAATAATTTTCTGTTACTATATATATATATATATATATATATATATATATATATATATATATATATATATATATATATATATATATATTATTTCTCACATACCACATTGTTTTTTTCCTTTCTATGAGACAGGACTAAAATGTTTAGGGAACGCAAAAATTGCCCATACAGTTTCTGTTATATATGAGGATCAGTTACATTAAGCAAATACAAGAGACCGTTGACTCAACATGTGAAGAAACATTATAAACTGTACTTTGGATGTAAAGTAGGTAACCAGGACAAACGCTGCGTACATCAGATATGTTGTGTCAGGTGTACAAGTTGACTTTCTGCCTGAGTGAAAGGCAAAGTGCCTGGTCTCCTGTTTGGTGTACCAATGGTATGGAGGAAGCCAAAAGACTATTAATGGATTGGTACCTCTGCTTAGCAGATATTAAAGGTAGGTATTCAATATGTTTTCTTTCCTGTTCTGTAATATACATACTTTAAAGAGATGTATCAGTTAAAAATATCAAAATACATACTATGTTGTACTTCCAGTATTTATGCAAATGATCACAGCCAGTAATATCCATTTTTAATCTGATTTTATTTTATTTCACTGGAGGTCGAAGCAAAAAAGGCAAGAAATGTATCATGTATCCAGATCTTCAGTCGACATTCAAGTGCTATTCGTTAACCACAGTGCCCTCTGAACTACCAAGCGATGACAGGAGCAACTCAGACGATTCAGAACCTCAAGATACATGATATGTGGCACAGCTTGAATCTCACAAGAAACCATACCTTATCACCCAACCGGAACGCCATGTTCTAGTTCGTAATTTAACACATACTAAGCAGACGAGTGAATTCTTGGCATCACGTTTGCAACACTGGAACTTGTTGGATAAACATGTTCGAATTGCAGTATATAGGAAGCGTTCTAAAGATCTACATCATTTATTCACTTTTGAAAACAACTTGACTTATTGTAATGATATCAGAGGCCTATTCAATGCACTTGAGCTGACCTTTAGTATCATCGGCGAACTGGCTATTGTGCATAGCAGTCATTTGTCTATATCATTGATGTAGAGAATGAACAGCATTGAACCGAGGAGGGATCCCTGGAGTATCCCGCTGGTGACTGGAGCTCACCTTGAAGCTGCCCCTCTGACATTTACGCTCTACCTCCGGTCCGTAAACAAGTTTTTCAATCTAGTCGGCTACCTTCCCGGTAATGATGACGGCGCGGACTTTGCTTATTAACCTGCGGTGGGGCACCTTATCGAAGGCTTTTTTTTAAGGGGAAAGGTAGAAGATTTCCAAGTTCTAAACTGGATCGTATTTACTTAATATACTATGAAAGAATTCGAATCGATGGGTGAGACACGATCGGTTTCTGCGAAGCCCATGCTGGAAGTCAAAGATTAAATTGTAAGATTTTAGGTGCTCAACTATGTGGTGAATGATTATGCTTTCTAGCAGCTTGCCGACTATGGACCTCAAGCTAATTGGCCGGTAATTATCGGGGCTATCGCGCTCTTGCTTTCTAAAATGGGCGTCACGTCCTCCATCATCCAGTCTTCTGGCATCGCTCATGTTTCAAGCGATTAATTTAAATTTGCAGTAAGGTATGTCGGAACCTCGCCGCTAACTTCATGAGGAATTATGGGAAGGACACTCTCTGGACTTGAAAAATTATACGGGTTCAGATTCCTTATCTTAGCCGCCACATCATCATTATCTAGAACTATTTCGTAAAGGTTATTTTCCTCTTTGATATAAACCCCGGCCTTGGGGCGGGACCATCTAATTCCTTCATAAACATTGAGGCGAAGTAGTCGTTCAAAACCTTGGCGATATCCGGGTCCGATTCCCGCAACACGCCATCCTGGTCTCTCAGGGGACCTATGCGATTGCGAACTAGTTTGTAGCTGTTGACATGCAGGAAGAATTCTTTCGGGTTCTCTTTGCATAAGGACGCGACCCGAAGTTCTTCGCCGCAATCAGTTTTTTAACTTTCATACAATTCTCTCACTACTCGGTTATGTATAAATTCCTCTCGCTTGCTTTGCACTTGCTGTAGGCCATTTGTCCTATACGAATTGCAGACGCAATCTCGCGGTTGAACCACTTTGGTTGGGTGGGATTTTCGGTTACTTTTTTTCCACAACGCACAGAACCAGTTGAACCTTGAAGCGGCCGTGGCTCCATGATCAACCTCGGAGTCTAGTCTATCTATCACGGTCCGTCGGTAATCGAGTTTGTATGTAGAGCAGTAGATCAAAATAGAACGATAGAATGAGAGAGGACGTGAAATAAAGAATAAGTGAGCGAAATAGAGAGGATGAAAAATAGGGATTTAGAGAGATGAGGCGAAATAGAGGGAACTAAAGAGGGGGATAGAAAAGGCAGAGAGAGAGAAAAAGAAAGAAACAACGAGATAGAGAGAAGACCTGATATAAGAGAGAACGAGATATTAAAACACGAAAAAAATAAAGAGAGAAAAGGAAGGAGAGAGAGATAGAAAGGGATATAGCAAAAGAGAAAGAACGAGTGAGGGAGAAGGAGAGAGAGACACCGAGGGAGAGAAATATATATATATATATATATGATGAAAATTAATGCAATATCGCAAGAAAAGATGAGGAGAATGTGGTTTAATTCCTCATATTATATATATATATATATACATAAATATATATATTTATATAAAGAGAGATATATATATATATATATATATATATATATATATATATATATATATATATATATATATATCTATATATATATATATATATAAAGAGAGATAGAAGAAATGAGAGGATGCGAGACATAGAAATAGAGTTAGAGAGAACCAAAGAGAGAGAGAGGAGGAGAAAGGGAGATAGTCAGTAATATATAGAGAGAAAACGGAAAGGAGAGAGAGAGAGGGGGGCCAAAAATGTCAGAGAGAATGAGACATATAGATAAAATAAGAGATATTTATGGAACGATAGTAGAAGAAAGCTAAAACTCAGAATAGAGAGGAAAAGAACGATATCGAGATATAGAGAGCACGAGAGAGTGGCCGAGAGAGAAAGAGAGAAATTGTGACAGAGGAAGCTAACGAGAGAGAGAAAAATTCAGAAATTAAGAACAAGAGAGAGAGAGAAAGTAAGAGAAGCAGAGAATGAGAAGGAGAGGGTGCGCACTCGAAAGAATAAGAGAATAAGAGAGACAGAGATTTAACGAAAAAGAAAAACAAGATAGGGATAGAGAGAGAAAGAGAAAGAAATAGAAACGACATGGCGGTGAGAACACGGTACATAGAAAGAGACAGAACGTACCAGAACTAGAACAAGAGAGAGAGACATAGAGATAATGAAACCGCGTGTGTGAGAACGAGAGATATAGAATGAACGATAGATAGATAGAAAAGTGGAAAGAGAGTACCATAGATTTAGATATCATGAGACAGAGAAAACAAGGGAGAGAAAACGAGAGAGAGAATGAGAGAATGGAGGTATGATAGAGATGGAAGGATAGAAAGGAAGAGATAGAGAGAACATTATAATAGAGAGAAAACTAGAGAAAGATTAAAATGAGAGAGAACATAAGATAAATAAGAAGAGGTTAACCGATAAATAGAGAGAATGAGAGAGAGAACAAGAGAGAGATTTAGAGAATAAGAGAGAACAAGGGAGATAGAATGAGAGGGAGGGAACGAGATGGCGTAAGAGACAATGAGACAATGAGACAATGAAAAATTAAATCTTTCAATTTCCTGAAATTTTTGCGGGAATTTTCTCGCTGCCTCTTCATATACAGACGCATTATTTTCCTCATTCCCATTCAGCTTTTCCTCTCCTCAGTTTTTATACCTAGGTGTCGTAGAATGACTCCCGACGATACCATATATATCACTATTCGTTGAGGGAACTTCCTTAATTATCTTTAGAGTGCGTTAATGTCTAGCGGCCGGTATTATGTATCTTCGATATGCTTAAGAAGTGGAACTGAGCTCAAGGATAATAATATGGCTATCATTAATAAAATAGAGTTTTATTAATAATAACTATCAACAAACACAAGACGGAAAATATTGACATAAACAGATAATTGAAAGGGTCGTGGGGGCTCGGCTAATCCGAGGATTTAAAGGATTTAAAAAGGTAAAACAAATATAGAGTTAAAGAGATGGGATGGTTCGATAAACCATTTAAAGCACAGGATAGAATTGACAAAAAAGTTAAGTACTCAAAGGTGACGTTTGGCTTACGTAACTTTTACACTAGTGGTGGCGCAAAGGAGTTTCGGTCTGCTGGCGAGTGTTAGCCGACGGAAGGGGGATAAAAGGATCCTGACGTGGCGTCGTGGAAAGGAGAACCGTTTCTCGACGAACGGCTTGAAGAACAATGGCTGTTCTAGGTTGTTCTCTTCTGAACAAAGGGGGGATGAGAACCGTCTCTTGTCTACGGGCTCAAGAACAATGGCTGTTCTAATGCTGTTCTCCTCTGAACAACAAGGAGAAGGGTGAAAACCGTTTCTTGTCAACGGGGCTCGAAGAACAATGGCTGTTCTAATGCTGTTCTCCTATGAACAACAAGGGGGAAGGGTGAAAACCGTTTCTTGGCGAAGGCCTCAAAAGAACAATGGCTGTTCTAGTGCTGTTCTCCTCTGAACAACAAGGGGGAAGGGTGAGAACCGTTTCTTGTCAATGGGACTCGAGCGAACAATGGCTGTTCTAATGTTGTTCTCCTCTGAACAACAAGGGGGAAGCCTTTTGGACTCGGCGTCGCAAAGGCTCGAACTTTGGCACTCAGGGATATTGTCCTCCTTCTGGACAAGTGATGGTGAATCTCGAGGTCGAGGTCCCTTGGCGCACATAGGGAGAGAGGGTCGTGGTGATGTTTCGCGACGAAAATCTGGATCTCCAATCTGATCTTAGTGGTAAAGTTTCCATATAAATAGCCAGGACATCTCCTTGGCGTGGGGGACAATGGGGTGGGAGCTTCGAGGGAACGCACAGCCGAGCCGGAGAACAATGCCTTATCTGCCCATAAGCCGAACTCAATCTGGCGAGGTCGGTGTATGGGGGCGAACGGGGGGACGATAACCTCCTTGTTTAAACATTGACATCCGGTAGCTGCGATAAGGCTCCAAGCTTCGAATCGAAGATACACGTGGGCAGCATCGTGGTTTTAAATAATATGGGATAGGAGTTGAAATTAACGCAGCTTCAACTCGTTCTATCACACTAGGAATTAGTGATGAATGCATTAATGTTCAATTTATGCGCCTTTTCCAGAATCCTAATGCCGAAGCTTGGGTGCGCCCAACTCTAAGTCTTAATATGTGAATGAATCTTAATTGGAAAATAATCTAAATCTTGCAATAAATATTAGTTCAGCGGATATAAAAGTTTACCAATAGTTCCACATTTAATTATGAGAATAATAAAGCTACATTCAAATTTCAATTTTCATACAAAGTTCATTAGCTGAGAGAGAAAAAGAGAGAGAAAGAGAGAGAGAAAAAGAGAGAGAGAGAAAGAGAGAGAGAAAGAGAGAGAGAGAGAGAGAGTAACAAGAAGTAACAAGGAAAGAAAGTACCCTAGGAGAACTTACGGTCCATTCAAAGAGGGTACCTTTGGACTAGCAATCGAGCAGGCACATGGCTGCTCAATTGTTTTGCTTCCCAAAACGGCCACTTTTCAAGACTTTGTCTAGCTTTGACTTGAGCTGGTCAACAGATTCACTGTTGACAACTTTACACAGATTGGGGGGGTAACGCTTCAGTTCAAGTTTGAAGCCATGATTGCGCGTTCTGTTCTCACTCAGTGTGAAAATATCCCCCGATAGTCAACATTGTCGAACCCTCGAAGTATTTTGAAAACTTTGATGAGTTGACCACGCAGTCTACGGGTTTCCAGCGAGAACAGATCTAATTCCCTTAGTCTATTCTCATAACTTTTATGTCGGATAGAGGGAATCAGCTTGGTTGCCCTGGCTTGTATGCGTTTTAATCTTGCGGTACCCTTTCGAAACGAAGGACTCCAAAATTGTACGGCATACTACAGGTGCGGCCGAACGAGGGAGTTGTACAGACAAAGTACTATCTCCTTGTTACGGTATCCAAACTGGCGATTTGTGTAGCCTAACATCCCTTGGGCTTTCTTCTCTGTCTCTATGCACTGTTTCGAGAACTTGAGGTCGCTAGTGATAGTTACACCGAAGTCCTTCTCAGTGTCACTTGATTCAAGAGCAGTGCCCTTAAAGATATACTGAGATTAGGGGTTTCTGTAGCAGATATGCATCACTTTGCATTTGTTCACGTTAAAAGGCATTTCCACGTGTCCGACCTCTTCCCAATCTTCCTAAGATCTTGCTGCAGGCGGGCATTATTTCCATCCTTTGCAACGCTCATACCAAACTTGGTATCGTGGGCAAATTTGGAAATCTTGGCAACCATGTCACCGTCCATGTCGTTGACGTAGATGATGAATAGTAGTGGTCCCAGGACAGAACCTTGAGGCACCCCGCTAGTAACGGCAACCCACTCAGAAGCCTGTCCATTCACCACCACCCGTTGCCGTCTGCCACTTAGCCAGTTCTCGATCCAGCCTGCTACTTTTCCGTCTATGCCCAGCGCTCGCACTTTCCGGAGAAGGCGGCGGTGTGCTAACTTATCAAAGGCTTTCTGAAAGTCTAAGTACACCACAACCACCGCCTTGTCCCGATCGTGCTCACTAAACACGAAGTAGAAGAATTCCACAAGGATCGTCAGGCATGACCGTTGCCTTCAGAAGCTGTCCTGGGAACTCCTCAGTAGCAAGTTTGACTCTAAATATAATGTTATTTTGTCCACCATCATGCTTTCCATGAGTTTACCGACTATCGAAGTCAGACTGATAGGTCGGTAGTTTGAAGGTTGGCTACGGTCTCCTTTCTTGAAGATAGGACGCCACCTCCGCTTCACGCCAGTCTCTAGGAAGGCATTCGGTCCAGATTGACATGTTGAAGATTGCGCTCAGGTGTCGTGACACTTCATCCCACACTATTTTCAACACTTTAGGTAGAAACCCATCCGGGCCAGGTGACCTATTCGTCATCAGGTCACTGATCTTCTTTTTTATTTCCCCTTCGGTGAAGTCCATACCCTCCAGCTTTTCCCTTGAGTAGGAATCCTTCTGCTGGGGGGTGGGACCACACTCTTCAGTAAACACTGAAGAGAAGTATTCGTTGAGGAGGTTAGCATTTTCTGCATCTGAATGCTTTAATGCCATCTTCTCAATTTCTGAAAGGGCTAATCGTTCGACGGATTGGTTTACGGCTGTTCACATATCCAAAAAACTCCTTTGAATTCTCTTTAGAGAGTCTCGCCACTTGGAGTTCCTCAGACCGTTTAGCCGCCCTTATGCTGGACTTCAGTCTCCTGGCTAGCCTTCGGTATTCTTCAAAGTCACCCGAGATCTTCGATTGCCGGTACACAGTTTTCTTCATCCTAAGTAGTTGGCGATTTCTCGATTAAATCACTTTGTTTGAACAAAAGACCGACGGGGGCATTTCAGAGGGATGAAACGCGATTGAAGACTCATGAATGTGGTTTTGAAACTGTTTCACGAGTCTTAAACAACATCGCACACTTCTAGCCTCGCGTCAGTCATTCCAGCACGAAGACCTGCAAAGTCTGCTCTTTCAAATTAAGTTTCCTCGATTTACTAGTTGCAGGCCCTGCCTTCGGGACTTTGACTACAAATCTAATTTGTCAGTGGTGACTGCCACCGACCTCTTCGCCAACAGAGATGTCCTCAACTATGTCATCCTCAGAGGTGAAAACCAATTCGTGGATATTGTCTCCTCTCGTTGGTTCTCTCACCCATTGAGTCAGGAACTCGTTGTTCGCGAACTCCATGAGTAGTGCGTTCTCGCCACAGGGTTCTCTGGTTTCCCAGTCAACTAGTATGTTGAAATTACCCATGACGATACCCATCTGTCTTCGAAAAGTTCTCCTAGTAACTGGTACAGATCTTTGTCCTTTTCAACGAGTTGGGCAGGAGGTCTATAAAGCACCAGGGTTTTGTATTTGGCCGGGCCTATCTCTAGGTCAACACCTAGTAGTTCATGGTCGGATACGATGTTACAATCCATCGAGTTAAGAGTATCCTTGACATATAACATCACACCGCCACCCTCTCTGTCTGGCCTGTCTTTCAGGAAGAGCTGGTAACCGGGAATCGTGAATTCACCTTCAAAATCTCGGATTGAGGTTTTTATCCACGACTCCGTTATGGCCACCATCTCCGGTTCTTCTGTTGCTACGAGGCCACGGAGTTCTAGAAACTTGTTTCTGATAGACCTCGCATTAAACAGAAGAACTTTAAGGGAGTCCCCGACTGTAGGACTCCCTACACTCTTCCGTTTCCCGCTTTCTTCGTCTGTGGCGGAGTCACTCCCCTCTTTGTGACTTCAGGATAGGTCATTTCTGGAGTAACACGGGTGTACTGGCGTACCTCCTCCTTTACTCGGGGTCTGACACCTTTTGGGGTCCGCTCCACAACATCCTGGATCATGTTTGCGAGTGCAGCTTTCCCTTTAAAGGAAAGATGCACTCCGTCCCTTTTGTACAGGTCATTTCTCCCGTAAAAGGTGCGGTAAGGGTCTACAAAAAAGACTCCTTCTGCCGTACAAAGATCTCCCAGGCGTTGGTTTATGGAGATGTTCCTCGCGTGAGCATTGCGGGATGGACCTCGTCTTAGGAGTATCCCGACCACGACACGTCTGCGGGTTTTTAGCCCACAGTCGTCAACTCCTCCCATAACCGTGGTCAGGATCTTTCCGCTGGCGCCTACTTTACATCCTCGTAGGTAGAGATCTTTGCCACTTGGCATGAGGGCAACGACTGAGTTCTCAGAGATCTGGGATTTCTTAGCCTCCACCCTTATTTCTTTGTTCCCCTTTCCTGGAAGGCAGCTTACCTTCACACTGGTGCGAAGGTGGGCCGCTAGCAAGGGTTGTAGATCCCGCGCTTGGGATTCACCGATCACGATGACCCTCGCGCATTTGGGTTGCGAGGACAGAGGCTTCCCTTTCAGTATAGGCTCTTTCGATTCCTCTTTCTTTCCTACTTTTTGGGGGTTTTTTCTTCTTCTTTTTCTTCTTCGTTTTTTCTTCCGTTTCTACTTTCTCTTCTGTTTTATCTACTGTTTTTCCTTTCTTACTCTTCCTTTTCTTCTTTTTGACTCCCTGCGTAACCCAAGCAGCAGCTGGCTCTGGGACATCAAATGTATGGCCTATCTCTATCGGCGCGGTTCTTGAGGGCTCGACAGATGAGCCATCAGCGTCGTTGGGAGTTTCTTGATGGTCTTGCTCTACCTTGGTGGCTGTCATCTCTGTAATGATGGCTTTGAGACGACGGATTTGAGTGAGATGCTCAGATTCGAGGATTTTCGCCTTTGCTTCCAGTCGTCGAGTTTTTTCCGCAAAAGATTTAAAAACTTCCTTGAGCTCTTGAAGTTCTGCCCTTAGGAGGCAGTCCATGCAGATACTTCAAGGGTGGAATTTTGAGAAATACCCCTCCGGAAAATCTACGCACCATTTGTCCTTTTGGCATGTCGAGCAGGTATATTTTAACGCACCAGGTCCTTTCTTTCCAGTCATGCTGAACACTTTATATCTCTGAATAATTTGTGACCACTCAATAAAAAAGAAAGGCGGTGGTGAGTGTGCCCCGCGTGAGTCGCACTCGCCTATCGATCGGAGAGGTTTTGGATCATTGAGAAGGCACGCTCCTTGTGCTGCTGTTCGTCCGACCGAGTCTTCAAACCTCGGCGTGCCGTGGCTCTCAACCAAGCAGCACTGACGGTCCCCGAAGGGGCCATCGATTTCTCACGAGGTAAAGAACCGAACACACCCCGTACTAAATTCCTACTAGTTCTTTTCACGACGGCCAAGAACTCGGAGCAGCGTTCAATGGATATCCCGCCACACCAAAAGACTCGACCCAAGGCTTTTTATTGGCCTGGCAACCAACCTGGGAACAAACGGTCGTCACCTCGGACCGATGCTACCAGAGAGAAAAAAAGAGAGAGAGAGAGTAACAAGGAGTAACAAGGAAAGGAAATACCATAGCAGACCTTACGTCTCATTCAAAGAGGGTACCTTTGGACTAGCAATCGAGCCGGCACATGGCTGCTCAATTGTTTTGCGTCCCTAAACGGCCACTTTTCAAGAAGTTGTCTATTCAGGACTGGAACTCATCAACAGATTCACTGTTGACAACTTCCACTGGAAGTGCGTTCCACTTACGGCAGATACTGTAAGTTAAAAAATTTCCACACAGATTGCGGTTGTAACGCCTTAGTTCAAAGTTTGAAGCCGTGATTGCGCGTTCTGTTATCACTCAGTGTGAAAATATCCCGGTAGTCAACATTGTCGAACGTTCGAAGTATTTTGAAAACTTTGATGAGCTGACCACGCAGTCTACAGGTTTCCAGTGAGAACAGATCTAATTCCCTTAGTCTATCCTCATAAGAGTTATGTCGGATAGAGAAAATCAGCTTGGTTGCCCTGGCTTGTACGCGTTCCAACCTTGCGGTATCCTTTCGAAACGAAGGACTCTAAAATTGTACAGCATACTCCAGGTACGGCCGAACGAGGAAGTTGTACAGACAAAGTACTATCTCCTTGTTATGGTATCTAAACTGGCGCTTTATGTAGCCTAACATCCTGTGGGCTTTTTTCTCTGCCTCGATGCACTGTTTCGAGAACTTGAGGTTGCTAGTGATAGTCATACCCAAGTCCGTCTCAGTGTCAGGGGATTCAATATAAGTGCCCTTAAGGATGTACAGAGATTTGGGGTTTCGGTGGCCGATATGCATCACTTTGCATTTGTTCACGTTAAAAGGCATTTGCCACGGGTCCGACCACTCCCCAATCTTCCCAAGATCTTGGTGCAGGCAGCAGTATTTTCATCCTTTGCAACGTTCATACAAAGCTTGGTATCGTCGGCAAATTTGGGAATCTTGGCAACCATGTCACCGTCCATGTCGTTGACGTAGATGATGAATAGTATTAGTCCCAGGACAGAACCTTGAGGCACCCCGCTAGAAACGGCCACCCACTCAGAAGCCTGTCCATTCACCACCACCCGTTGCCGTCTGCCACTTAGCCAGTTCTCGATCCAGCCGGCTACTTTTCTGTCTATGCCCAGCGCTCGCACTTTCCGGAGAAGGCGGCAGGGTGCTAACTTATCAAAGGCTTTCTGAAAGTCTAAGTGCACCACATCCACCTGCTTGTCCCAATCGTGCACACTGAAGACGAAGTAGAAGAATTCCACAAGGTTCGTCAGGCATGACCGTTGCCTTCGAAAGCCGTGGTGGGAACTCCTCAGTAGCAAGTTTGAATCTAAATACGATGTCATTTTGTCCACTATCATGCTTCCTATGATTTTACCGACTATCGAAGTCAGACTGATAGGTCAGTAGTTTGACGGTTGGCTACGGTCTCCTTTCTTGAAGATAGGAGTCACCTCCGCTTCACGCCAGTCTCAAGGAACGCATTCGTTCCGGATTGACATGTTGAAGATTGCGCTCAGGTGTCGTGACACTTGATCGCGCACTTCTTTTAACACTTTAGGTAGAAACCCATCCGGGCCAGGTGACCTATTCGTCATCAGGTCACTGATCTTCTTTTTTATTTCCCCTTCGGTGAAGTCCATATCTTCCAGCTTTTCCCAAAAGTAGGAATCCATTGGCTGGGGGGGTGGGACCTGACTCTTCAGTTAACACTGAAAAGAAGTATTCGTTGAGGAGGTTAGAATTTTCTGCATCTGAATGCTTCAATGCCCCCTCCTCATTTCTGAAAGTGCCAATCGTTCGACGGATTGGTTTACGGCTGTTCACATATCCAAAAAACTCCTTGGGATTTTCTTTACAGAATCTCGCTACTTCGAGTTTCTTCAGACCGCTTCGCTGCACTTATGCTGGACTTCACTCTCATGGCTAGCCTCCGGTATTTGTCAAAGTTGCCTGTGATCTTCGATTGTCGGTACACAGTTTTCTTCTCCCTAAGCATTTGCTTGATTTCTCGATTAAACCACTTTGGTTGAACAGAAGACCGTCGGGTACATTTAAGAGAAATGAAACGTTATTAAACAATCATGAATGTAGTTTTAAAACCGTTCCGCGAGTTTTCAACAACATCGCACACTTCTAGCCTCGCGTCATTCAGTCCAACCCGAAGACCTGCAAAGTGTGCTCTTTTCAAATCGAGTTTCCTTAATTTACTAGATGCAGGCCCTGCCTTCGGGACTTTGACTACAAATATAATTAGTCGGTGGTGACTGCCACCGACCTCTTCGCCAACAGAGATGTCCTCAACGATGTCATCCTCAGAGGTGAAAACCAATTCGTGGATATTGTCACCTCTCGTTGGCTCTCTCACTCATTGAGTCAGGAACTCGTTCGCGAACTCCATGAGTAGTGAGTTCTCGCCACAGGGTTCTCTGGTTTGCCTGTTAACTTGTGTGTTGAAATCCCCCATGACGATACACACTCTGTCTTTACCAAGTTATCCTAGTAGCTGGTACAGATCTCTGCCCTTTTCAAGGAGTTGGGCAGGAGGTCTATAAAGCACCAGGGTCCTGTATTTGGCAGGACCTATCTCTAGGTCAACACCTAGTAGTTCATGGTCGGATACGATGTTGCAATCCATCGAGTTGATAGTATCCTTCATATACAACATCACACCACCACCCTCTCTGTCTAGCCTATCTTTCAGGAAGAGCTGGTAACCCGGAATCGTGAATTCACCTTCAAAATCTCGGCTTGAAGTTTTTATCCACGACTCCGTTATGGCCACTATCTCAGGTTCTTCTTTTGCTACGATGCCACGAAGTTCTATAAACTTGTTTCTGATAGACCTCGCATTAAACAGAAGAACTTTTAGGGAGTCCCTCAGTGTAGGACTCCCTACGCTCTTCCGTTTCCTGGCTTCTTTTGTGTGGCAGTACCCCTCTTTGCCACATCTAAGAGCGTCGTTCCAGGAGTGACACGGGCATACTGTCTTATGTCCGCCTTCAATCTGGGTCAGACGCTCCTCTGCTTTCGCTCTACGACATCCTGGATTAAGTTACAGAGTACAGCCTTTCACTTTGAATGAAAGGTGCACTCCGTCCCTTTAGTAAAGGTCGTTTCGACCGTAAAAAGTGCGGTAAGGGTCCAGAAAGAAGACCCCAATCCGCCGTACAAAGGTCGGACAGGCGCTGGTTCAAGGTCACGTTTCTTTAGTAAGCTGTCCGGCTAGGACCTCTTTTGGGGAGCATCCCTACAACGACCAGTTTGCGAGTTCTCAATCCGCAGTCGTCCACGGCTCTCATGACCGTGTTGAGAATTTTCTCGCTCGGGCCTCTTTGCCTCCTCGGAGGTAGAGGTCTTTTCCACTCACCATCGGGGCAACGACTGAATTCTCGGAGATCTGAGATTTCTCAGCCTCTACCCTGACGTTGGGGTTCCCCCGTCCTGGCTGGAAGCATACCTCCACACTAGTGCGAAGGCGGGCCGCTAGCAGGGGCTGCAAACCTTGTGCTTGGGAATCGCCCACAAGGGTAACCCTCGGACATTTCCTTGCAGAGGTTTGAGGCTTTTCTTGCGGAAGCGAACTCTCGGTTCCCTCTTTCTTCTCCATCTTATTTTCCTTCTTTTTTTTCTTATTCATCTTTTCCCCCCTATCTTCCTTTGTTACATACTCTTATGTTTTTATCTTTTCTTCCTTTGCTTCAACTTTTTTTTCAGCTTCTACTTTATCTTCTGTTTCAACTTTCTCTTCTTCCTGTTTCTTTCCCTTCCTTTTCTTTTTCTTTGGGGGTTTATCAGTAGCATGCGGACCTAGCTCTGGGGGTAATACTGCAGATGCAGTGTTTAGTACAGGGATTGAAGTTAGCTCTGCTATTCGGACCTCAAGCCTGCGAATCAATCCGGCGTGTTCTAATTCGAGGCTGCATATTTTTTCCTCCAACTTCCTGGATCTTTCTTCGGAAACCCTGCATGTTTCCTTTACTCCTTGATTTGGCCGTTTAAAATACAGTCAGTGCAGGAACTGGCCGGGTGGCATTTCGAAAAACACCCCTCCGGAATGTCCACGCACCACTTATCTATGTGGCATATTGCGCACGTGTATTTTAGAGCTCCTGGTCCTTTCTAGCCGGTCATTCTAAACACTTTCTCTCTTTCAATACTTTGTGACCAATCAATGATAAAAAGGGGGGTTGGTGAGTTCTCCCTGGGTGAGTCGCTCCCGCCTATCCATCGGAGAGGTTTTTGATCTTTCAGAAGGCACGCTCCATGTGCTGCTGTTCGTGCGACCGAGTCGTCAAACCTCGGCGTGCCGTGGCTCCCTACCAAGCAGAACTGACGGTCCCCGAAGGGACCATCGATTTCTCACCAGGTGAACAACGGAGCACGTCCTGTACTAAACTCCTAATAGTTCCCTTCACGACGGCCAAGATCTCGGAGCAGCGTTCAATGGATATCCCGCCACACCAAGAGACTCGACCCAAGGCTCTTTATTGGCCTTGCAACCAACCTGAAAAACAAAGGGCCGTCACCTCGGACTGATGCTACCAGAGGCATCCGTCAACGTTCACTGGTAATGGTCAATAATTACACGCCAGGGAAGGGGTTAACGAGGCTCTACCCTCATCCCATTCATCGTGCCCCAACGCCTAGGACACCTCTAGTCCTAGTCTCTCGCAACCAGTGAGCGACAAATGGCGTTGTTTATAGAGGTTCCAAAGCCTCTCTTCTAAAGCATGAGGTAGCTGCCAGGTCCTTATATGTAGATAGATAAAAAAAGGGTAAGATTGACATGATAGAAATAGGGATTGTTGTTTTTTTTGCTTGTTTTCTTTTTGTATAAGTAGAAGAAATAGAATTAATGTAAAAAAAGGGGAAGATAGAGTATAATAAAGAAAGACGCATTGGGTCTGGAACCTAATTTCCGACCAAATCGATAAAGGAAGCCCTGCCAGGGGTACCAGAAGATAGGTACCCACGCCGACATAGCTTGAAAAGTCAAGGGTACGCACAAGCTCTCTTCCCGCGACAAGGGGGCATCACCACTCTCCCTCTATTTTCTTATTTTCTCAAAAAAGACAGAGAGAGAGTAACAAGGAGTAACAAGGAAAGGAATGGCCCTAGGAGATCTTACGGTCCATTCAAAGAGGGTACCTTTGGACAAGCAATCGAGCAGGCACATGGCTGCTCAATTGTTTTGTGTCCCTGAACGGCCACTTTTCAAGACTTTTTCTAGTCTTGACTTGAACTGGTCAACAGATTCACTGTTGACAAATTCCACTGGAAGTGTGTTCCACTTACCGCAGATACTGTAAGTGAAAAAATTTCCACCCAGATTGCAGTTGTAACGCTTCAGTTCAAGTTTGAAGCCGTGATTGCGCGTCCTGTTCTAACTCAGTGTGAAAATATCCCGGTAGTCAACATTGTCGAACGTTCGAAGTATTTTGAAAACTTCGATGAGCTGACCACTCAGTCTACGGGTTTCCAGCGAGAACAGATCTAATTCCCTTAGTCTATTCTCATAACTTTTATGTCGGATAGAGGAAATCAGCTTGGTGGCCCTGGCTTGTACGCGTTCCAACCTGGCGATATCCTTTCGAAACGAAGGACTCCAAAATTGTACGGCATACTCCAGGTGCGGCCGAACGAGGGCTTTGTACAGACAAAGTACTATTTCCTTGTTACGGTATCCAAACTGGCGCTTTATGTAGCCTAACATCCTTTGGGCTTTCTTCTCTGCCTCAATGCACTGTTTGGAGAACTTGAGGTCGCTAGTGATAGTTACACCCAAGTCCTTCTTAGTGTCGGTGGATTCAATATTAGTGGCCTTAAGGATATACTGAGTTTGGGGGTTTCTGTGGCCGATATGCATCACTTTGCATTTGTTCACGTTAAAAGGCATTTGCCACGTGTCCGACCACTCCCCAATCTTTCTAAGAACTTCCTGCAGGCGAGCAGTATTTTCATCCTTTGCAACGTTCATACCAAGCTTGGTATCGTCGGCAAATTTGGGAATCTTGGCAACCATGTCACCGTCCATGTCGTTGACGTAGATGATGAATAGTAATAGTCCCAAGACAGAACCTTGAGGCAACCCGCTAGTAACGGACACCCCCTCAGAAGCCTGTCCATTCACAACCACCCGTTGCCGTCTGCCACTTAGCCAGTTCTCGATCCAGCCGGCTACTTTTCCGTCTATGCCTAGCGCTCGCACTTTCCGGAGAAGGCGGCAGGGTGCTAACTTATCAAAGGCTTTCTGAAAGTCTAAGTACACCACATCTACCGCCTCTTCCCGATCGAGCACACTGAAGACGAAGTAGAAGAATTCCACAAGGTTCGTCAGGCATGACCGTTGCCTTCGAAAGCCGTGGTGGGAACTCCTCAGTAGCAAGTTTGAATCTAAATACGATGTCATTTTGTCCACCATTATGCTTCCTATGATTTTACCGACTATCGAAGTCAGACTGATAGGTCGGTAGTTTGACGGTTGGCTACGGTCTCCTTTCTTGAAGATAGGAGTCACATCCGCTTCACGCCAGTCTCTAGGAACGCATTCGGTCCAGATTGACATGTTGAAGATTGAGCTCAGGTGTCGTGACACTTGATCGCGCACTTCTTTTAACACTTTAGGTAGAAACCCATCCGGGACAGGTTACTTATTCGTTATTAGGTCACTGATCTTCTTTTTAATTTCCCCTTCGGTGAAGTCCATATCCTCCAGCTTTTCCCCCGAGTAGGAATCCGTCGGCTGGGAAATGGGACCACCTTCTTCAGTAAACACTGAAGAGAAGTAGTCGTTGAGGAGGTTAGCATTTTCTGCATCTGAATGCTTTAATGTCCCCTCCTCATTCCTCAAAGGGCCAATCGTTCGACGGATTGGTTTACGGCTGTTCACATATCCAAAATCTCCTTGGGATTCTCTTTACAGAGTTCGCCACTCGGAGTTCCTCAGACCACTTAGCCGCCCTTATGCTGAACTTCACTCTCCTGGATAGCCTCCGGTATTCGTCAAAGTTACCCGAGATCTTTGATTGCCAGTACACAGTTCTCTTTTTTCTAAATAGTTTGCCGATTTTTTGATTAAACCACTTTGGTTGAACAGAAGACCGACGGAGATATTTTAGAGGGATGAAACGCGATTGAAGACTCATGAATGTGGTTTTGAAACTGTTCCACTAGTCTTCAACAACATCGCACACTTCTAGCCTCGCGTCATTCAGTCCAACTCGAAGACCTGCAAAGTGTGCTCTTTTCAAATCGAGTTTCCTCGATTTACTAGTTGCAGGCCCTGCCTTCGGGACTTTGAGAGAGAGAGAGAGAGAGCTACAGAACTACAGAAATAGGAACCAGCAAAGACCCTAAGGTCCGCTCAAGGCCAGTCCGCTTACACATTCTAACGTTAGTGTATCATGCTCTTTTTTTCATACTGTTTTTTTTGTTATATTTATATTTTTTTAACTATTTTAACTCTACGGTACACACTTATCTACATGTGTACCCTTGACATGCAGGTTTAGCTATCCCTTAAATACACTAACATAACACGCTTTTTCGAACCAGGTGGGTGGGGAGATGGGACAGTTATCTCTTCTCCCGCAGGCGTCACCTGCTAGTGATAAAAATTATATACTTATAGGATAGACAGAAAAAGAAAAGAGAAATTCACATTCATTCCATGCAGGGAGGCGTCGCTGGCATCTTTCTATTCATCATTTCATTTTAATCCTCAACTCCTAATAATATATGACGTTTTAATCTGTGCTCCTACTACGTTATTTTTACGCTATTGAAGTACTCATCAAGTTGGTTTTTTAACATATTAACTGACGTGCTTTCAACTACACGGTTGGGAAGGCCATTCCACGTGCGTGATTTTGAACGTGAAGTAATTTTATGCTATAGTAGAGTTAAAACGCTTGTTCACTAATTTGAAACCATTTTGGCGTGTGTTGGCCCTTTCGTCCAGCTCGAACAATAGTCTCTAATCAATATTAGTAAATCCTTTTAAGATTTTGAATAATTCTATCAATTGTCCACGTAATCGTCTACTTTCAAGTGATAGTAGGTTTAATAAGCGTAATCTATCTTTGTACGGTTTGTTTTGGATTTTAGGAATTAGTTTCGTAGCCTGACGTTGCACTCTTTTTAACTGCGCTGTATCCTTATTTAGGGAGGGACTCCAAAATTGGACCGCGTATTCGCGGTGTGGGCGCACGAGAGATTTGTATAGTGGCATGATTATATCTTTCGATTTGAAAGTAAAATTCCGAGCAATATATCCTAGCATTCGGTTTGCTTTTTTGCAAGCTTCTGCGCATTGCTTTAATACTTTAAGGTCCTCCGAGATTAAAATCCCCAGGTCTTTTTTTAAGTTAACGGATTCGAGAATTTGGTCTTTCATATGGTATTCTACTTTTAAGTTCTGACATCCTAAATGCATGACCTTGCATTTACTTATGTTGAAGCCCATTTGCCATTTATCTGCCCATTCCACAATTGTATTAAGGTCCCTTTGCATTTGCTCTATATCAGGTCTCGCAAGGGCACGGCTTCCTACCTTTGTGTCATTTGCAAATTTAGAGATCCTACTAAACACTCCATTATCCAAGTCATTAATGTACACAATAAATAATAATGGGCCCAGGACTGACCCCTGTGGTACCCCGCTGGTCACTGGGGCCCAGTCTGAACACGCCCCATTTACAACAACCCGCTGTGAACGATTTGATAGCCAGTTTCTAATTCTCTATGTATGTTGCCCCTCACCCCAATTGCTCTAATTTTCATCAATAGCCTTTCGTGCGGGACTGTATCAAAGGCCTTTTTAAAGTCGAGGTAAATTATATCCGCTGCTTTAGTTTCATCGTAGATGCAAATCATGTTATGAAAGAATTCGAGTAAATTGGTTAGGCACGAGCGCCCCCGTCTAAATCCATGCTAGGAGTCTGCAATTAAATTATTTGTTTCACAATGGCTCACCAACCTATCTCTAATTATCGATTCTAAGAGTTTTCCAATTACAGAAGTTAGACTGATGGGACGGAAATTAGTAGGCTCAGTTTTATCCCTTTTTTTGAATATCGGCGTAACATTAGCACGCTTGAACTCTATTGGAACTAGGCCTTCCTCTATTAATCGATTGAAAATCGTGCAGAGCGGTCTTGCTAATTCATTTTTTAGTTCTTTAAGATGTGTTGGGTACACCCCATCGGGCCCGGGTGACTTTAACTTTTTCATTTTATTAATATATGAGAAAATCTCCCCTTCATTTATATTTATATTGGATAGGGTATTTTGTCTTTCAAAATTTATGTCCTTGCCTACTGTTTCTAATTGCGTCACGTCTTCAATAGTAAAAACGCTCGAGAAGTGCTCATTTAATATTTTAGCAAATTGTTTTGGGACGTCTGTCATAACACCATCTTTACCTCTGATCGGCCCTATTGAACCCTTTATAAGCTTTCTACTGTTAACGTAACTGTAAAACCGTTTCGGTTCGTGTTTCGAATTTATAGCAAGGAGAGAGAGAGAGAGAGAGTTACAAAGAAATTAAGTACTTCAAGAGACCATTCTATCCATTTCAATGGAAGTACCTATAATTTTATTCTAAATTCTAACTATATACAACTACATATAAGGAAAAGGATAGTAAAGATGAAGTCTCTCCCCACCCACCTCTCCCAACCGTTTCTGGGTTTGGAAAAGTGAAAATATATACCTGGCAGTGATGGAAATTGGACACATCCAGGAAATTTAAAAAGGAAAGCAGGAAATAATACTATATACAAAAACAAAAATCTAACTTATCGTAATAATCTTAATTTAGAACATGCTCTTTTTTCTTTTTCTTTTGTTAACATAGATTATTAATTTCTCCAAACAAATATTAATTAAGACATTTTACTACTATTTAAATCTCTTCAACAAATTTTGTCATGTCACATGTTATCTAACATATTTAGAATAGATTCTTAGCCTATATAAACAAACAAATATTAATGAAGCGATTTTACTAATCTTTTATATGAGCATTCGCTTAATCTTTTCAACATACAATGTCATGTCACTTATTATCTAACATTTCTTAATATTTTGTCCAGTCTTACCTTAAATGTTTCAACTGTATTACTGAAAACCACATCTTCAGGTAACTGATTCCAGGTATTTACAATTTTGTATGTAAGGGAGTTTCCGCATAAACTTGTTTGAAAATGCTTCGGCATTATTTTCATTCCGTTATTTCTTGTATTAGATGTGCTGAATTTGAACCAATTTTTATAGTCTACGTTATCTATTCCTTTCAAGATTTTGAACACTTCTATTAATTGGCCCCTCAATCGTCTTGTTTCGAGGCTGAATAAGTTTAACCTTTCTAATCTTGTTGCATAATATTGATTTCGTAGTTCTGAAATTAATTTTGTGGCACTTGCTTGTACCTTTTCTAATCTATCAATATCTTTTCTTAAGTATGGTGCCCAGACCTGTCAACAGTATTCTAATTGGGGTCTTACCAAAGCATTGTACATATTCAAGATTGTAGCTTTATTTTTGTATGTGAATTGGCGTTTTATATATCCGAGAAGCCTTTGTGCTTTCTTTTCAACTTCAATGCACTGCCGAGTAAACTTAAGATCATTTGAGATATACACTCCAAGATCCTTTTCATTTTCAGTTTCTGTAATCTTTTTATCGAAAAGTTTATATTCTGCTCTTGGATTTTTATGACCGATATGCATTACTTTACACTTATTAAGATTTAAGGGTAGTTTTCATTCTGCCGACCATCGTTCTATCTTATCGATATCTTTTTAAAATTCAAAGACATCCTGTTCAGTTATTATTCCTTTTCCTAATTTGCAATCATCAGCGAACTTAGAATTTTTTGATAGCAGGTCATCGTCTATATCATTAACATACATAATAAAGAGCAAAGGTCCAAGGACAGAACCTTGTGGAACACCATTACTAACAGGAAACCATTCTGACGCTTGTCCGTTAATGACTACTCGCTGTTTACGATCAGTGAGCCAATTCTTAATCCATTTTGCAATTTCTCCTTTTATTCCCAAGGCTCTTACTTTACACATTAACTCCCTATGCGGAACTTTATCAAAGGCCTTTTGAAAGTCTAAATACAGAATATCAACAGATCTGTTATTGTCGTACACAGTATCTATATAATGAAAGAAGTCTAGTAAATTTGTGAGGCACGACTTCTTTCTCCTGAAGCCATGCTGTGTTTCATTTAATAATTTTTTTTTTTCTAAGTGCTCAACTATTTTATTGGCAATGCGGGTTTCGAGGAGTTTCCCAACCACGGAAGTTAAACTTATAGGGCGATAATTGCTAGCAGTCTCTTTACATCCATTCTTAAATATTGGTGTTAACATTTACCATCTTCCAGTCTTGATGCACGATTCCACTCTCTAACGATAGATTAAAAATCTGCGTTAGCTGCTCCGCTACTTGATCTTTGGTTTCTTTTAAAACTCTTGAAGATATTTTGTCGGGTCCCGGAGATTTGAATTTATTCATCTTTTCTATAAGTTTTCTTGTACTATCGACCGAGCATCTAACCGATTCAAGTGGATTAGTGATAGACTTTTTATTAGTTTCTATTTGGTCATTAGTTATGCTCTCGTTTGTAAAAACTCATGCAAAATATTTATTCAAAGTATTTGCTACATCAATATCGTCAAATTTCAAAATATCATATTTATTTTTTATTGGGCCGATGGTGTTTTTAATTGGTTTTCTGCTATTTACTAAATCAAAGAACTCTTTGGGATTTTTTTTTACAATTTAGAGCAGCTCTTATTTCTTCATTTTGTTTGGCTCTTTTGGTTTCAGTTTTAACTTTTCTTCTCAGTTCTAAATAATGATATCTGTTTTCTATGCTACGGTTGGATTTGAGCATTTTGTAGGCTTTATCTCTGTCTCTAATGAGTTTCATAATTTCTGCAGATAACCATTTAGGTTTGTTGACATTTTTAGCGTTATAAACAGTCATTGGTATAAATTGAGACTGTTTGTTTAGAAGATTGGTTTTAAATTCACGCCATAATTCGTTGCTTTCTTCATTATTAATCGTATAGTTGCTCAAGCTCTTTCTTAAACCAGAAAAATTGGCTTTTTTGAAATTTAGTTTAGTGATGTTGACATTTCTTCGAACGTGTGGGGTATTAATTTCAAATTCGATTGCGTTATGATCACTGTTACCTATTTTTTCTCCTACATTTAAATTTGAAATTAATTCATCGTCTAATGTTAACACTAAATCCAATATATTTTCAACTCTTGTTGGTTCTTTTACCCACTGAGTTAGGTAATTTTCATCAATAAAACTAAGCAATCTTTAGCCTTCTGAGTCAGCAGTTTTCTTTGGCCAGTTCACTTTAGCACAATTGAAATCTCCAATGATCAATGATAGCTTGTCTTTACAGATGTTGGTCAAGAATTCATAAAATTGATCATCTATCTCCTGAAGTTGGTGTGGCTTCCTGTAAACCAAATTGACATACATATTCTTGTTTTGGATTAGTTTAACTGCTATTATTTCAAAATTAGAGTCAACAGTACATTCTATAGGATGCAAATCTTCACGGGCATACAAAAGAACACCTCAACCCTCTCTCTTTATTCTATTTTTATGAAATAACTTGTAATTATGTAGTTGAAATTCTGAAATAATATCTCTTGCGTGGCAGTAAATCCATAATTCCATTATTCCGATAATGTCGTATTTCTTCATCGCTACCAGTGCTCTTAACTCTGTAAATTTGTTCCTAATTGATCTCGCATTGAATAATATAGTTTTTAGTGTATTTATCTGATTTCTTATTTTAGGAGGCTTTGGTCGTTTCCCTGCGATACTCGATTCTGCGATGCTTTATTATTCAGAAAGTTTCGTAGGTTTGTTTGCAGCAATTCCCCATATTTTTTCTTTCCATTATTGAAGAGGTGGATCCCGTCTTGAGAAAACATGTTACTGTTATGCATGAAGAATAATAGCCAGAAGTCAATAAATTTCACATTTTCCTCTTTGCAAAGATCTTCCAGACGTTGATTAATCCCAATAGCTCGACTTAGATTTTCATATTTCTCATGTATTCTGGATCGTACGCCAACAACAATTGCATTATCCGTTTTCGATTTAATTGTTTTTATCATTTTCGTGTAGTCTTCCATTATGCTTTCTGAACCTTTATAGTTTATTCCGTTGAACACATCATTGCTTCCAACATTGACTATAATTCCACTCTTTTTGCTCTTTATATCGAAGTTGCTTATTTTTTCAGTTACTTGGTTGATCTTTATTCCTGGATAGCAGCGGAATTTGCGTTTTTTGATGTTCCAACTTCCAAAGTAATCTATTTGATTACGAATTATCGAATCACCAACTAAGTACGTTTCTTCTTCTTCTTCCGTTGACAGTACCTCAAATCTATTTTGGGTTCAAACTATTATCAACTTTGTCAGTGAGTAGTGCTACTTCTTGTTCGAATTTCACGAATAATAGATCTACTCAAGCATATATATATATATATATATATATATATATATATATATATATATATATATATATATATATATATATATATATATATATATATATATATGCCGCTCGATGCGACATAAAATAACATAATTTCACGGATGACAAAAGCCACAAGGGCCTATCAAAGGTCATCCGTATCCATCAAATCCCATCCACATATTGCATCCATAAGATTTTGTCAGATCATGCATCTACAATATACAATTTAACAATCCATAGGATTATGTTCAACTATGCATCTACAATATATAATTTAAAGCCTCCATAGGAGTCTGTCAAAAACAAAATCAAAGTACCCCAAAATATACAATAAAAAGAAACTGCATCCACAGGAATGAGTCAAGAAACATATCCCCATACCAAAGAGTAAGAAATTAATCCTCCATCCCCATATAATCATCCAATCTGCGCTTAACCCACAACATTCAAGTTTGGGCTGTCTACAGTCTCAGGTGGCAAACTATTCCAATAATCCTCCACTCTGTTAGGAAAAAAATATTTTCTAACATCCAGTCTGCACCTCTGTTTTTTAATCTTTAAGTGGTGGCCTCTAGTTCTATTACTACCTTCTAACTCAAACACTTTGCTGAAATCCAATTTATCCATCCCAGAAAAGATTTTAAAAAGCTCAATCATATCTACCCTCACACAGCTTCTTTCAAATAAAAACGTATTTATTACCCTCAGGCTATCTTCATATTCAAGGTGCTTCAGGGATGGTATTATTTTTGTTGCCCTCCTTTGTACTGACTCTAATAAGTTTATATCATGTTGTCGTAGAATAGGCTCCCGACGATGTACTATATATAACTATTAGTTGAGGAAATTATTCTATATTTCGAGTGCGTGGTAATCTGATTGACCGAGGTTAGTTCAAAAGGGGGGGAGGGGCCTGGAGAGGCTTATTTATCTTCAATATGCTTAAGAAATGGAACGGACCACAAAGATAAATAATATGGTTCCTATTAATCAAATAGAGTTTTAGTAATTAAACTATCAACAATACACAAAGAAAATGTTTACATAAACTGGGAATGAAAAAGGGTCGTGGGAATATCTGACTAATCTTAGGATTAAGATTTAGAGAGATTCAAAAAGGTAAACAAACAAAAAAATAAAGGGGGGACTGGTTTGCTAAACCATTTAAAGCACAGGGTTGCGTTGACAAAAGGTTAAATGATTAAAGGTAATGCTCAGCTTACGTAATTACAAAGTTGTTGTGCAGAGGAAGACGATGCGAAGGAATCTTCGGTCCACTGGCGATTTCTAGCAGAAGGATTCATCGGGGGGTTGTCCTTAACAAGGAGGAAGGACTGTCTTCGAGGAGTGAGAGCGAAGTGGGGCTCGGAAGTACGAGTGATCTTTGTGACAGCAAATCGGAGATGTTCTAGATGAACAATGGAGTTTATTTTTTAAACCAACCGTTTTCTTGAAGAACGTTAAAAAGGGGGGAATTAAATTATCCGGACGTGTTGTCTTGGGAACGAGAACCGTTATTTGATGAACAGGCTAAAAGAACAATGGCTGCTCTAACGTTGTTCTCTTTCTGAACATCAGGGGGGGTGGGGTGAGAAACGTTTCTTGTCAAACGGGCTCAAAGAACATTAGCTGTTTTAACGTTGTTCTCTTTCTGAACAACAGGGGAGCCTTGTTCACTTGGCGTCTCGAAGGGCAGGAACCTTGGCACTCAAGGGATATTGTCCTCTTCTGGACAATAAGGGGTTTCTCGGCAGAGTTCCTAGGTGCACAAGGGAGACCGGATCGGCTTGATGCCTCGCGAAGATAATCTGGATCTCCTTCAATTGGCAAAAGCTATAGTATAAATACCCGGAGCCATCTCCATGGCGTAGGGGATAATTTAGTGGGGGACTTCGGGGAAATGTCGCGTTGGCGCCTGGGAAAATACCTTATCTGCTCATAAGCCTAATTCAATCTTGCGAGATTGACGTATGGAGGTGAAACAAGGAAGTGAATTTCCTTGATTAAACATTGGTTATAATGGAAGATAACGTGCTTCTGCTTCCTCTCGCAGGCAAGATGCACGTGGGAAAGCATGTGGGTAAGCATGCTTAACATGTGATAGAGGCTGAATTAAAGCGGCCCCAGACCGTTCTATCACAACCCTCCATTCTAGGGGAAGTTGTGACTTCGAAAAAAAGAGAGAAGGAACAACCATAGAGCTCCGTTTCGAGAACTTACTTTCTTGCACCGACCCCATTCATGCACCTAGTTAGTATTACCTCAATACATATGATTATGTTGATCATTTGATTATAAAAAAACTAACCTTTAATACAAACTTAACCATAAGAGAGACATGGAACAATGAAATAATATAAAAATAGTACATATAGGACAAAAGAATTCATACGTAAATTAATAAGTACAAATATATACACATACGAGAAAAAAAAATAGACATTGAGCCACAAAATTCAGACATATACATTAACTAATTATATTACAGGAGAATCTAATTTAAGGCGTACAAGACGGTATATACATACATGGAGATCCTAATCCTACGAATTACAAGTTAATCTACACTATTTGGTAACGCATTCCTACTGAGTGCGTCAGCGACCTGATTATCGGAACCTTTTATGTAATTTATCTTAAATTGGTACTCTTGCAAGAGTAGACTCCAGCGCATAATTCGGCCGTTGGAGTGTCGTACATTCCGAATATAGGATAACGGGCGGTGGTAAGTTCCTATCTGAAATTCTTTTCCTATCAAATACATCTTAAACTTGTCAATAACCCAAATAATATCTAGAGCTTATTTCTCTATAGTGTCATATCTCTTTTCAAAAGGTAATAACTGGCGACTAGCATATGCAACTGGATGACTCGTTCCGTCATCCTCATATTGAAGGAGTACACCTCCAATGCCCTCGTTGCTCGCGTCGGTCTTAATCCCAAAGGATTTTTCCGGGTTGGGCAACTTCAAAATGGGGGCAGAAATGAGCTTACTCTTGAGCTGGTTAAAATGAGAAACAGCGACATCATTCCAACGTAGTCGATTAGGGGAATTCACTTTTTGAAATGGTGCTGAGGGGCACCGAAATTGCAGCGAAATTCGGGTAAATCGCCGATAGTAAGAATCTGATCCTAGGAATGATCTTAATTGATTTAGTATTCGGGGGCCAAGGGCATGTCGGCGATTGCCTTAATCTTGTCCTCCTGTGGACCTAACTGGCTTTGTCCTATATTAAAACCCTAGTATTTTATGGTTTCGTGGGCAAGATGGCATTTGCTGGGGCCAATGGTGAGGCCATTTTCGCGCAGTCGCTCGAAGAGAGCTAATAGGGTGGTTAAATGATGACTCCATTCACGAGGAGCGACGTAGACGTTATCGAAGTAAAAGGAGACATTCGCAAGTCCATCTAACAACCTTCTCATGAGACGGTTATAGTTACTACAAGCGGTCACGAGGCCAAAAGGAAGGCGCTTAAATTTCATTAAGCCTTTCTCAGTTGCAAAGGCGGTATATGCTTTAACATCGGGCTAGAAGGGAAGTTGGTAATACGCCTTGCACAAATCAAGTTCTGAGATGAACTTGGCGTCTTCAAAAAGGTGGAGGTTTTGATCTACCAACGGGATGGGCTCGGCGTCGAACACAGTTACCGAATTTAACTTCCGGAAGTCGATGCACATCCGATAAGAGCCATCAGGTTTCTTGACCATGAAGATTGAGGAACAATAACTAGAGGTGGAAGGTTCTATTATATCTAAACTAATCAAATTATCGACTTCGGCGTTAAAAGCTTGGCGTAAATGAATCGGCATGGGATAGGGTTTTGAACGGACAGGTTCTAAGGTCGTTAATTTAATATCATGCTCGAAACTAGTAGCGCATCCCAGCTTCTCTAAAATAACGTCGTCGAACTGACATAATAATTCTTGTAGCTGACTATTTTGATGTGGTGTCAGCTGCGCGTCGATATCCAGGTCAGGGGGTTCAAAAGACTCGCGTGGCAGGGAAGGAAGAGGGTAATCGGCACCAGGTTGGATGCACAACGTCTGTATGACATTAAGGGACTCCGTGGAGTAATGCTCTTCAAGCGCCGATGTTTCGTCCAGTGCTACGAACGTATCTCCATGTGCGCGTCAGTGGTACTTTTTCAACAAGTTGACGTGGTAGAGCTTATCGCCTGCTGGGGGTACCAATAAGGTAATCTACCGGTCCTCGTACCTCGCGGACCGAGTTCGGACCTTTCCATTGGCTCAGTAATTTATTACTCGCTGTGGGAAGGAGCAGGAGTACTTCATCACCCGGCTTAAATTTCTGATCTTTGGAACAAAAATCCTGGTTAAGGATCTCCAAGAATTCGGACGGTATCGGGGTTCTGAGGGAAACGGGCTTCTGGGCTTCCTTCTTAGCTCGGCCTCGAGGAAGGGCGGCCTGGGACACAGGGTCAGAGCTTACTTGAGGGTTCTGTCCTACAAGTACGGAACAAAATTTTATGGGTGCTGAAATGACTTCCGCCCAGCCATCATAATACTGACACTGCAGGTAACATCTAACGACGTGGAATCAGTTCGCCCGCCCAAGGTAGTCATGTACCACCGCAAATTTTTCGTAGTTAGAGTCCACTGGAGAAAGGAGCTCGTCGGACACGATGAAACACGTTCACCCTGTGTCCCTGACGAGAGTAGATACACGGCAGCGGTTCACGCTGCCCTCTTCAAATTTCAAAGTTCCTGAGGAACTTTTATCGAAAATAAAATTTACCTGGTGGCCTGACGGAGGAGGAGAAGTTGATGCTTGGGTCTGCACCACCGGGGAAGCCGGGGTGGCATTAATCTGGTGAACTTGGTGGGCTGGTCCGCTTTTAAGCCTAGAATTTGGGGGGCAATTCCAGCTCATGTGGTTTTCTAGACCGCAGGTGAAGCATATGATTGGTCGCTTCGGGAAGAGTGATTGTGGAGAAATCTTAACTGGAGGTTTGAAGTTCCGTTTTTGGTTTAGGAGAGGGAAGTTTTGGTGTTTTACGGGGCCCGGAAACTTCGTCGGCTTTCCTGAGATGGGGCGCGAATCCTTTCTTCTTTCCTGGTAGGGGGATTGGTGAGAATTTCGATTTTTCTTGGGGTATAAATTATGGCTTGCGGCATAGACATCCGCTTCTTTGGTACACTCTTTAAAGGCGTGGCACCGACGATCCTTGGCGAAAGCGTGGATCTCCGTCGGGAGAGACGCCAAAAATTGATCGCGCAACACGAAGTCTGTTAAGGACTCGTAGTTAGGATCAACCTTTGAGGATTCTAACCAGAATTTAAAATTCCTCTGAAGAATGTATTCGAATTGACGGAACGTCTGCCTGGGTTTAATACCACCTCCTCGAAATTCTTGTCGGTAGAAATTGGGAGCCATATTATAAGCGGCCAATAACTCAGCTTTTAAGGTGCTGTAGTCAATTGTACATTCAGATGGTAAAGATATGAAAATGTCGCGCAATTTACAATTTGAAAGGGGGAGTACTCTTACTATACCTTCAGCCTCTAAATCCAGGTTATTGATCTCGAGGATCTTTTCAAAGCGTGCTAAAAATGCTCCGAAATCCTCTCCATCCCTGAAATTAGGGAACTTAAGTGGGAGATTGGGCGGGGCTTCGGAACGTGAACTTACCGATTGAGTTTCAGCATGTACACGGCCTATTTCAAGCTGATGGTGAAGCTCAGCTTGTCTTTTCCGTTCCTCTCTTTCTCTTTCTTCTCGTTGGATTTCTCTTTCTCTTTCTATTTCTTCTCGTTGGATTTCTCCTTCTCTTTCTTCTCGTTGGATTTCTCTTTCTCTTTCTTCTCGTTGAACTTCACTTTGCCTTTCTTCTCTTAACTTTTCTCTTTCTGTTCGTTGCTCCTCTTGAACGTACCCAATCAATTCTCTTCCGGAAAGTCCCAAGGATTCTTCTTGAGCTTTGAAGATTTCAAACTGAGTCATATTTGCACTTCATGGCGCAATAGTCAACCAACTAAATTCCTTGCGATAAGAATTATGCCTTCTAGAGAATTGGTCTACCTAAATATGGGCACTGACCTATTCGTGATTGGTTTCTCGACCTAGATAACCAATGACTAAAATAACACAAAAAAAACAAAACAAATTATTATAACAGTTCCTTGAGCTACTCCAGCTTCTTAAGTTTCAAAAAGGGGATAGCAATCGTTAAAACAAAATGGTACTACTATACTCTATTCTTATAACGAATAACACTATGCTTCACTCGACTGAGACCAGTGTTTGCAAAGATATAGCGTTAAACCTTACACACTTGACACCAAATTTAGATAGTATATATATATATATATATATATATATATATATATATATATATATATATATATATGTCGTAGAATAGGCTCCCGACGATATACTATGATATACTATATATAACTTTCCGTTGAGGGAATTATTCTATATTTCGAGTGCGTGGTAATCTGATTGACCGAGGTTAGTTCAAAAGGGGAAGGGGCCTGGAGAGGCTTATTTATCTTCAATATGCTTAAGAAGTGGAACGGACCACAAGGATAAATAATATGGCTACCATTAATAAAAGAGAGTTTTAGTAATTAAGCTATCAACAATACACAAAGAAAATGATTACATTGACGGGGAATGAAAAGGGGTCGTGGGAATATCTGACTAATCTTAGGATTAAGATTTGGAGAGATTTAAAAAAGTAAACAAACAAAAAATAAAGGGGGAGACTGGTTTGCTAAACCATTTAAAGCACAATGTTGCGTTGACAAAAGGTTAAATGATTAAAGGTAATGCTCAGCTTACGTAATTACAAAGTTGTTGTGCAGAGGAAGACGATGCGAAGGAATCTTCGGTCCACTGGCGATTTCCAGCAGAAGGATTCTTCGGAGGGTTGTCCTTAACGAGGAGGAAAGAGTGTCTTCGAGGAGTGAGAGCGAAGTGGGGCTCGGAAGTACGAGCGATCTTTGTGACAGCAAATCGGAGATGTTCTAGATGAACAATGGAGTTTATTGTTGAAACCAAGCGTTCTCTTGAAGAACGTTAAAAAGGGGGGAATTAAATTATCCGTACGTGTTGTATTGGGAACGAGAACCGTTAATTGATGAACGGGCTAGAAGAACAATGGCTGTTCTAACGTTGTTCTCTTTCTGAACATCAGGGGGGTGGGGTGAGAAACGTTTCTTGTCAAACGGGCTCAAAAAACAATGGCTGTTCTAACGTTGTTCTCTTTCTGAACAACAGGGGAGCCTTGTTCACTTGGCGTCTCGAAGGGCACGAGCCTTGGCCCCCAAGGGATATTGTCCTCTTCTGAACAATAAGGGGTTTCTTGGCAGAGTTCCTAGGTGCCCAAGGGAGACCGGATCGGCTTGATGCCTCGCGGAGATAATCTGGATCTCCTTCAATTGGGAAAAACTATGGTATAAATACCCGGGACCATCTCCGTGGCGTAGGGGATAATTGAGTTGGGAACTTCGGGGAATGTCCCGGTGGCGCCTGTGAAAATACCTTATCTGCTCAGAGGCCTAATTCAATCTGGCGAGATCTACGTATGGAGGCGAAACGGGGGGGGGGGTGAACCTCCTTGATTAAACATTGGTTATAATGGGATATAACGCTCTTCTGCTTCCTCTCGCAGGCAAGATGCACGTGGGCAAACATGTGAGTAAGCATGGTTAACATGTGATAGAGGCTGAATTAAAGCGGCCTCAGACCGTTTTATCACACTTGTCTAAAATGTGATGACCATGCCTGTATACAATACTCTCAATGTGGCCTGACATAAGAGATGTATAGTTTAAGGATGTTATCCTTACTCTTGTAGCTAACATTTCTTTTAATGTAACCTAGCACCTTATTTGCTCTATTTTTTGCCTAAATACACTGCTTTGAAAATTTCAGTGACCTATCTACTACTACTCCTAAGTCCTTTTCATTTTCAACTAAATTAAGCCAATACCCATCTATCTCATAGCTAAATTCCCTATTATCTCTCCCCATGTTAATAACTTTGCATTCATTAAGGCTAAAAGTCATCTGCCACTTTTGAGCCCAAGCTAACAACTTATTTAAGTCACCCTGCACTTTAAAGCTACCTTCAACCTCTTTGACTACAGCTGCCAATTTAGTGTCATCAGCAAAAATTGACACTTTTCTATTTCCACCTTTCCCAAGATCATTTACATAGATTAAAATTAATAAAGGGCCTAAAACTGATCCCTGAGGTACGCCACTAATAACATTCCTCCACTCTGACCTCACTCCATTCAGTACAACTCTCTGTTTCCTATTTTTCAGCCATTCATTTATCCAATTTAAAACCTTCTCACATATCCCATGCAGCTTTAATTTATGAACTAGTCTTCTCTGTGGAATCTTATCAAAAGCTTTGCTGAAATCTAAGTAGATCACATCAACTTTCTCACCCCTATCTAATTCTTTAGTTACATAATCCATAAAATTCAGTAAATTAGTTAAACACGATCTATCTTTTCTAAAACCATGCTGAGCATCATTAATTAACCTGTTACTCTCTAGATGATCAGAAATTCCCTTCTTAACCATCTTCTCAAGAATTTTACAGACTATGAGAGTTAAGCTTATCGGTCTAAAGTTATTTGGGTCCTCTTTGCTTCTCTTTTTAAAAATTAGCACTACATTTGCCAATTTCCAATCATTTGGTATTTCTCCAGACTCTAGTGATCTAATAAATATATTCTCAAGAGCTACTACAATACTTTCTACACCTTCTTTGAGTATCCTAGAATGAATGTTGTCAGGGCCAGATGCCTTACTAGTATTTAACTGCATTATAAGCCCTTTAATTTCTTCTCTGTCTATATTAATAAAATTTATCACTACTTCCCTTGACCTAGAATTATCATCAATTAATCTAACTGGTTTCTCTTCTGTGAATACTGAAACAAAATGATTATTAAGGACCTCTACTATTTCCTCATCAGATTCTTTCAAACCCCCTTCATATTTAATAGGCCCTATTTTATCACTGTTAGATTTATTATTGATTCTATAATAGCTAAAAAAAAAAATTACGATCTTTATTATTATTTTTAGATAAATTAATTTCAGCTGTCCTTTTGGTCTTCTTAATAATCTTATTTAGTTTATTTCTGGTTGACCTATAATGGTTTAAATTATCTAAACTACTCTCACTTTGTAATCTCTGGTATGCCCTTTTTTTCTCTGAAACTTTATTAGCTATTTCTTGATTCCACCATAATGGTTTCCTACATTTCTTCCTAATAGACTTGATTTTGTTATGTGACTGAGAATAATGTGTTCCCTTCATAACGTTTACCCCTTAAATGTACTCCAAATACGTGAAACATTTTGGAACACGAACGAAATAGTACGTCCCATTGTTCGAGCCGCTAATATAAATATTTACCATAAGGTTTTCCACACTTGGGAAATTACACCCATCATATTGTGCTTGCAAGTAGTGGTAATGGAACTCTTGTCTTTTGCATCTGCACATAAACTTAGATGAACCCTACGAACTTTTCTCATTATCTTTTGCTGCAACTTACCTGAATAAATCCAGCCCAGCGGCATTTTTTAGAACCTTTCTTTGGGGTTATAGCATTTTCAGATAATTTCTTGATCCGAAGGATAGGTCTAAAAGGAATACGTGTAAGCTCAGAAGGCATATTAGGGGATGTAATGGTCACGATGAGAAACAATGTGACTTAATGGTCGAACCAATATACGATGAATCGTATGATTGACAAATATATGCATAAATTACAGAGGATTGGCAGGGGAATGGAATTCAGTCCTTATAACTGAAATAGGATCCAATATTTTGCCCATTATTTAATACGAATTTGGAGTCGAGATAGGGATAGAATTTATTTAATCTTCCTAACCACTTAAGCAAAGCCGTTCAATTTTCTATCAAAGTATGGGAGACTAAAGAAAATGGATCGTTTCTGTACACTATTTTGTTAGTTTTTCATTATAGACAGAGTAACTGTAAGAGACTTTTTAATGTGTCTTTCGACTAATGAGTCAGGTTATTCATTATTTTTAAAGAATATTTTAAGAAAAGAGAATTCTATATTCAGCAGTCTGTATTAAGAACATACATATATTGTAGGCTCGATGAATATTTTTTTACCGAGCATAATCTAAGGTTTTCTGGCAAGAAACTAAAGAAGCTTGTCCTAACATTTAAATGTAGGCTTCCTATAGACTGACGTTTCATACTTTGTTCTTGAACGCTTTATCTTTATTTCCAAAAATGGGAGCCTACTATTTTTCTCGACCTCCATTGTGTAATTTATATTTTCATGTCTATAGTTTAAATATTCAAGCAATTGATCTGCCTGTTGCACCGATTTCATTAATACACAGAAGAAATAAGAGATAATTAGATAAATATACAGCTAAAAAGTGAATAAAGGGTGAACATTACCTAACATGGCGGGATAACAATGTCAGGTGAAACCAGAATGAAGTTTAGAGGAAAATCCCTCCAATGACCTGCAGCGTTTTGCGTTAAGATGATAATGGTTATTGCGTTGATGGTTCTCCATGGTTCAAATCAATTACAAGTGCCTTTGAATGGCTAAATGAGGCTTCTACCACTAGATGGCACCACCCAGCACCAAATCTGATGGCAGATTTGAAATCTCCAAGGTGAATAACCGTATGTCCCATGGTAATATGGGTCATTTCATGGTTATAAATTAATCCTATTGAAAGCCTAGACCTGGCGCCGCGCAGCAAGTAAAAACAATGAAAGGGATGACGTGTCATTATTTAAATTTGGGCTGCTGTATTTAATACAGAGTTGCATTTATATATATATATATATATATATATATATATATATATATATATATATATATATATATATATATATATATATATATATATATATGTTCAAGTTAAGTTTAGGCACCTAAGGTACCTATTGTGAAAGTGATCGAAACGCAGCTGCTTTATCTTGAATTGAACAAGACGCAGGTGCTTATTCTTGAATTGAACAAGACGCAGGTGCTTATTCTTGAATTGAACAAGACGCAGGTGCTTATTCTTGAATTGTAATTATTTGGAAGGTCTCTTAGTAGATCGTAACTTGCCTTAAATTGAGTTTACTTTACTTTAGAGGTTCTTTTCTTTTATAGTAATTTATCTTAACTTTATTTCAATTCAGACACCATCATGGCAGCATCAGTCTTTCCAACAACAATTTTACATAAATTTAACCTAACATAACCCATTTCAAAGCTTATGTAATCTTATAAAACTTTCCTTAGTAATTTGCAATATTTTTCTTTTCCCTTACAAGTCACCTTGTGCGTCGTTAACAGAGCGTAGGTGCTTTCTATTGTATTGTGACCTAATCTTCAAATGAGTGACTTTAGGTGCCTTATCTTAAGTTGAACGAAATGCAGGTGCTTATTCTTGACTTGAGTGACCTTAGGTGCATAATCCTAAATTTATCCTATATGGATATATATGTGTGTGTGTGTGTTTTGTTAAAGCCAGGTTGTAGTTTGATTTTAGCAATTTTATGTTGGAACGTTCCAACTGGTGAATGCAGTTTTTTGTATCTGGTTGGAGATTAAAGATCAGTTGAGGAAGATCCATTTTATTTTTTACAACGAATTTGAGTTTTGGCCGTGAGCTTTCGCCTTTCTTAAGGCACCTTCAGATGGAAGTCTTCGTTATTGTTGAGGTTGTGTCGATTTGGTGTTTACCCTTGGTTTTGCCTTCTTTAACGGTGAGGTAGGTCATTGGTGGTCGTGAGCAGCGAAGAATGAAATTTAAAACATGAAACATGATGTACTAAGAAAGAAAACGTGTGGTAGGTATATAAAGATAAAAAGAGTTTGAATTGCTCTGGTGTAGAGGGCAACTCTCAGGTTTTTCCTTTTGTTTTGTCTTCTCTTCCGCCCATTTGTTATTTTTTGTTATTTTTTATATGTATTTTTACATATATATATATATATATATATATATATATATATATATATATATATAATTCTCATATAAATAAACATATATACACTTTTTTTTAAATTAAATAAATATTTTTTTATCTTTCCTCCGTCGCGGCCTTCAAGCCTTTCAAGTTTTTTGAATGCTATATATAATTTTCTTTGTTTTTGTAATAACAATTTATAATTCTATTTTGCCAGTGTTTAGGTTATCATTTCCACTTTATTTTATTTGTTTAAGTTGTGGGCACTTCACCTCTTTTTCTTCAATTTTAATTAGATGGTTCTGTTTTTCTTGTTTAGGTATAAATTCCTATTTAGTTTTCTCGGGAGCAGCTTTTTCCGCTTGGTCGGGAATAGGGCTTGCCTGGTGGCGTGTTCCCTAACTGCTCTCAGAATGTCTAGGTCGAGGTTCAAGTTCGGTGTTTATTTTCGTTCTTTGGTGCTTTTATAGGTCAAAGTTGGAGTATCATGTTCCTTTATCAGAAAATGTGAAGTACCCGCTCGGAACTGGTGCGTTGGATGTTAAGTTTGGGGGCCATCTCTTTAATGAGAAGAGCCTCCAGAATCTTCAGGCGGCGAAAGTCAGGATTTCTTCTGAGTATGGTATTGTTTTCGATCAGAGTTGCTCTTGTAATTTGTGCGTTGTGCTTTTCTTTGTAGTGTATTTTTATTTCTCCTTCTTCCAAATGCATCGTTAGGCGCCGGCTGATAGTAGTAGTGGTCATACCAATATATTGATTATTTGGATGAGGTTTGCAGTCCTCATGGGGGCATAGAAATTTGTATACTACATTTGTAGCCTTTAAGATCGATTGCTTTTTGCGGAGGTTGTTTTTCATTAATAAGTTGTTTACATTTGTTTTTTTATAATAAATTCGTTAGGATAACTTGTTGTTTTCTTTGATACTGTTACTTTTTATGATATATTGTAGTATTTTTTCGTCTGTTTTGTAAGCATCCGTCATTTGGTTCTTGTAGTAGAGTGGTATTAGTTTCTTTTTCTCTCCCTCCTTTGCCTCAAACTTGAAGTTGAGAATTTTCTTCTGTAATTTGTCGACTTCTCTGTTTGAGTAGCCATTATTGATTAGGATCTGTTTTCATCTTCGAAGTTCTTCATTAAGTGCTGTCCACGTTGAGCAGTTTTTGATGGCTCTTCTTATGTATGAGCTCATTACAGATTTTTTATAGTTCTCGGTGCACTCACTTTTGGGGTTAAGGAATCAACGTCTAGGGTCTTTTTGAGTTGTAGTAATTGGTGTTCATCATTAATTGTGAGGTAGGAGAAGCGGTCAATAAGTTTTGCCCTTCGGTAGGGCAAAACAGAAGAACGGGGATGACTGTTTGTGGGGGTGTTAGGACAAGTTATGACAAGTCAAGACCTGCAGCTGCACGCTCCTGTCTCGTCTATTTAAGAAGCAGTAGCTGATCGCAGATCGCCAGTCACAAATTTTTTAACAATGGAGAAGGTTGAGCACCGCGCACTAGTTAAACTTTTGACCAAGGAAGGCAAGGATGTGAAAGAGATCCATGAACGCATGGTTGCAGTGTACACCGACCCCGCCCCTTCCTATGCAACCATTGCTCGCTGGAATAGGGAGTTCCGCCATGGTCGTGAGTACCTTGAAGATGACCCCCGTCCAGGACGCCCGTCAGATGCGACCGACGAGGACAATGTGACCCGTGTGGAGAGGAGGATCCTCGAAAAACGACTGGTGAAGGTCGAAGAAATCGAGCGAGAACTTGGAATATCACAAGGAAGTGTTATCAACATCATCCACGACAATTTGGCCATGACCAAGGTCTCTGCCCGTTGGGTCCCTAGAAACCTCACGAACCCTCACGCCCCATGATCGACTTTAACGTCGTCAAAGTCCACAAGGCCAGAGTTGCACAAGCTGCCCTGCGCTAGTGCGGATTCGAGGAGCTCAACCATCCCCCCTACAGTACAGATCTGGTCCTAGCGACTACTTTTTATCCCGCCAGCTCAAGGCTGCACTGCGTGGATGCCGATTTGGGGACGATGAAGATGTCCAGCTCGCCGTCCAGGAGTGGATTGAACAGCAGTTGGGAGATTTCTGGTTGTCGGCAATTCGAAGCTTCAGGGACAAGTGGTGCAAGTGCATTGAAGTCGAGGGTAGTTATATTGAAAAATAATAAAACACTTTTCCTCATATCTCGTTTCCTTATATCCGAATTTAAAAACTTATTGACCGCCCCTCGTATATGCCATCAAAGAATCCTGTGTAACTTTTGGGTGAGTTCATCATTTTAGTTAAGAGCCTTTCTTCTAGGTTTCCCATGTGGAAGTTCACAAACGTAGGGCCTAGTGGTAATCCCATCGCTACTCCGTCAATTTCACGGTAAAGTTTGCCGTCTGGGCTTCGAAATAGAGCTTCGGTTGTAAATATTCTTAAAAGTTGTTTTAATATTTGGTGTTCCATTCGTGGTGGAGGTAGGTCGGTGTTTTCGAAAACGCACTTTATGATTATTTCGATTTTGTTTCTCTATTGACACCAGTTCCGAGCATGTAAAACACTTTTTCTGCTGAAGGAACATGGTACTCCAATTTTGAACTATAAAAGCACCAAAGAACGAAAATCAATTTCATTCACGCGTCCGAACCCTTAGAAGGAAGCCATGCAGTGGCCAAGACAGGTAGGTGTACCGTGTAAGACAAGATCATGGTTATGGCAGATAAAGGATAACTCGGGAATAGTAATAGGTCAACGCCCCACGATAAGGGCCTGTTAGGTTTGTCACCGGAACCGTCGCCTTGGAGCTGTCATGGCCGACCCCAATGGCGAAAAGCGCATTACCCTCAGGGTGAAAGAGCGCTGTCAGAAACCGGCGAGGGAAAAAGTTTTCGAAGTCTCCTTATCGAAACTTGGGATTGTTGTATGCCGAGTGAAGGAACGAGCGTATGGCTACCTAGCCATATGCGACACGGCCAGGACATATAAATGAATTTGAAAAGATCGGCCTCGTTCTTAAGCTGCCCCCTCAAGTTGCTGCACAGAAATCGATCGTCTGTCGACGCATTCACCCTTACGTTGGCTCACACTCTGCCGAAGAAATACAACATGAAATAGAGTCCAAGCAAAATTGGGCTAAGATAGACCAAGTGTATAAATTCATGAATTGGGAAGGAGTGGAATACAGTCATGTATTTAAAATAACATTTCAAACAACTGAAATGTCAAACAAATCTAAGGAAAATGTAATGGTCATGTTTAACTACAAAGTTTCAGCGTCCTGCATTGAACGAAAGGTGTTTATCCCACTTCAAGTGTGCTTCACCTGTTATGCCCTAGAGAAGCATTCCACAAAAGGATGCTCGTTCGAAGGTAAGGTGTGCTCTGAATGCGGTGGCAGAGGTCATAGGTGGAAAAAGTGTAAAAACGGGCAGAGGAAATGTATTAATTGCAGCACCCGCATCGAACCCTATCCATGGCCTGTCCTCTCAAAAAGACTTTAATAGCTGAAAAGAAGAAAAAGATAATAGAGGATAGGAACAAAAAGGCTAACACGACGTACATACAGGTGGCAAAAGCAGACAACCAGATAAAAATATTGCTCAACATAGACCCAGAACTGCGACCAGATTTGGTGATGTGCATCCTTCATGCCCACTTTGCCGACATTATTAAACCAGGAAGCTATGCAACGGAAATGAATAAGATTCTAGTTCACAACGGACTCAAACCGATGTGGTTCCCGGACAATCCTCAATCGGGGGAGCTGTTCCAGGCCCAAATCTAAGCTATGAAGGAAACTGTGACAAGATCTCGCTCCACGTCTAGAGACCCCTGCCTGAATAAACTAAGAACGTCGGTAACCTAGTGACTCCCGAACAGAACCACGACCCACGCCTGGATACGGGTCACCATTACAGCCACGCAAATGTGAAGTAAAGAAGAAACCAAGCCTATGGATAGTGCTGTTCCCCCTAAAATCTAGGTATGAGGATTTACGGTTCACCATCTGCACCAATACCGAAGATTTCAAAATCAACTGACATCATATCAGGAATCATTAAAGAGAAAGACAAATACGACTACTTAAGCCGAAATAAAAGATGATTACCTGCTACGGGCTCTAAAACAAGGTTAATTGAGATCTCCCAGGATTCTTGCTTTAACCTCGCACATGAGATATTTAAAAAGAAAAGAAGCGGGAGGATAAGATCCCTAGCCAGAGAAAGGGGATCGAAACCGAAACAGTTGCATAATAACTAATCATGGATAACACCGGGGAACAATTTGAAAAAACTTCTGTTGCGTTAGATTTTTGTGCTGATTTAGACTAAAATTAGCATGCTGATTCCAAATTTGTAGTCAGATTTTTTCTAGCACGTCTATTTTTTTCACCACACCTTACCACCCAGAGAAGTAAAATTCCACTGCTTAGCTGTAATAAGATTTGCCTGCTGATTACGATTGAATTCATCTACAGCTACGTGGCAACTTGTTTGTGCAGTCACCATTGAGACAATGTGGTGAGAGGTGTGTTTTGTACGTTATATTTCGTTATATTCTTTTTTTAGCTTTCAAAGCTGGTAACTATTCTATCTTAGTGTTTTATTTACAGAGGTATATATTTCCTTTATTTCAGATCATGTTTGCTCCTGCAAATTCTCGTCGTAAATGCCTAAACAACCCTGACTCCTTCTGCTGCATTTGTGGCAGTTTCACCATTCCAAGACAGAGGGCAAACATCAGTGCATTTGTCAAACAAGCATATTTAGCATATTTTAAAGTAAAACTCGGTGATCAAGTCAAGCCATGGGCCCCTCATAAAGTGCACAGGCAGTGTGTCGAGAGTTTGCGGATGTGGACCAAAGGAACACGTGAAAAGTTGCCATTTGGTAACCCCATGGCTTGGCGTGAGCAAAAGGAGCATTGCACAGACTGTTACATTTGTTTAGTGAAAACATCAGGATTTAACAACAAAAATAAAAGTAAAATAGAATATCCTAATTTACAGTTAGCTATAAGGCCAATGCCTCATTCAGCTGAAATTCCAGTGCCAGTTTTCGAACAACTACCTCCTCTAGAAGATCTGAGTGATGTTGACGAAGGCAGTGACAGCAATGATGCAAATTTCAAAAAAATTCACGAGGATTCGGTTCGTAGGGGATTTGATCAGCATGAGTTAAATGATTTGGTACGTGATTTGGGGCCTATCAAAAGTGCTTCAGAAATCCTAGCATTAAGACTGAATAAGAAAAACTTACTTGAACAAGGAGCGAAAGTATCATACTTTCGAACCAGAGAAAGTACATTTCTTCAGTACTTTCGAAGTTACAGCGGCTTTGTGTATTGCCATAACATTTCTAGTTTACTGAAGAAATCAGGGCTTTCAATCTACAATCTAAATGAATGGCGAATGTTTATTGACAGCTCAAAGCGGAACTTGAAGTGTGTCCTTCTACACAATGGCAATTTATTTGGTGCAGTCCCTATTGGGCATTCTGTCTGTCTTCGTGAAGCACCGGGAGATATAAAGAGGGTCATTGAGTTATTGCAATATGACAAATACAATTGGATCATCTCTGTTGACCTTAAAATGGTGTGCTTCCTTCTTGGTCAGCAACGTGGGTACACAAAGTGTCCCTGCTTTCTCTGTATGTGGGATAGCAGAGCTCGAGGGAAGCATTGAGTTGAGACGAATTGGCCTTCAAGACCTGATCTTAAACCTGGAGATCCCAACATTCTACATGAGCCACTTGTTGACAGGAATAATATAATATTTTCACCTCTGCACATTAAACTAGGTCTCATAAAGCAGTTTGTAAATGCATTGTCAATTGATGGCGACTGTTTTAAGTACATCATCTTGACATTTCCTGGTCTGTCAATTGAAGAAAATCAAGGCCGGTGTGTTTGATGGTCCACAAGTTTGACAGCTTATCAAAGATGAACAGTTCCCTTGGACTATGTCAAACCTTGAGAAGAATGCTTGCTTATCATTTAAAGACGTCGTCAAGGACTTTCCTCAAAATATACGTGCAAGTAATTACACAGAAATTGTTCAGAATCTATTGGAGAGCTACAAGGCGCTTGGTTACAACATGAATATTAAACTAGATTTTCTGCATTGCCATCTTGCCAGCTTTCCAGATGATCTTGGTGCTGTTAGCGACGAGCAAGGTAAATGATTTCACTAAGATTTGAAGGTTATGGAAGAACGTTATCAGGGTAGATGGGATGTACATATGATTGCTGACTATTGTTGGAGTATCAAACGCGATAGTCCTCAAGTTGAACACTCCAGAAAGAGCTATAAACGTAAATTTTTACCTTAACTTTTTATACCCAATTATAATTATATATTTACAGTAACCATATCCTTTGTTAAAACATAATAGTGTTAAATAAACATTGCAATCATGCCTGTTTTTTTTCATATTTCATTGTATTTCAATATTTGAAAAAGTTCAAAAACTTGACGTAATAGAGAAAAACGGAGATCAGTTTTGGATTCAGCACCGAAATACTAGTTAAAAACAGCTGTTAGACCTAACTCAACAAAAATTGTGTTCCTCAGTGTAATCAAATAAGATATATTAGAAAATTAAAAATCTTCTCCCTTATGTTAACTGTTGGACAAATAAGAAAAGGATTTACAATTAAATCATAAGGAACCTGGACCCATATATCATCCTCATTTCTGAGCATGGCGTTGAGTTAAGGACAGTTTACATTAAAATATACAATTACGAAGTACTAATGGCAAATCACTCTCACGAAAAACTTGATGGTGGTGCAATTGCAATCAGGAGAGGCATAAGATTCCAAGAAATTCCATGACTATATGAGCCTTACCTGGCGATAAAAATCAAGATGACCTATGATGACGTTGTAGTGGCCATCGGTTATCGACCTCCAAGGCGCTCATATTTGCCAATTCCTAGCTTTATTCGTTTATTCCGCAGAAACGCCTCTAAAATCTTAATCTGAGACCTCAATGCCCGATGCAGAGAGACGGGCTACACGACGGCATTTAATGGAGCGGGTAACTCACTGAGCCTCCTAATTAATAGGAACATAGTGCATAGGGAGGGACCAGGTTTTGCCACCTTTTTAACCAAAAGGTCCTCGACCACGCCTGATATTACACTAACTAACACAAATTTCGCACTTAATCAGGTGACGGTACCAAGTCCTTATATACCATCTGACCACATCAGCCTGGTGAAAACGCTATCAACCTCACCGATATAGGTCTAAATACCCAAACGAAGGTGCTTGAACAGAGCTGAATGGGACGCGTATAAAGAACAACTGAGCACCATACAAGAAAATCTTTACAATGTCGTGGAGAAAATTAAAGAGGCTGACCGTCTAGCTATCGCATGGGCAAAGTTCAAAACTCTCCCGGCCTCAAGGTGGGATAGATATATCAACGAGTGGATGGACCGCATGGAGTCCTTATCAACGATATAAACTTGTATGGAAACACAGCCCAACGTTATAGAGAACTGTGCGAATTGGGATACACCATCAAGCTTCTCATTATGGAAAAGACAAAGCAGACTTGGGACAACATAATTGGCAATATGGACACAGAGGGTGACCCGAGAAAATTTTGTAATCAACTTAAGAGATTGAGAGCCCCCTCCCCCAGGGATAAAATAAGATTATTAGTCAACGGAAATGAAATTACCAGAGATAGAGATGTAGAGCGCTATTTAAAAAATTACTGGATAAATAGATTTCGTATAAGTGAAGCCGAAAATGCAGAATTCGACGGGGATTACGGAGAGGAAGTAGAAACAAGGTTGAGAGAACGGGGGATGAGTTTACACCCCACCATCTGGTTAACAGAACACGCCGTGCTCGAGAGGAAGGAAGGTCATTCACTCATGAATAGTACGAAACCGCACTGAAAAGCTTTAAACAGAAGGCACCGGGAATGACAGGAATAACGAAAAAGCATCTTATAAACGCACCCCCAAATTTTAATCAAGCTTTTTTAAATATCTTCAATGCATGCATAAATGTGGGCCACTTCCCAAAGTTATTAAAGAAAGCCAAAATGATATTTTTGATAAAGCCTGGAAAACCAAAGAAAGCAATCAGTAGCTACAGACCAATCTCCCTGTTGGAGTTTATAGGAAAACTTTTTGAAAAACTCTTGAACACCAGACATAAGAACTATTTGGAAACTGAGGACCTATATGACAACTAACAGCACGGTTTTCGTAGAAAACTCGGCACGGAAACCGCACTGGCCCTAATAACTGAGAAGATTGCTATTGCTACGGCCAAAGGCAATAGAGTAGACATAGTGTTAAGAAACCTGGCCTCGGCATTTGACAAGGTCTGGGTACCAGGCCTGAAAAGAAAGATCTACGACCTAGGCATGGAGGATGGCATGACGAGGATTTTATGCAATCACCTTGAAAATCGAAAGGCCATGATTAGCATAAACGGTATTGAAGGGGAATTCTTCGACCTGGAATCAGGGGTGCCACAGAGGGGATGTTTGAGCACCACATTGTATGCAAGATAACCGAGCGACCTCCCTCACCCTAACTACGATTTTTCTCAATATATACAACTGGCTGACGACATCACTCAAATCGTAATGAGCGACTATCGTAACCCGAGGGATATAGCCAACAGAACAGGAGGAGAAATCGCAAATACATATAAACACTTACCAAAAGAGAAACAAAATAAAGAAAGATAATTCCGATGGGACGCATTCGAACAGTGGAAGTAGTGGTGGAGCGTTAACATTGCCATTACTTTACACAAGGCAAATTATTCGGCTTAAAAATGACAACTAGAGGATATACAACACACCTCAAAGAGAAGATCGCTGTAGCCAGAAAGACGCTCCGATCTATATGCCGTTTTGGACCACTGTCACCGTACAATGAGAGAAAATTATACTTACTCCTCCTGATACCACTGCTGCTGTATCCCGTCATTCTAACACACACACTAAGCAATACAGCACTAAGTGAAGCACAAAAATGGCACTGAGGTTTATCTCAAACGTGACTCTTTGGGACCGTCTTCCCTCAACATTGCTACACGCAATAAATGAAATAGATCCAATCAACGTGACTCTTCACAAGCGAGCAATCGCAAAATGAGAAAAAGTTTACCAAAATATGCCGGAAGAAATAATAAATCAACTGAGCCTCCCGAATGAAGACTACCCTGATATATACTTCAAACAAGCGTTTGAAAGCAGCCAGCTAAAGACGCAAAGAGAAATTATACCGATATATAACTAAAAAATAAAATACAAAAATAAGCAAAAATACATGTATAACCTAAGAAAAAGATCCGATGTGGACATATTAAAATATAACAACTACAAAATAATAAAAGATCCGAATTAGAGAGAACTAAAAAAAAACCCCTCAAATTGACAGATTAAAATAAGATAACTACAATATAATAAAAAATCCAAAGTGGAAAAAATTAAATAATTAAATAAATTAATATAAAAAAGATCTGAAGTGGAAACATTAATTAAAATTTATTAAAGCATTAAAATATAAAGAAAGAATCTAAAGAAGAAAAGTGCATTAGCAATTTATCTAAAAATAACCCAACTGTTTTATTTAAGAAATCAAAGGCTTGAACGCAAAAGAGTTTTAACACAAAATATATTATAAAGAATCATAACTACTGAGTTTGACAGACGACCAGGCACATATTTCTCTCTCTCTCTCTTAATTAAACATACTTTATCTAATTTTATTTTAACTATCCCCACACCAATTTCTCTCTTAAAATATTACAATCAATTTCATTCAACGCCTGACCTTTTAGAGAAGAAAGAAAACAAAGATCAGAGAATTACAAGTGCATTTTTGCAAGTCGAGCTTTGCGGAAAAAATCTACCTCTCTCCAACGCCATCTTTTTTCCTCTAAGGGGAACTTAAAAAAGAGATTTATATACCAGGTGGTCATAATTAATTCTATGGCTGCCTAAACTCATCACCCTATCCACTCTCGCCTTCAAAGGCGTATCCGTGTGTATTGCCTTTCATGACCTAGTTCAAACGATGCACGTCGTGAGACAAGGCATAATTCGAGGCGGTTATGAAAGAAGGTTTGTGGACTATCCCACTGTAAAACCTTGGTTCATAGGCACCCCGGACAAGAGGCGAAGCTGCAACCATTGGGAAAGAGTCCTCTATATCCCTGAAGGACCGGCAGTGATCATAAGGTGACATAAAACCGTCTCTATGTGAGCTCGAAGGAGCTTCGATACCCAAATTCCAGAAGAGGTGGCACCCCGGGTGGTGGTAGTTGATTCAATCACCACTTATCATCAAGTCCGCCATGAGTCATCCTTCTGGAGGGCCTCCCCGGGTCCATCATCTCATTCATCCAACATCTTCATCCAGGCAGATATACCGACTACGCTAAGGATTATGGGGGTGGGGAGATCATTCTAATTTTTCATCTCAAAAATTTAACATACTTTTATCCCAGACAAATTAATAGATATCAGAAGAAAAAAACAGAAAGAAGAAGGAGGCTCTAACGAGCCACAATGGAGACCGTGAAGGAGCTAAGAGGGCTTCCCTTCGCATCCTTCCCGGCCGGGAGAAACCATCTCGCAAATTAGCACTGAGGACTATCTACGCTGATATTGGGGTCATACTCCTTAGACTAAAAGAACAACACAATATATATGTGGCACTTTGTGACACAGAAAAGGACCTAGATCTCCTTCTGAGCGAAAACACAGAAAAGGAACTGGAAAAGATCGGACTCGCACCTCGGACGCCCTTGGACGTACAAACGGAAAAATCAGTGATTTGCAGATGACTCGACAGCTGGCTCGGTGAGCAGACTCCAAAACAAATCAAGGAAGAACTCGAAGAAGAACAAGGTTGGGTAAAGATCGAAGAGATATTCAAATTTATATAGCTAAAAATGGCCAAAAAAGCCTCGGAACATGGACTGCTTGCCTTCTACACTAAAATCTCACCCGATCAAATCAAGAGGGGGATATTTGTATCCGTGCAAGTATGCTTCACAAGTTACATCCTCGACAAAAATTCGACCAAAGAGTGCAATTACAAAGTGAATGCATGCTCCGAATGCGCAAGCCAAGAACACAAGTGGGACCAATGCAAGGTAAAGAAATGCCTAAACTGTAGGAATGCCTACAGAACACTGGCTATGTCTTGCACAATTAAGAAGTAGCTCATACAAAAGAAAAAACTCGAAATAAGCATAGAAAAAGAAAGAAGAAAAACTACCTACTACGCTGCAGCAACTACAAGTGGAAACACCGCAACACCAGCCACACATACCACAACGGTGAACATAGAGGAGAACATGAGGCCAGATTTAATTCTCTGCATAATGCACGCACACTTCGTAAACATCGCGAAACCATGCTCATATGCAAACGAATTGAACGAAATGCTGGAAAAGAAAGGGCTTAAAAAAATGTGGTTCCGGAGAACCCTCCTTCGAGTAAACTGTACAAAATAAACATGATCCAAGAAGAGACTCCGAAAAATACGAACCTGGAAGAAGACGGCGCCGAAATGGATACCGATTCTGAAAAAGAATCCACCGATGAAGAAACCCAGAAAACGATCCCTGAAAGCACAAATCAGAAGCAAAAACCAAGAGTGAATACCAAAGATCTTAACATAAAAATTTACGGTTCTCATGCAAACCCAATACCTAAGCTAACTAAACAAAAAGAAATCGTGAACGGACTAGTTAAGGGAAAATACAGATGCGAATATGAGGCAGACGCCTGAGAGACTGAAGTTTACAATGCTTTAAAACAAGGCTTGATACATATCACCCCAGAATCATGCCAAAACATCTCAAACGGCGAATTCAAGAAAAAAACGTAATGGAAGGAAGCACTCGTTCCTCAGGCTTTCCGAAAAAAAGCGAAAACAGGAAGAGACCACAACAAATAATTAAACAGGATACGTACCAACTAAAAAAAAAAAATATTCACACTAAATGTAAGCGGCTTGCAAGGGAAAAGTTTAACATATTCAAACATAATAAGAAAAGAAGACCCAGACATAATTATTCTAACCGAACATGGAATTAACACAGAGATTGAGAGCATAAGAATTCAAAGCTATAAATCTATTACCACGAATTATACATCCAAACAAGATACAATGGTGGAGCAATTGGCGTCAAAACCCGAATTCATTTTACAGAGGCAAACGACTTAGAAGAATCGTATCTAGCTATAAAAATAAAAATGACCACAGGAGATCTCGTCATAGCTGGGGCATATCAACCCTCAAGATTCTCGTATTTACCAGCTCCTAATTTCCTCAAACTCTTTCGTCGACAGGCCTCAGCAATATTAAAAACAGACCTCAATGCAAGAAGCAGAGAGACAGGTTACACAAGCCACACAAACGGAGCAGGAAAAACCCTTCAAATATTGATACAAAGGAACCTGATAAGCAGAGAAATGCCAGACTTCCCAACTTACCTAACAGCCCAAGCCTCAACAACTCCAGACATCGTACTTATGAACCAAAATTCTAACTTAAATCCCCACACAAAACCAGGACCAGCAACTCTCTCCGACCAAATCAAAATACCAAGCAGAAAAGCTACCAGCAAAACAGACTAGAACGGATATAAACAATACCTAAGCAAAACGGAAACTGGTCCTCTAAACAACCAGGAAACTGCTGAAATAGAAACCCAACTAAAATTAACCACTAAAAAAATAAGCGAACAAGATATACACCCCAACAATAGACTACAGAACCCTACCGGCACCTAGATGGAATCAAGAGATAGAAAAAAAATGGAGGAAGTTCATAATCTGATAAAAGAAATTAAGGAGTTGGGAAATACAATGGAAAGATACCCAAGATTAACCGTAATTAGAAGGCAAATAGGTATACTCATTAAGGAAAACTCAAACTAAATATGGACCAAAATAATAAGCAAAATGGATATAGAAAGAAATCCGAGGAAATTCTGGAGAGAGTACAGGAAACTACAAGGATCCCAACCAGTTGAGTGAATAAAACTGAAAATACAAGGCCAGGAAGTTCAAGAGCAAGAAGAACTCCAAGAGCACTTCCAAAGGCACTGGAAAAAAATATTTTCTATATCACCCTAGGAAAACCAAGATTATGACATGAATTACGAGGAAGATATCTTACGAACCTTAGTAGTACAACAAGAACGTTTAATACCATTCAGACGCATTGATGAAGAAAGAGAGAGTTTCCTGGGAGGAAGAAGGCCCTTTACAATGGCTGAATACTTATCAGCCATAAAATCGTTCAAGCAAAAAGTACTAAGTCAAAGTGGCATAACGAAGGCACACCTTATTAATGCTCCAGAAAACGTACATAAGTAGGTAGTGAAGATCTTCAATGCCTGCCTCAATATTGGGTACTTTCCCCAAACATTTAAAATGGCGAAGATGATCTTCTTACCGAAACCGGGCAAACCGAAACATCAAGTCGAAAGCTACCGCCCGATCTGGCTACTGGATTGTCTATCAAACTATTTGAAAAGCTCCTAAATGGAAGATTAATCAAATACTTTAATCTCAACAACCTCTACAACTCACAACAGCACGGGATCAAGAGCAATCGCTACGGAAACAGCGTGAGGCAACAGAGTAGATCAAATACTCCGTGATGTTTCTAAAGCCTTCGACAAGGTGTGGTTGCTCGGTTAAAATCCAAAATCATTAGCCTTGATTTGCAAATTAACCTATATAAAACGTTATGCAAGTACCTGGATGAACGAAAATCCGCACTGCATATAAACGGCCGAACGGGTGTCCCATTCGCCTTACAATCAGGTGTCCCCCAGGGAGGATGTCTTTCACCAACGTTATCTACCGTATACACGAGGGACCTTCCACACCCAACCGACGAATACGCGATGTACATCGAATTAGCGGATGACACAGATAATCCCCAGCTAAAGGCACAATCCCAGATATATTGCCCAAAGAACAGCAAAGGAGATAAAAATCCTAAACGACTACGAGAAAAGGAACAAAATAAAAACAAACAAAGACAAGTTCAAGCTTATACCCCCCAAAATCACCGAGGAAAAAATATCCTTTCAACCAAAAATAAAAGCAAACTATATTTGACCTTAGTCCTCCCAAAGCTTCTGTACCCGACAACACCGCTAAGCAACTCACAGATAAAAAGAATCCAACGAGTACTTAACAAGACGAAAAGATTTATCACGAATTCAAGAATACAGGATTATACCCGGTCAGAAGTACTCCACGGAAGAACTTAAATAAAATCTCTAAACATAGTCTTACAAAAACGTGCAAAAAAGCTATGGAAAAATATAAAAAATATAACACCGCAAAGCGAAATAAACCGACTCACTGTGCCGGAGAACGAGATCCGCTTGACTCGATACAAACGGAGATTCGACGGAAGTTTAAAAAGAACATTAACCGACATCATTCCGATATATAAATAAAGACATTTATAGAACGAGGACCAAATTACCAAAATATATAACCACACTTAATGAAGACAAACCGAAATTGACTACCTACTAGACAATCAAATGAGAAACCCAATGTAGAATATAAGGAAAATATATTAATAGAGAAAAAAGAAAAAAAACACTGCAAACAAGCGAAATAAGCTTAAAAAAATAAATAAAAAATAATAATAATAATAATAAAAAAGAGATTTTCTCAATTGAGCAAATGAAAACAAAGGCTCGAATGCTAAAATATCATAATACATCGCATCAGAAAGCAAAATAAAAAACAAAAGGAAATCGTTAGCCAGGCAATCTGATACAAATCATTATCATTCTCACAACATAACCTTCATGTATCATCCTACACTCACTACCATCCCATTAACACACACACGTTTTATACAATGTTTTCTATCTATTCTATCCTTCTGTCGACATTCTAACTTTATGCTATCTTGTATATTGAATCTTGAATCAATTTCATTCTTCGCTGCTCACGACCACCAATTGGTTACCTCACCGATAAAGGAGGCAAAACCAAGGGTAAACACCAAATCAACGCAGCCTCAACAATAACGAAGACTTCCGTCTGAAGATGCCTTAAGAAATGCGAATCTCACGGTCAAAGCTCAAAATAGTTTTCAAAAATAAATTAGATCTTCCTCAACTGATATTCATCTCCAACCAGATACAAAAAACTAACTGAATTCGCCAGTAGGAACGTTCCAAAATACAATTGATAAAATCAAAATACAACCTGGTCTTTAACAAAACATGTATAGACAAAAAACTGCTCCCAACATACATCGATATTTTGAAAGAATAATTGAAGCAAAATTTGCAAAAACCTAATATACAAAATCACAAACCTTGCCGACAAACGAGTTACGTGCTCCGGGCAGAGCCAAGAACACCAAACTGCGCCCACAACCCACGTTCGTTGGCAAGGTTTGTGATTTTGTATATTAGGTTTTTGCCAATTTCGCTTCAATTACTCGTTTAAAGTTCTTTTTAAAACAGTTTTATAAAATCATTAGATTCATAAATCAAAGCGCCCCTAACCTAATAAATTTTAGCAATTATACACTCGCTAACTAATTTAAATATTTTAAAATCCTTCATTAGTCTTTTTATTGTAGATTTTAGCCCCATTTCTAAATATTCCCTTTAACTCTAACTTTGCAATTCAAAGCTAATACTAGCTAGTAAAGTTCTAGATGTACATTTAGCAGTGTGCTCTCTTAACAGTGCAAAATATTTTGTTCGTTTATTTGTATTTTAGGCCTAAAAAGATAACCGTATTGTGGTCGAAACGTCACCGGTAAATAAAAAGGGTGATGCCAGCTATTTTCCTCGCCTTGGGATTTCTGTTAAACATATAAATATATAAATATATTAGGGTGATGCAAAAACTCGACCATCCCAAATTTATAAGGATACTTTTCTAATTGATTCATTTTCGTGTAAAAACATTGTAACAAGAATTTTAAGTCAAATAAATCATTTTTAAAGGTAGCGCCCGGCACAAGAAAATTTTAGATTTATTGAAACTCGAAGTAAAGTATCGATGCTTCTCTAATATTGGATTACTCATTTTTCGAGGTATGGCTAAGTATAAGTGAATATGCGCACACAAGCTTTAAGGTAAGCCAAGCAAGGAGATAACTGTTATTGCTTCTAAGAGTGCGATTTAAGTAGATAGCGGCAGCTGCGGAACCAAGGAATATAACAAACACAATGACAAGAATAGATTTTTAATACACACGAACTAAAAAGGCACAACAATAAATATGGATATATAAAAAGGTACATAAATGAGACGGACTTAAGCTCCGAATACTAATTAGATAATCGTGGTTAGAGAATGGTTATAATGGCAGATTGAGGGTAATCAGGGATTTACTTCCTTTGAAACTCGAGGGTAAGTTGGGGCAAACTCGGGGGAAGGTCTTAGTGACCTTGATTACTCACGGGCGGTAGCCACACAACCCACAGCGGGTGAGGCTACTCTTCTCGAACTTGCGTTTGCGAGATGCGGCCTCCTGTCCTCAGGAGGTTACCGAACGAACTTTGAAGAGGGAAGGGGCGGAAGATGACTTCTCCACACTCGGCTTGAGCGAGTTAACGGGCCTCTTCTCGTGAGATGTCATCAGAAGAACTTCGGAGGACGGCTTCTCCAATCCTTGATGCGAAGGCGGATGAAAAAGGCTGATGTTGCCTCACGAGACTCTTCTCCCTGACCCGAAGACAAGGCTGTGATGTCCAGCTCTTCCGTGGTTTGCGATCGTCAGTCACACTTCTTGCGAGAGAGCTCGTTGAATTGCACTCCTTTCTGGGAAGTCGCGTCTAACCGAATCTGTCTGTCAGCCTGAAGCGGGTGCATATATACCCGGAGCTATTCAAAACTGAGAGAGAGAGAGAGAACGAGCCCATCTTAACCTTCGTTATCAGGCGTGATAAACCGAGCGCCTTCTTCCGAGGAAGTTTCAACGGCTGGATCAGCAGCCAGACGAGCGACAGCGGCGGGGGCCATAAATGCAGGTCACGGCGAATCCACAAAGCAGTCTCCTGACCCGAGGGGGATGGGGACGTTGAGACGACCGGAAGTAAACTTCGGTGTGAATTTCGCAGAGGCCTGGCAGCGGTCAAAAAAGGGGGAGGGAGGAAAGGGGGTGAGTAACGGCTCGCTTTCTCTCCCTAAATGCTGTCTTAGGAGGTGGGGAAATAATATTATTCATAGGAGATTCCTCCACATCATTGATTATATTGTTCTTGGATTACAGGTATATTTGTGAGTAATATTTTAAGTGTCACAAACATTTTTAATCCACATAGATTATATAATATAAATTTAAGTTCTATTTGACTAAAACAATAAAAGCTGAACAATTGTTGAAGGAGTTGAAGCAGGGCAAAAGGCGCACGTGACATCTTTTATTACGCTGCTTGCACTCGGAAGAAGAGGTTGTACGACAATGTTCCTGATTTACCTAATCACAAGAATTTCAACTGAATTCACAATGGAAACCAGAAGTTCAACGGAAGTTTTGTTGATTGATCAACCAATAACACACCTTAGCCATAGCAAGTTACCATCAAAGAAAAAAGGTTATCCGTTTAGTGATAAATCATAAAAGTGTTAAACAAGAGAGAGAAGCTTTAAACGTAAGAATCAGTGATGTATTAGATGTGTGGCAAAAAATTAGGGTACCAACCATTTAAAAATGTAATGCAGTAAAGAAACTTAATAGATTATATAATGGTTGGAAACAACTTAGAAGGAACAAAAACAAAATTGCCTTGCATACGAGAGTAAAAAAAAAAAAAGAAAAGGAAAGTCTAGATGAGCTATTTGATGCTGCTCATGTAAATGTTAAACAAATAATGACCATTGAAGATGATAGAAACTTTCTTCGACTACAGAGAGCAGGAAGGAAAGGGATAATGATTGGAATAGATAAGAAGGAGCAACAGCGTAAACTTGAAGTACAAGTGCAGCAAGAGAAAATAGAGCTAAAAACGGGACGAAAAGCAGTTTCATTCAATGAAACAATTGTTAATGCAAGTAGCACTAGTTCCAGCAATGATCCAAGTGAAACAGAAGTAGAAGATTTATACCATGAACCAAAACCCTTAACACTTAAGGTTCTCCATAGAAAAATCCTAAAATATTGAACGAAAAATATTGGCTCAGAACAGCTACTTGGAGTACCAAAGATTTCTCACAGCAATGGCTAACGTATGGCTGAAGCAGTTCATCAAATGATGCTTGACTGGATGTTGCCAAGATAAGTAACCGCTCAGCTCCTCTTGTTATTATTCCTACCATTTCGAGTGTAGAGAAGAACTCTGAAGACTATAATATCAATTACTCTAATATCCTTTCAGCTTGACAAAAATCAAGAAAAAGATTCAGTGAAAACTTAAAAAAACATTTTCAAACTGAGAAACCCTTGATAGTTCATTGGGATAGAAAACTCCTTAAAAACATATCAGGAGAAGAAGTCGTTGATCGCTTGCCAATTTTAATATCAGGCATGGCTCAGAACAGCTACTTGGAGTACCAAATATTTCTCACGGCAATAGCTAACGTATGGCTGAAGCAGTTCATCAAATGATGCTTGACTGGGAAATTACACATAAAGTGAAAGATACTTGTATATGTTTTGGCACAATCGCTTCAAATACAGGTCGTAAAGAAGTGGTTTGCACAATAATTGAACAAAGATTATTGAGAGACTTATTGTTGCTTCCCTGCCGACATCACACATTTGAATTTGTTTTGAAGTCAGTGGTAGTGCCTGCTCTTGAAGTTTCTTTTGGCCCTGATATTCCATTATTCAAAAGATTAAAAATATCATGGAATAACATAAAACAAGTCAAATTTGACACCTAAGAAAATTATCGTCAAGAAAATAAAGATCTAATGATGAAATTTTCTACAGAACTGATTAAAGAACGAAATATTTGTGACAATTTAAAGGAACTTTTGGAGTTAATGATGGGAGAAACTCCTTCTAGTGATGTGGAATTAAAAAAAACCTGGAGCATACCGCAGAGCTAGATGGATGGCAAACTTATATACTCCATGAAAATTTTCATGTTTAAAGGTCAATTCAAAATTTCGCCCAAAGAAACAAAATATTTGGAAGAAATATGCAAGTTTGCCATTACAATCTAATTAAAAGACTGGTTTTCTGCATCAAAGGCAGCCAGGGACCCACAGAATGATTTGTTGCTTCTTGAAGAACTTCATTGCTACAAAAGAACAAATGAAAAGATTGCCAATGCCGCCTTGAATAAATTTAAAAACCATCTCTAGTATCTTTCGGAAGAGTTAATTGCGCTGGCTTTTTTTGATGATGGCGTTTCATGTAAGACAAAGGAAAAAATGAAAGATGCCTAGAAGAATCCAGCAGTCTCTCTGTTCAAAACACTTTGGCTGTCTTCAAATATTTTAAACAAATTGATTGAGGACCGGCCTCAAGCAGAAAGCTTTCGGAGTTTTAAAAATATTGTTGATGATCTAAAAGTTGTTAATGACATTGCTGAAAAAGGAGTTAAGCTTATAGAGGAATACAATAAATTGTTAACTAATGACGAAGAGAAAAACAGTATTTGTTACAAGAAGGCCCTTATTGCAACTGATTCAAATGAGTAACCACTTCCAATAGAAGTGAAAAAGAAAGTGGTATGGTAGCCATACTGGGGAACTTTCACTGAAAAAAAAGAGTCACGTGGTGTTTGCTGTACCTTCTGGCTGCCATGGAAATCAGCAATATTCAAGTGCTGGGCGCCAACTCTAAATATTCATTTTTTCATCTCAAAATTCTGCAAAATAGTTTTTGTACTAAAATGAATCAAATAAGATGGTATCTTCTAAAAATTTAAATAAATTATTTTTTACCTCCTATTTTGCATCACCCTAATATATATATATATATATATATATATATATATATATATATATATATATATATATATATATATATATATATATATATATATATATATATATATACATATATATATATATATATATATATATATATATATATATATATATATATATATATATATATATATATATATATATATATATATATATATATACATATATATATATATATATATTTATATATATATATATATATATATATATATATATATATGTATATATATATATATATATATATATATATATATATATATATATATATATATATATATATACATATATATATATATATATATATATATATATATATATATATATATATATATATATATATATATATATATATATATATACATATATATATATATATATATATATATATATATATGTATATATATATATATATATATATATATATATATATATATATATATATATATATATATATATATATATATATATATATATATATATATATTTTTGAGGGGGGGGTATTTATTCATTATTTCATTTTCTTTACAAATAAATGTAAAATAGAAAATGAAAATTTAAAGCAAATTAAATTACTGTTTCTAACGTTAGCTTAAGCATTATAATTTAAAAATCTAATAAAAAATCCAGATTGTCAAGTGCTCTTCACTTCTCTGGCCACCCACCACCTTAACCGACTAAATTAATTTGACAACCAGTAAAGTCGATCTTTCCAAACGTATATTATGTAGTACAACCTGGGGTATTCGATGTACGAAAGAAAATATGAAAAATATAACGAGTCGCCGAATTAGACATTCTAAAATAACTATTCCAATAAAGAGATATCTGTGCAAGTTTATATCTTGTTACCGAACAAAAGAAGTAAAAAGCAACACCTGTTTAAATTATAGTCTTTGAGAGAACTTGAAATCAAGAATTGATCATAGAACAACGCCCAGGGCCGTGTCTAGCTACGGCTTATCTGAGCGTTTGCTGGTTTGGAATTTTGTTTTATCATTTAAATAATTCTTTTTTGTCTTCCGGGATTTTATGACAGACCGGCGAGATAGAGCAAACACCTCGCCCAGTTTTGGTTTGGAGAGCCTGCAACGCCTTTGATTAGGCTGCTCTCCATACCTTCTCTCTATGATCAGACTATTTGCATAACCACCTCCTAAAAAGGAACAGTGACCCTGCTTATCCTACCCTTTTATAGGTTTTCACCTGAACGAATTTATTTCATAAACCTGATTTCCTTTCATCTCTTCGTTAAGAAAAGCATAAATTAGAAAAGATTATTCGTAAAACAATAATTTGCCCAATACAAGCTATTGCCCTGCCATATTTTAGCGCTCAGCAAATAGCCTTGAGAAATTTTAGAAAGGAAACGTTATTAACAGTGATAATGGGAGGCAAACACTTCCGCAGTGTAAAAAGACGGTATCGAAGTCAAAGGGATGGTTAAGTAATTACTTTTGATTCTTTATATATTCTGCCTGAATTCATTTAACATACAAATGCTATTAAGTATTTGGTTTATTAGATAGGGTAAAAAAAGAAGAATCGAATAAGTGATAAAAAACTTTTTTTTATTTACAGGAAACTGAGAAATTAAAACAATCCATATTTAAAGCCACCAACTGATTATAAGTTAATATTGCTTGTTATTATTTCCGAGCACCACAGGTACATACGATATGATATTTATGATATTTCAATTCGCTATTTTCTTTCAAACCATTTTCGAAAACATTTCAGCAGAGATGCCAATAATTAGTTTGATTTTTTCTTGGTAAATTTAAGTTAATGATAATAAAGCTTAAAAGAGAATAAAAAGAACAGAGAGTCTGTATCGGAGAAGAGATTTGAGCACAGTTTCACTTTCTATATTCCACATTCATTCACCTCATTTTCATCATTGCCATAATCGTTACAGAAGCTGCCTTGTAATGGCTATTGATTATTTTTTAGCAAACACATTCTCTTATTATGTTCTTATGGAATTGTCCGACTACTTCTCAAATATCATAATATCAAGTTTAAAATTTTGTAAAAGACGAAAGAACGATGTGCTATAGTTTGGAAGATGAAAAGATTTTAGAAAAAAAATTAGACCTATTGAGACACCAGCGCCGGCAATTGTAAAAAAAATTCCTTTATCGAACAACTTGGTTAGGAGTAATTAACAATTTTGTGGAAGGAAAAACTTCCAGGTAAAATGGAAGAATACTTGAGACGTATATGAGCGAGTGGGTCGTGCAAAACCCTTAAACTCAAGTGACCAGAGGTCATCCGTTTAGAAACAAGAGAGCAAGTCTTTCAGGGATGAAAGGAGATGGGTCAGTCAGAAAAAGATACTCCGTTTTCTATATCTCTTTGTCTTGTCTTTTCTCTCTTTGTACTGTTTTCTACCATTTTATTTCTCTCTTTTCCTTTCCCTTTATCGCTTTCCTTATTTACATCTTTCCTATTCCCTCTTTCTTTTTCTCTCTTTTTATCTCTTGTTTTCTTTTTTTTTCTTTCTTTTTCTCTCTTCAACCTAGGCCTGTGGGCCGAGTTTGAATAAAATAAATCACAGGCACTGTTGACGTATATAAAGAGACAATTTCGTTTCCGTAACATTATTGGACATTGGACATAACAAGTTAGGAATTATAGATTAGTAGAGCAAAAGTAAGAGAGTATGGTGGTGAAAAAGGTTTGAAAAGGGAGTATATTTCCCTGGTGGAAGGGTATCTCCAGCAAAATTAGGTACTCGTAGTATAGTAAAATAAAGCATATAGGAGGAGGGATGTATAGATCCCTGGTCAAAGAGTAGCTCTGGCAATGTTAATCTCGTATTTAGTTGTTTTAGGTGTCGAAATTGGCTGTCATTCAAGCCTTTGTAGTAACTAGTAAAACTCGTTACTACGGTAAATAAAATTTCTGTGAAAAGTTGTCGTAAATTGGGTTGTCATAATCGGTAAGAGTGTTACATGTTAGGGTTGATGTTACCGTTCGAGTAAGGTCTTCTTCAATTTTTGGCTAGCTTTTGATACTACGGTCGCAATGTAGCGTAGATGTTATGGCGAGGAGTTTTTTATTTTCAGTCCACTTTTGCTCCTTGGGCGGAGGACGGAGGATCTCTTCTTACGGAACTCTGCGTCCGTGAGAACAACGTAAGTGTCAGTTGAGAATTAACAAGGTCACGAAAGAGAGCCTGCTTTACCAGATCTTCAGGTATTTAAGCCTCGTAGTCCCATTTGTATTGTCCGGCCCTAAGGCAATTGACAATATCTTCTGGGCCTGCGTTGTCAGGAAATTAGTTCCCTTCGGCAGCATATGCTCTGAGGTTTATCATCCTCGACTAGTATATGTACCTGTGAGCCCGATTCTTTGAAGACGAGGAACTACTCGGTTGACTTGAGTGCGAGGCCTTTGGGTGGCGGGGCGAATGGTCCACCTTCTTAGGCCTCACAGAAGCAGCTTCCTTCCGATCGACTTGGGCATTTGTTGGGGTAGTTGGATGTGTCTGTGAGTCCGTTTGTGCCTTCTGTCTGGCAGCCATAGCTTGCACTCGAAGATCCCGTGAAATGGCATTACTCGTGTCCGGAGCTTTTTGGCGGCTCTTCTCGGTCTGCGGTTGGATGTTCACTCGAAGAACCTCGTTTGACGGAGGGTTTTCCGGGAACCACATTTTTTCCATGCCGTTATTCACGAGCATGGTGTTCAGTTCCTTCGCGAAGGTGCCAGGCTTGGTCACGTTAGAAATGTGTACATAATATATGCAACACATTATTTTTGTTGATTTCTCGTTTTCGATTTGCAGTACGTAGGTGCGGTGGCAGCACTACTCTCTGCGACCGTTGCCTTGGCAACCTTTGCGTAGGTGGCGTTAGCCTTTTTTCCCTACTCTTTTCTGCATTTGTCCTTTGCTTTTTGTATGTGTTCCTTCTTTATTGGACAGGTCATTGCCATGGTACTGTGTGGGTCACCACAATCGAGGCATTTCTGGAACGAACCTTTACATTCGCGCCAGGAATGGTCTTGGCCGGCGCACACAGAACAAACTGTGAGTGTAGCGTTGGACAAGTGGCAGTGGTGTGTTCGTTGTACCTGTAGCACGTGAAGCACATTTTCAGTTCAACGAACTCCTTACGCTCAATCTGATCGGGGCAGATGCGGACATTAAAGAGGAAAAGGCCGTTTTCTTTTGCCTTAATCGCTATTGTGGTTTCCGTAAAGACAACTTTTAAAAACGTGGGTGTAGTCTTTAAATTTGATTATTTCGGCTACCTTTGCCCACTGATGATTCCGAAGAATCTCGTCTCGACCAAGGGATCGAGGCGTCAACAGATCACAATTCTATGTGTGCGTATTTGTAGCGGTGTCTGGGTACGAGATCAATTTCCCGAAGAGTTTCTGAGGCACGCGGGGAGGAGAGGACTTTAATGTCAGCCTCGCTCGCACAGATAGCCGCGTAGCCATTTGGCAAATCAATTAGCCGTATGAGAGCAATATTAAAATCGCCGTGAATTCTCTCGAAGACCTTGCTCCTGTCTGGTTTTTGCCGGCCTGGCAAGGTCCTCAGGGCAATACGCCGCGTCTCCTTCATCTCTCCGCCATTACACCCAAGGGCGTAATTTGAGAGGGAATCTGGAGGAACCCGAGTCTGTGGGTGTGTGTAACTGGGTGTGTATGTAGTTTTAGGGATCTGTTATGAAAATAAGGAAGAGTAGTGTGGAGAAAGTGGAAAAATGTCCAATAAACAAAAAGCAACTTTACCTTCAGGCAGCGCAAAGGAGTCCTTCTTCCTTTCCCTCAACTAGTCTACATCAAGGCAAGTCAAGGAGAAAACAGCCACTTCAGAACGTATCACTGCTGGTGGAATATCCGATCACGCACAACAAAACGGTATTCAATCAACCTCATTCGAATGAAATCAGTCCAAATTTCAAAGAGTTTGACTTTACTTTACAACGAGTATATAAGAGAACAATCCAAGCGTCAAGCGCAGTCGTTTCCGTAACATTGAGATGGTGCTCTCCATGTATAAGTATCTAGGCCGCCCACGTGGATTATGTTGAAAATTCTGCTCTTCACCTATAGGTAAAGACATTTGTTCATCTTAATCGGGTTAAGGCCACGATTAGAGCTTGTATCCCCAAATTTGAGTATATGACCATCTCAACCTATAGATGGACCAAATACATGAAGGATTTTTACCGTGAGCTGAAGATATTATACGATATCAATGTCAGAAATCCATCAATTGACTCAATACAAAAAAAAAACGCTAATTAACAGAAGAGCTCAATCAGTTGATCCTGAAACAGCAATGGAAACGCTGGGACGATGTGATCTAAAATCTCGATCAAGAGGCATCTCCCACAGATTTTTGGCAAAAAATCAAGCATTTCAGAGGATTGACTGAAAAGAAAGAAGAAATTAGAAATAAAGAACGAAGATAGAACCATTGAGACAGAAGAAAGAAACATTGAAGAAATTTTCCGCTGTTATTGGAAAAACCTTCAGTATAACTGAAGAGGAAAACGAAGAATACGACATAGAGTTCTAAAGTGACATCATAGGCGAGCTTAACACACAAATAGACAGCACGCACCCTCGACACCAGGTGGATAGACAGCGCAATGGAAAAGCCGAGATCACCGAAGAAGAACTACTCGGTGCACTCCGCTCATTCCGACAGAGAGCCCCAGCACAGAGCTCACAAAGTTACACTTTTAAACGGCACCAGCGAACGCCATCGAAGGAATGAGGAGAATTTTTAAAGCATGCCTAAACACGGGATATTTCTCAGATGCTTATAAAACGGCGAAAATGATTTTCTTCCTAGAGTAGGGGAAGGACCAAACGTTGAGAGAGAGCTACCGGCCGATTTCACTTCTAGAATTTGGCGGAAAGATCTTCTAATAGATTCTCAACTGAAGACTGGTGTCTCACCCGGAGGAGAACTTCCTATACAACCCCTACCAGTTTGGATTCAGAAAAAAGCGAATTACGGAGATGGCGATAAATGTCATCACGTAAAGTTCGCCCAGGCAAGAAGGGAGGGAAGGTACGTGGACAGTGTTTGTGGGGGTGTGTCAAAGGCGTTTTGAGAAGGTGTGGCAGCGGGGAAGGCAGTACAAGATCCTATGGCTGGGCCTAAGTGAAAACTTAAAAAGAACTCTCTGTGACTACGTCATAGAGAGATCAGCGTATGTCAGTTTAGGGGCACGGATGGACCGAAGTTTGCGTTCAATGCGCGCCTCCCGCAGGGAAGGGGGGGGCTCTGTCTCCCACTCTCTACTGAATTTACACAGCAGATGTCTCAGCCCCATGTGTACCCATCTACCCTCAATTTTCAATATGCCGATTATTTCAGTCAGATGATCACATATACCTGGATGAACGCGCCTATGCAAACTCGCATGACTGCGGCAGAAATCGAAAGATTTAACACTTACTAGGCACGATGGAAGATACGAACGAACTAGGGAAAGTTCAAAGTAGTCCACATCGGCAGGACACTACTCGCAGATGTCAGGGTGGGGAATAGACGCTATACCTACACTACGGAGTGTAATTTACTTAGAATGAGAATCACTTCATACGGGTACAGGAAGCACGTCGATGATAGAATCTCCAAAGCCTCAACTGCAGTCAGGACTGTGTATATGCTCAGAAATATTTGAGAAAGCAACAAGAAAAAGATCTATAACGCACTTGTAAGATCCACGTGGCTGTATCCAGCTTCAGCCCTCTCTTGTGTCTCGAAGACACAAAATAAGAGACTACGAGTATAAGTCATGCAGAACAAAAGCTTGTGACTAATAACGGGTACACGCAGGCGAGAAAGACGACGACAAGAAGAACTGCACAGGGAAGCGGGGCTGAGACCCATTAACATCGTCATCGAAGAACTGACGAGGAAAATGCAAGAGCTGATTAATCAAGAATTTAATGATGAAATCATTCAAATGATTAAATACCAGAGCCTGATTTCCAAGCTCCGCCAACCTGGTGGCTGGTTGAGACGAAGTGCCGTTTTATGCTTGAATAAGTATTAAATTACCACCATAAAGAGAATTAAACCGAAAGAGGCCATTAACCCCGAATTGAAACCGAAAAAATCAAGCCAGCAAATCTAAATTAAAACCAAAAGTGACAAGAAGAAAGAAGACTGGAAGAAATAAGAAACAAAAGGTACAAATCACACACACTTAAAAATAAACAAAAGACAATAAAACTAAGCACTAAAGTATAAATTATAAATAATTAAACAACGGAAAATGCAGATAATAACATTCAACATATAATAAGAATTTGAAAACAAATTGCTTGAACGCCATAAATAAAAATTATCCACAACAACAATCAAAATCACAATACAAGGAAACAAACGCAAGCGATAGGCCTGACCACCAGGCGCCTAGCATATCTTTGCACCCTACCACACTCCTTTCTCTTTTCACCACTTATATATTTTCATTTATCAATTCCACACACCCCCTTTTTCCCCCTTATACATATGCACACAACCAAGCTCGGAAGCGCCGGATACGAGAATTTGCGCAGTTATCCGCAGAGACGCTCCAAATACGTAGCCAGTTCTGCGAAACCTGAAATATTTTACCAGGAGTTTGAAAGGGGAAGTACAGGAAGTTGTTTAAGTTTAACGTAAATCCAATGCACAAAAGCGGTTATAAGTTAGATTTACCCAATTTCCGGATTACCCTTTGCGGGAACCTTTTCTCGGCAAGATCTGACAGTGATGGAACCATCTGCCGGTGGAGGGGAATAACACTTCATCAGTTTAACAATTAAAGTCTCGGCATGACAACCTACTGCACCACCTACAATAGATGGACTTGGACGAAACTGGTACATATGAATGAATTGATAAGGCTTTATCTTTATATTTCTCACTCTAGCTATAGCTCTCTATATCACTTTATCTTTATCTTTCTATCTCTCTATCTCTCTCTCCCTCTCTCCCACAATCACTAACTCACTCTCATACGCATTTACTTAATTTCTCTCATAATCATTCACACCATTGACTCAATCTCTTTAATACTCACTAACACTCAATAACTTAATTTTTCTCACAATTATTCACTCCCTTTTAATGCACACTCATTCATTCTATATCTAAGAAACACTCACACTCATTCGCTCTCTTTTTAACACATGCTCGGACTTATTGACTCAAACTCTCTAGCACGCTCATGCTTTCTAACATTCATTCGCTTTCTCTCTAACACTCACAACTCTCACTCTCTCTCTCTCCTTCTAACACACACTCATATTCACACTCTCTTGCACACTGACACTCTCCCTTTCCCTCTCACTTTGTCTCTCTATATCACTCTCCCCTTGACTATATCTATTATTCTCACAATTTCTCTCGCTCTCTTTGTCTCTATTTCTCTCACTCTCTCAGACTCTCTCTCTCTCTTTCTCACTTAAACACTATTTGACTCACAAACTCTCTCTCCCACACTAATTCTAGCACTCTTTCTCTCTCTCACTCACACTCACTTACACAATCCTTTACTATGTTTCTCATACTAACTCAATCTCTCTATATTTTACTTTCTTTCTCTCTGATTTTCTTTATATATATATATATATATATATATATATATATATATATATATATATATATATATATATATATATATATATATATATATATATATATATATATCATAGAAGAGAAGTTAATGGTCGCGCTCCAAGGCCGGGGATACATCTCGAAGAAAGAAACAATGTATGCAAAATAGTTATAAATACCGATGAAGTTGCGGCTAAGTTAGGGAAACTGAACCTGTACGTCTCCTCGACCAGGTGGCAAATTTCCCAGAATACTTTCTGTATTCATCGGTGAGGTTGTATCACACTTTACTGCCATTTTTAGTGATTCGTTTGAAACTGTACTGGCGCCGAAGGACTGGAATATGGCAAACATTTCACTCATCTTTAAAATGGGAAAACGCGAAAACCTGGGTATTTAGCGACCTTTTAATCTGATGTTCATCGTAGGTAAGCTGCTAGACGGCATAATCGCAGGTCGCATAATTGAACACTAAGAAATTCACAACCTGATCCCTGATTTCCATCTCGAGGTTTCTCAGGAACAGATCATGTGTGAAAAATCTTATAGAAATCTTTTATATTATTTTAAGTGAATACGATTGTAGGCGGGCTGTGTAAATAGTTTCTAACTATACTTTCAAAAGTTCATCGATAGGCTGCCCCCATTGCAGGTTAATGAGTAAAGTTCGTGAATTTCATTACCGGTGAGATGGTTGACTTGCTTGATAGCTGGTTGGCGGAGAGGAGGCAGAAAAACGAGAGCAACGAGGGAGTCTTGAAGTGGTCCCACATGAGTATCGATGTGCTCCAAGGTTTCCTGCAAAGTCATTAGATGTTCAAATATCTCATAGATATAGACGATGTATTTCTATGCTCGATAGTCCCTCTCGCAGACGATACGAAATTAGAAGGCTATGTTAGCTTGCTCGAAAGATTCCAACTCTTGCGAGACAGCCTTCGCAGCTTAGGTTAGTGGTTTTAGATGTGGCAGAGGGCATTGAACTTTGAAAATTGAAAATTGCTTCAGATCGGTTCCGCAACCTGCAAATTTCGTATCGTCCGCGAGAGTGACTATCGAGCATAGAAATACATTGTCTATATCATTGAGATAGAAAAATATTTAAGCGTGCATATCAGCAGCTACCTGAAGATATCCAGGCATTTCAATGAAGTATAGAAAAGGGCCCAGAGACTTTTGGATATATAGAGAGACAATAGAGTTTCCGAAATAAAGAGTTTGTGCTCACTTTGTACAAATCTCTAATCCAGCCACACCTGGGGTACGACAAACAATTATGGTCTCAAACAATGATTAAAGAATTTGCTCGCTTAGACTGGGTTTCACGCCAGGGTCAATAAATTAATCCCGTCCCTTAGGCACAAATAATACAGGGTAGGGGAAAAACTGGGCACCAATGTCACGCGTAACCAAGGTTACAAGTTAAATTTACCCCAAATCTGGATTAGCATTTATGAGAACTTGTTCTGGTACAAGATCTGAAGGAGATGAAACCTTCTTTAGGTTGAGTTAGAAAACATTTCTTTAGTTAAAAGATTCAAGTCCTGCAGGAAAAAAATTGACGAGGTAGATTAAATAAACGTCGAGGACAATAGTAGCACCTGGAATGGATTCAAAGGTCTTTTAAGTTATCAGGATTCGTTTTAACTCCTTGTACTCCTCGTTCTCATAATCTCTCTCTCTCAATATATATATATATATATATATATATATATATATATATATATATATATATATATATATCTCAAAGTAGCGCGAGAGAATGATGAAAATGAATACATTAAACCACATTGAAAGAGAAAACGGAAAAATTATTCCGTTTTCTCATTGAATATGGTTTAATGGATTCAAATATATATATATATATATATATATATATATATATGATTAGAATTAATGCAATATCGCAAGAAAAGATGAGGAATTAAACCACATTCTCCGAAGACAATTTAATTCAGAACAGTTTCGGTGTATCTCATACCCTCTTTCAACTGACACTGGGTAGAAAATATAAGAGAAGTGCATATAAGCATAACACAAGATCCCCTCTTCCCCCCCCCCATCCCCTACTTGTAGCTAATCTGGGGGGGGTTAGGCCTAAACATATTGAAGGGCTAACATTTAACTATTTTGTTATATTCTTTCTTATTACAGGATTAAAAGAAAATTGAACCTCAGATAGATTTAAATTAGGAACTGACGATATCAAGCTTGATTCTACGATTCTTCTCTTAACATAGTTAGCCGATTTAAATACCATTTTACTTCCATTGAAATCGATCGAATGAATCTTGTCTCTAACATGGCAAAATATTCCACTGCTTTCGCTGCAGTGGAATGGTATTTAAATCGGCTAACTATGTTAAGAGAAGAATCGTAGAATCGAGCTTGATATCGTCAGTTCCTAATTTAAATCTATCTGAGGGTCAATTTTCTTTTAATCCTGTAATAAGAAAGCATATAAACAAAATAGTTAAATGTCAGCGCTTCAATATGTTTAGGCCTACCCCCACCCCCCCGTCCAGATTAGCCACAAGTAAGGGATTGGGGGAAAAAAAAGAGGGGATCTTGTGTTATGCTTATATGCACTTCTCTTATTTCTTCTACCCAGTGCCAGTTGAAAAAGGGTGTGAGATACACCGAAACTGTTCTGAATTAAATTGTCTTCGGAGAATGTGGTTTAATTCTTCATATATATATATATATATATATATATATATATATATATATATATATATATATATATATATATATATATATATATATATATATATATATATATATATATATATATATATATATATATATATATATATATATATATATATATATATATATATATATATATATATATATATATATATATATATATATATATATATATATATATTTATATATATATATATATATATATATATATATATATATATATATATATATATAATTAGGTAAAAGGCCATGTTGTATGCATGTACTATTGAAGTCCACAGCTGTGGCAGCGTTATTAATTTTAACTTGTATTTTCTTAACATTTCTCACAAGTTTTTTAACGGGGTATTAGAGGCGAGTAAAAACATCCGTGAATGATATTTTTTATTCCTAGACGGCTTTCGACCGTGTTAGGTCATCTTCAGGGAATGAACAAAAATATATTTTTTATGGGGAGATAAAGTAGGGCTCGCGGTTTCTCTTCCTCTCTGTAACCCTTCCACGATTGGGCGGGTACAGAAGAGGAGGATGCCCGCGGCCGACTTGCTCCTGTAGAAGCTCCCCACTTTTCTGACTCTCAGTTCAAGTGAACCGATAGTCAAGTACTTAATGGGAAGTCCGGATCAAGCTTTAGAAGAGGGTTTATAGTGGGCGATGGAAAGTTTTGAGTTGAAAGAGGATAGATTGGTGAGGAGGCAGATTAAGTAACTTCGGTAGTCAAAGGTGGAAAGGGTGGAATACCCTTATAGAATAGAAGAAAATGTTTGAGAGAGTATCAAAGGCTAGTGCGTCCAGAGCTATCCCGCCCCATCTCCTCTCTTCTGGCCCACTGTCGGGACCAGAAGTGAGGAGAAGGGGCGAGAGAGCCCGGACTTCTCCTATTCCCCCATTTCCCCACTCCCTGTCCCTTGCGGCACCGGTTAGAGGGTAACAGGGGAAAGAGGAGGAGGACAGAAAGAGGAGGAGGAAAGGGAGCGATAGTATAGCAAGAAACTAGTAGAAGATCAAACAGATGACCTAAGTGGTCTTGACCCTACATCTAATACGTGGTGCTAATACCCCGATGTGTATCACCCACCACGTATATTTGTAGAACCCGTTAAGAAAGAAAGTAACTAAGAGTTAGTAAGAAATGGAAGGAAGTTAGAGGCGTGCGGTGAGCCGCAAAATGCTTAGAGGTCAAGCTAATCTCTGTCCATTTTAATTAGTTAGAAGTTGGGATTATAGTTACAGAGGACGTACTTGAGATCAAGGTGTCTGCGCTTTCCGTTTTTGCTACCTATTACTTATAGTTGGCGTTCAAACCGATATTAGTGTGAGTTTGTTTTTAAGTAGAATTTCTTTGTTTTTCTCGCATAGAATACCCTTGCCCGAAGGACAAGTGGGACCTGCTGATCAACATGGATTCCGAACATTGTCATGCATTTACTCATCATTCATCATACTCACTTCCTTTCTCACACTTTTAGCACCCCTGTTCCCATGCAGAAGCGGGAGATCTGCCTAATCTCTGTTCCCTTATTCTCTTAATCTTTCATTTATGTGTTTATTGTAGAATTCATGCCGTTTTGATCTATCTTATCATAGAGCACTGAGCTTTGTTTATGTATTGTTATGTTTATTGTTTTTACTTTCCTTAATTTGTTTTATTTTCTCTTGTTGTTATCACTTTTTTCGCTGTTTCCATTTAGTTTCACTTTGTTCACTTGTTTTACTATTAACTTTCACTGCACTATCATTTTTGTTTAACTTTTTAATAATATAGTTCACTTATTACACTTTTAGCTTACTATGTTCGTTTTATTTCTGTTTTACCGTTAACTTTCACGTCACTATCAATATTGTTAAGCCTTTTATTATAGTTCACTTCTTACACTTTTAGTACATTTTGTTCGTATGTTTTCTGTTTACACTTTTGATCTGTGTTGTCTTCTTAGTCAGGTGTTTCTTCCTATTTTAGTTGTTTAAATTCGGTTGTCTTATTAGGGTATCATTCTGGTGTCTTGGTTGGTTATTTCGTTGTTTGAGTTTGTATATAGTCGGGTAAATATCTTTGTCGTTTTGCTTGTTCCTTCTCTCTTTTTTGAATTTCTACTTAAGTAAACATGGGAACCTCCTCGATTCTCAGCTGTTGTCTGCCGCTTGCAAATCGAGTGTTAAAGGGGACTCCAGCTCTGTTTTCCGTGTGCTTTGCAAATATTGGAGGTAGATCCTCTATCTTCCTTCATATTTTCTCCTCTATGTTCCTATTTTCTCCGTTTGTTCCTGTTGAGCGTTTCTAATCTTGTTTCTTAGTACAGATCATGTAGTCTTCTCCTCTCTCTCCGACGCGTATTAGTGATTTTGTATTCTCTGTAGTTCCAATTTTTTGGTCCTTGTTTCACCGTTGATAGGGGCTAGCGGGTGTAGTAGTACCTCTCTTCCTAGTGCAAGATAATTTTTCTTTTATTTTTCAGGCCTACCCCTCTTAGATTGTACAATAGGTTAGGCAATGGAATTGCCTTGTTCTTCCTTTCCGTTATATGTTGTTTGTAGCATCTTTTTGTTATTTTGAGTCCTGGCACTTTGCCCTCACTATTATATCTGTAGTTCTGATATTCAACTACAATTTCAGCTGTTTTGTTACTGGAGATTGGGATTATTGTGAATTTCCTCCTGTTCGTCCTTATCTTCCAATCTCTTCCGTAGTTGTTGATGTTGCTGATTTCTAAAGCTGTTTTCCTTGCCTGAAAGCGTACGTTCCTGTACGGAGTGACGAAGAGTTACCTTAAGCCGTTTGCAAAATCTATGTTTAGGCAACCAGGAATATTGGTGGTGGCAGGTCTACTGTGTATATTGAACACAGCGTGGGGCTGAGACAGCCCCCATGCGGGAGTCTACCTTCCAATTCAAATTCTGGTCCTGAATAGCCATTGATCTTCACATATGCTCTTCTGTATGTGACATAATCGCAGAGAATTCTCTCGAGATTGCTATTCATCTGGAGATTTAAGATATTATATTGCATCCTTCTGACCCAGACTTTGTCGAATGCTTTTGCTACATCTCTCAGGACCAGATCGGTGTAGTTATTCTCTGCTTTGGCCTTTGCTATTTTCTCTGTTATTATGCCAATTGCCATTGTGGTGTATCTGCCTCTTCTAAATCCGAACTGATAACAATTATAAAGGTCATTTTTTTCAAAATCTTCTTTTAGTCTTCTTTTAAGGATTTTCTCGAAGACTTTGCCCATGAAGTTCAATAGCGATATTGGCCGATATCTGCTTAGGTGGTTTAGTGGTTTTCTTGGTTTTGGGACGTATATTATTTCGGCTAGTTTATAGCTATCATGGAAGTAACCGTTGTTTAAGCACACGTTAAAAATATTCTTTAATGTTCTGATGATAATGATAGGTGCCTTGGTAAGATTAATTCTGCTTATTCTTAAGGGAAATGGCGCTTTATGCTTGAATGATTGTATAACGCTTTTCATCTCTTCCGTTTTTATGTAGGCCCCTGAACCCAGAATTCCCCCCCTTTCTCGCTATACACTTGGTGCTGGAGTGATCTTGTCTATGTTTTCTGGCAAGACTGTGCGGACTATTTCGTATATCTGTGGATTGAAGTCTTCGTCCTCCTCTGGTGTTATGGAGAACACTGATTTCCAGTGATTACGAAAAAGTTCTTCTGTGGTCTTCTCTTCTTGGATCTTTTCTCCCCGTTCATTCTTAGTTGTAATTTTTTTCTCTCGGGGGTCTGCCTTTAAGTCTATTCATTAGTCTCCAAGTCTCCTTTGGTCTTCTTTCTTCGTCTATTTTCTTTATTAGGCTATCCCATATGTGGTTTTGCTGTTCTTCTATCAGATGCTTCAGTTCTTCTCTCCGTCTCTTGATTTATTCGTATCGCTCTCTATTTGTTGCATGAAAAATTATTTGGTCTAGTAATCCTGTTATTTGCCTATTCTTTCTCTTTATTTTCTCTGTCCATCGAGGATGTGGAAGAGTACGTATCTTTTCTTTGGTATATATCTTTCGTCTTGTACGAATATTCGTGCAAAGTCGGTGACTGCCTACACCCTAATTCAAACTACATCGGAGTAACCTCCACAACCCTGTCAAGGCGACTGACAGCTCACCTTCAAGATGGCGCGATTAAAAAACACGCCGACTCTCCCCACACTACCCTAACCAGGAAAAAGCTGAATGAGGACACCTCTATCATCCTGAGACTCCAAAACTGCAGAAAATTGCGGATGGCCGAAGCCGTCATTATTAAAATGAAGAAATCGGCAATTAACGTGCAACTTCAGCTGGAAACCATACTCCCGACATCTCGGCGTCTCCGAGTTGACCGCCGTTAAAAGAAGCACGTTTTCAAACTTATATTTTCTTTTGCCTCCTTTACCCAAGAACTAGATTAGAGCGACAAATAGTCAGACTTGAATTTTGAAAGAGAAAGATAGAATAAGAGTGGGAGGAGTTTGAAAGATAAGGTAGAGGTGAGAAGGGGAAGGAGGTGGTAGTCAGATATGTATGTTTGTAGATGCCCTGTGAGCGGGCCTTCTCCATTTGTAATTTTGTCTATTTTTTCGTATTTGTTAATGTTGTGCCATTGCAGGATCTTTTTATTATTTTGTATTTCTAATTGTTATTCTAATTTGTCCCATTTGGAGATCTTTTATATATTATTGTTTCACAAATTATTCTTTCCTTTTAGTTGTACTCTGGTATGGGTTCCGTTATTCTAGTGCTGGGGAGGTATCTTTTGTATATACCACCCTCTGCCCTTGGGTCTAGAGCCGCTACACTCTCCATAGGGAGAATAGCCTCTAGTCTTGCCCAGATGCCTCGACCTTTTTATAGAGGTATGTGTTTAGTGGTTCAAGACTTGTTTCTTCAATGAGGCTTCTCTAGGTCCAATACTCATACCACTTAGCGTTGGTAATAAACAGGAGGCCTCAATTTTGCACTCTCTGGAGTCTTGTCATATTTTTCCTTGACGCCGTGTTGAGTGGAATAGCAGGGTACACCAGTTTCGATCTGACTAGACTGGTGTACAACTTCTTTTTATTAGTTGTGCGCTGGTTTCTGAATCGGAGGAGTTTGTCGTTTCACTGTTGGCGTATCCAATCCTGGAGCTGACGTGTTTGTTCATACCAGTACTGGCAAGTTTGTAGCCAAGGACTGACAGGGGAAAGGGGTGCCTGTCTTCCACTCTCTAATTGATTTACACCGCGGATACCCCAGCCCCCGTAAGCTCGACTTGCCTCAACATTTAATTCGTTGATGATTTCACCCAGATAATCACTTGTTCATTGAGAAATGCGCCTTGGCAATCCCTTAGGATATCAGTAGAAATTCAAAACCTTAACACCTACGAGGCCTGGTAGAAGATCCGCACGAACCAGGAAAAGTTCAAAGTAGTTCCCATAGGCAGGAGACTACTTTACCACGTCAGGATAAATGATAGACCTTATCCCTACAGCAGAGAGTGCAATCTACTTGAAATAAAGATTACTTCAACTGTGTATAAGAAGCACGTCCAAGAAAGAATCACTAAGGCCACTACTGCAATCAAACCTCTATTCATTTTTCAGAAATCTTCGTAAACGCAATAAGAAAAAGATCTGCAATGCACTTGTCAGATCGACGCTGCTATAGCCCGCTTCCGCCCTCTCGTGTGTCTCGAAGAAAAAAAAAAAGAGGAAACTACGAGTGGTGCAGAACAAATGTATGTACCTAATTACACCTACATACAGGCGAGAAAGAAGACGCCAAGAAAAGATGCAGCGGGAGGTGGGGATAAGTCCCATTAACGTTGTCATAGAAGATAGGACAAAAAATATGCAGGAACTGGTTAATCGAGAATTAAACGATGATAAGTCGCGCTAGGAATTTCGAGCTCCGCTGGTGTTTTTGCTGGCGGAGCAGAAGTGCCGTTTTACGCAGGAAAATATGATTGTTTTTACCCAAACCAATAAAAAGATTACCTAATTATGAACCTTTGCCGATTTCTACAAGAATTCACCGATAAAGACCCAAATTTACCGAAAAAGACATCCAAGAAAAAATAAAAGACACGATTCATACTCACTACAAGATATACAAAAAACACAGACACTAAGCACAATACTAAAGTGATTAAAGTAATTTATTACTACAACCGCAAATGCGCATAAAATATCGCAAAACATTAATTTTTTTTAGACAAATGGCTTGAACGCCATATTAATATAAACTATCACAAAGACAACAAAGGAACCACAAAACCAAAAAAAAATACTTAAAAGCGATAGGTCTGATCACCGGCACTTAGCATCTCTTTTCCTCCTACCACACTTCTTTCTCTTTTCACCACTTGCCTATTTTCAGCTATCTGTCACCCTTTTTTATCCCCTACCCACTTAAATCGTTCAAATTTCAAAATATCAAATCGAATATTTCAATTTCTGTTTATTCCCTAAAGATGACCTAACACGGTCGAAAGACGTCTAGGAATAAAGAATGTCATTCACGGCTGGTTTTTTTTCGCCTCAAAGACCCCGTTAAAAAACTTGTAAGATATATATATATATATATATATATATATATATATATATATATATATATATATATATATATATATATATATATGTATTTAAAGGCCCAAGGAAATGAAAATTGGTAACACAACCAGGACAAACACTGAGGAGAATATCACATGGACCAATAAAATCTTAAGAAGGAAAATGGGAGATGTAGAGAACAGAAAGATAGGACATACTATTTTGACCGTTATATGAAAATAAATAAAGAAGTTGGATTTAAACCTGTATCATTAAGAGCTCATCGCTTATATAACCAAGACGCTGATCGCCAGAGCTACCATCCTCAACCCCCAAAAAGGTTGATTCAAGAGGCCTTTTGAACAACGAAGTGTAGGTTTTTATCCAGTGAGAGACAAGACAAGTGTTTTAGTAGGAGGGGGACGGGCTTATTTTGTAATAAATTGAAAATCACATGACACGTGATTTTTTATAGATGTATTTAAAGTCCCAAGCAAATGAAAATTGGTAACACAACCCGGAAAAACACTTAGGAGAATATCACATGAACCGGGTTGTGTTACTAATTTTCATTTCCTTGGGACTTTAAATACATCTAGAAAAAATCACGTGTCATATATATATATATATATATATATATATATATATATATATATATATATATATATATATATATATATATATATATACGTGTATGTTTCTGCTTCTACCAAGCCAGATCTTCAACAGGAAAAGGAGATCAAGTACTGAATATAACATATATTGCCAACGTTTCGGGCTCTGGACCCATCTTCGAGGCTAGAATATTAAAGATTTATATAAGAACAATTGCTTAACAATTACGAGAGCAATGATAATTAATGGCTTTAGGCTAAAAATGTACTAGGATGTAAAACAAAAAGAAAAAAATCAAAATGCTCTATAAAGGACAAAAATGAGTATATTAAGATAAAAATAAATAATTCAAACGAAATTAATAAAGTTATAATTAGGAGAAAAGGAAAACCTCAATAAATACACTACAATTTGTTACCTGATTCGGAGAAAGCTGTGAGCTGAATGAATGAAATATAAAAAAGTATACTACTAGGAAAGATGTGATTTAGTATTAGTTGGTTCTCTGATCTATGTAGTTGGTTGGTGGAAAACAATAAAAAAATGTTAGCTAGTTGGTTGTTTAAGTGGTAATTAAACAACCAACATTATGACTATTCGTTCGAATATAACGAAATTTAACACAACTAGTGTTTTACACTCTCTCTCGAATGATATAATTACCAAGGTCTTCCAAAGTTTAGCCCGGGAATTATTTTGTTTTGGCAATAACATCATAACTATTCGGTCGATTCTTACGAAATTTATAACTCTCTTGTTGTTTTACATTCTCTTTCGAATGATATAATTCTCCAGATCCTCCAAGATTATCCGTGGAATTATTTTGTTTTGCCAATAACATCATAACCATTTGGCCGATTCTGAAGATATTTGAAACCAATATGTTGTTTTACAATCTCTTTCGAACGATAAAATTACCAAGGTCTTCACAAGATCAGCCCAGGAATTATTTATTTTTGAAATAGCATCAAAATATTTGGCAGATTCTAACGAAATTTGAAACCCCTTAAGTTATAATTAGCATGGTCCAACAATAGTTAGCCCGCGAGGTATACTGTTTTGGTAATAACATTATAATTATTCGGCCGATTCTAACGAAATTTAAAAGTCCTCTGCTGTTTTATATTCTCGTTCGAATAATATAATTACCAAAGGTCCTCCCAATGTTATACCGGGAATTATTTTGTTTGGGCAACTCCATCATAATTATTCTGCCGATTCTAAAGAAAATTTTAAAGTCCTATATTAGTTTTACATTGTCATTTGATAATATAATTAACAAGGTCCTCCTACGGTTAGCCTGTATATTATTTTGGGGGGCAATAACATCAAAACGATTCTACGGTCACTAACGAAATTTGAACCCATTATGTTGTTTTACATTCTCTTTCGAATGATATAATTCACAAGGTCCTCCCAAAGTTGGCCCAGAAATTATTTTGTTTTGTCAATAACGTTATAACTATTCTGCCGATTCTAACCAAATTTGTAAGTCCTATATTGTTTTATATTCTCTTTCAAATGATATATGTAATTACCAAGATCTTTTCGAGATTAGCCAAGTAATTATTTTCTTTTAGCAATAACATCATAAATATTCGGCCAATTCTAACGAGATTTAAAACTCCTATGTTGTTTTACATTCTCCATTCTCTTTCGAATGATATAATTACCAATGTCCTCCTGAGGTTAGCCCGTGAATAATTTTCTTATTGGTAATAAGATAACTATTCGGCCAATTCTAGCGAAATTTAAACCCTGTATACGTTCTGACTAGTGCATAAATAATTTAGTTGCATTAGATAATTAGATAACGATGCAATAGTCAGTACGTGAATAATTGTTTTATTTGACTTGACTGATCGTACGGCAACCCGAACGTGTAATGAAACTCAAGATACCCAAGGAATGGAATGAACCAATATGAAGAAAAATAGGATATATTATAATTCTGCAAGATACATGGATTTGAGGATAATTTGAGTAACTTAATTTTAATACACAATTGATGACGGAGGAATTTTATTTTTCTGGTATAGAGAGAATACGAAAGATTAGTAAGTAGATAAGATTGAAATATAATGCAAGTAATATAATTATGCGAGTACAAGTGCGTACATGAGATTATACGAATAGGAATATAGGTGAATATAATTATGCACATACAGGAGGGATATAAGTGAGCACACGAGAGTACATATGAGTGTGTAAATATAATTATGTGGTGTCGGTATAGTAAGCATAATTAGTAGGATAGAGCTATGATGGAGTGTGAAATAAGCTCTGCAATGAGAGAAGAACAGGAGTTAGGATCTACTCTCTTATGGAATGATTGCTGAGAATAATTGGGAGAGAAAAAGTAACTAACTTTATTCGAAGCGACGTTCTGCATAAGTGGACTGAATACAGTGCTCCAATGCAGATTGCAAAGGCCTGTTGTTTGTGTGTGTGCGCTCGTGTAGGGGAAAATTAAAAAAAAAGGTATTTTTAATGTATTAGGTTGAAGTTACATTGAGTATTCTCGCGTTACAAATTAATGGATTAATTATATTTCCCCCCCCCCCTAAGAAGTTTACCCCCAGCCTTTATATAATAGAGTACTACCGGTGTGTGTAACGCCGAGGTCTCCTAACCACACGACTGGAGCGTATGACAGTCCCATTGGTTTGACTACGAGTATGGGGACACAAATTCGCTTTGGCAGTGACAGTAGCGTTCAACGAGGTTGATGGAGCAAAGTTGATCCACTTGCTGCTTCCTTCCGAGATGGCGTCAAGAGGGACGTAAGAGTCTTGAGTCCTGTTCTTTGCTGACGGAGTAACCAGTGGGGGAATGGTTTGCTTTTGACTGACCACCACTGTCGACGAGGTTTCCTGCCACACTAAAGGAGGAGACAGCGAAACAGAAGGTGAAGTTTGAGTAGTAGAGGTGGTTGAAAGGGTGGGTTGAAGATTGTTTCGGCGGCTTACTGGAGCATAAAGGGTTATTTGTGGGAGAAAGAGGAGGTAAAGGGCGTTCTAGGTGAAAGTTTTCTATATAGGCGGGTTTCAGGCCGTCTATGAAGACGGCATCCTACCTGATGCCAAGCTGAAGTACGAAGAACCTCGGCTTCCTGGAGATGACGTGAAAAAGTCTGTCACAAACTGGTTGTAAATAAGGGCGAGTTGAATCACAGCGGACCAAAACATGGAAGCAATGTGTCATCTCTTTCGATACGAAGGTTTTTTAATTGGCAGGCCTTCTAGGAGCGGTCGGCTTAAATTCAGCCATCAGCCGTACAAAATTATGCACATATGAAGCAGAATCGAGGTGAGATGTTAGAGTTTGGTCAGAAGAAGAGAAGAATTGACCAAAAAGACGAAGTTGAGTACCGTAGACAAGTTCCACTGCAAAGCAGGCTAAGTCCTCTTTCAAGGATGAACGAATACCCAGGAGAATTAAAGGTAGCTTGTCCACCCAAGTGATGTTGGGATCTATGGAGCGTAAGATTGCTTTGAGGTTTCTGTGCAACCGTTCTACTTTGGCTTGCTTTGGGGGTGGTAGCTAGTGGTAAGTGCACTAAAGAAGCCAACCACTCACATAAGTGCATCCCATTGGTGGGATTCAAATTGGCTGCCACGATCAGTCATGATCGTTGAGGGAACACCAAAACAAGCAACCCATGATGATACGAAGGTTCGAGTGACAGTGGAAGCTCTGATGTCTGAGATAGGAACTGCCTCTGGCCATCGAGTAAAACGATCGATCATGGTGAGAAGATAATTTTAACCACGAGAGTAAGGCAGGGTGCCTAATAGATTGACATGAATGGCGTCAAAGCGTGATGAAGGAAGTGGAAAAGGGACCAGAGGAGCTTTTATGTGACGATAGACTTTGGCGCGCTGGCATGGCAGGCATAAGCGAGTCCATTTGACCACATTGGCATTCATATCTGGCCGCACGAAGCGTTGTGCAACGAGCTTGCGTGTGGCATTGACGCCAGGATGAGAGAGACCGTGAATTTGGTCGAAAATGTACCGATGGTAAGCAAAAGGAATGAGAGAGCGAGTACAATCAGGTAATGAATTGTCGACCAGAATGCGCTTGGAAGGACTGTCCAGTAAGTCGATCCGAAGACAACTAGTTTAGTGATTGACAGTGTTTGCGTGTCTTCATCTTGTTCCTGGCTAGCGCTATCGTTAGATAATCGATGGGCGCAGTGTGAGAGAGCTGCGTGCCTGAAATCACGGCAATGAGGGAAAGCGCATCTGGTTCGACGTTTGAAGAACCAGGCACATAGCGAATAGCATTTGCCATAAGCAGGATGAAGTCAAGATCACGAGCATCAATTGCAGTGTGTACTGACGAAGTAATAAGAGACGAACAAGTACCGACCAAAGGGTTATGGTCACTAAAAATAATGAAGTCACTTTCTTCCAAATAAGGACGAAAGTAGCATATTGCGAGGTATATTCCGAGGAGCTCGCGAGAAAACATACTATACCTCTTTTGGGAGTCAGAAGAAGAGAGAGAGAAGAAAGCAAGAGGTTGCCATTGGTCACCAATCTTTTGTTGCAAGGTTGAACCTACATGAATTGAGGATGCCTTTGAGGATACGCTGATGGGGGCTCCTGGAGAAGGATGAGCCAATTTTACAGCGCGGGTAATAGTCTCTATGGTGCAAGAGTATTCATCGCACGCCCCTGTAGACCATTCAAGAGGAGAGTTCTTTTTGGCCTTAGTGAGCATAGAATTAATAGGTCACATGACCTGAGCATAGTTTGGAATGAATCTGTCTTAGAAGTCGATCATACCACAGAAAGTTCTGAGCTGTTTGCGTGATGTGGGTCAAGAAAGGTTGCGCATCACGGTAACTTTATCTTCGAGTGAGATAATCCCGGCACTCGAGAAATGGTGTCCAAAGAAGAAGAGTTGCAAGACACCAAAGAGACATGAGGAGGTGTTAAGTACGATACCGTACTCTTGAAGATTAAAAAAGACCTGACAAAGGTGGGAAATTTGTTCTTTCAGCGAGGAGGATGCTATTAGAAGGCCATCGATGTAACAAAATACAAAAGAAAGACACCCCTAAGGACTTGGTCCATAAAGCGCTGGAAGGTTTAGCCAGAGTTGCGCAATCCATATGGCATTTTGAATATTTTAAAACATCCAAACGAAAAGGTGATGTTAGTCTTTAGAACATCGTCTGGGTGAATAGGAATCTTGTTGAAAGCACCAACCAGATCCAGGCGAGAAAAGAGAGTACAGCCAGAGAGAGATGAGATAAAATCTGCTATGAATGGCAATGATATCGGTGTGAGATTGTAATATCGTCTAGAGCCCTGCAGACCCCAACTGTTCTGAAATCCCCCGGAATGGATTTCGGCACAATGTGAAGTGGGGAGGCCCACGGAGAAGCGGAAAGCCTACAAATCCCTGCCTCCATCATGAATTGAAATTCATCACGCATAGCAGACAGGTTATTTGCAGTAAACGGCTTAGATAGGAGCATGTAGGAGCTCCTGTTGTATATATTCGATGCACCACACTTTTTTTTATGGTCCTATCTTTCGAAGATGGAAGGATGAGTTCAGGAAACTCCTGAAGAAGGCGTTGAAATGGTGGTTCGGTGGGTGTGAGACGAATAGAGAAGAGGGTGTTCTGAGAGTAGGGTTTGAGATCGACAAGCTTTCTGGGTCGAGCATCAACCAAAAGGTCGTGTACCGAAAGAAAGTCGAGGCCCAATATTGGACAATCTACCTCTGCTTTGACGAAGGTCCATCGAAAAACTCGACGGAGACCAAGTGATACGTGAAGGTTTCGCCTTAAATAAGGCCTAATATTGGTCGAATTGGCTGCCTTTAGAACTAAATATGAGGGAACAGAGGTTTGGTCAGCCTTAGAAATTAGAATGACACTGCATTCAACACCATTGTCTACCAGGAATGAGAAACCAGAATGTGGGTCAAAAATGCGATAAGAAGGACCTACCTCAGGAAATGAGGTGTAGGCAAGGGATGTTGACCCGTTTATCCCTTGCCTTTTTAGTTTAAAGTATGCGAGTGAAGAATTGAGGCTGAATTTGAAGGATTGGGAGAATTTGTAGAAGTTGGTTGAGTTGGTTGATGTGAGAAAACTGGAGGGTTGAGGTTAGAAGAAGTCACTGGTTCCAAACATGTGCATGGTTGCAATCATTTTACAGATTGTGCAAAATATTTGTTATGTTACCACCACCATTGAGTAGATTGAGAGGAAAAGGAAACGTTATGCTTCGGAAGACTATTTGTCGCAGTATATAAAGAAGAATAACGGTCTCTACAAGGCTGTGTACAGTGTTAAGACCGCACCTTGGATGATATCAGCATAAGCCCTGATGGTGTGAAAGGTTATGAGAATAGGCGGAAGAATGAGGTTGAAAATTTCGCTGCTTCTCACCTTTTGCATTGAGATGCCTTCGTTGGTTTCTCCCTTGGGAACCAGAGCGGGACCTGCACCTCTAATCGCACAACACGTGTTTGTACTCGCTCTGTGATCCTGGTTGCAGCTCTAACCGCTGGATATCGGCTTCCATCCTCCGAATTGAAGCTTCAAGGTCCTTCGATAGAGAAGATGGAAACCTTGAACGCTGCGACAGGTCGACAGAGGAGCTCGTCGTTCCCCGAACCTGAGAAATGGAAGTATTTTTAGTTCAACCATAATTTTGGCCGTTGCCTCAATACACATGATGATTAAAAAATAATTTATCTGCAGTTATGCCTATCTGCTCTATATTCAAGGGATTTAAGTTTAAAATAAGTGGTCTGATCCTCTCTGGGGCTCCTCTCATGAAAATCTCTGTGAGCAGAGGTTTAAAAAGGTCAGTTTGTTCACCTTTTACCCTGATAAAGTCCTTTAGGTGCTTTAAGAAGGTCAAATGACTCCTATCTCCCATTTCCTGAGTGTTGGGACCTGCCGTACTTCATGTGAAAAGCCTCCATCAGGCGATCCAAAACGCTAGCCTGTTCCCCGTTAATTAAAATCTCCCTGAATTCAACGAATGTACTTATGGGGAGACGCTGAATGACTGCTGGTGTCTTTTCTTTTCTGTGATGTTCTGGGAGTTTGATATGGAGGGTTGAGACTTCAAGCCATGCGATTGGATTTTCTGCATCTAATACTAGAAGCGAGAGATATGCATGCGGCTGCCTGTACGTGGACAGCGGATTAGATTCAGGCGTTTGATTGCGTTGACCAGGTGAGCCGCTAGCCGATGTCCCTTGTTGCTGATCCATCATAGTATAAAATGTTTATTTGTGTGTACACGTACGTGATGGTTGAACTATTGTATTTTTATGCGTGAAGGAGCTGTAGTTGTTATAAGTTCACGTGTGTGTGTGCGTATGAGCGCGTACAGAACGCAAGCCTTTGGTCGTACCAGAAGAAAATCTTGGAGATCGAAATTAAGGAAATTAAAGAAATTAAAGAAAATTATTCTCTCTATTTAAGGGATATTAGTAAATACTAATTGAATCGTTATAATGAAGCTAGGATGCGTTAACGACCACGTGATAGAAAATCAGCGCGCATGCTTCGTGAATGGCAGTATGAGTTCCTAAATTCCACCTTTATGTATGATTGTATATATTTATGTTAATTAAGCGAGTGGGAGCTATTAAACTCTAGGCACCATTTTTATGTAGAGGTTCTTAATAATGCATTAATGATTTAGTTGCATTAGATATCGATGCAATAGGCAGTACGTGCATAAATCTTTTTATATAACTTCACTAATCGTACGTGTAATGAAACTCAAGATACCCAAGGAATGGAATGAACCAATATGAAGAAAAATAGGATATATTATAATTTTAAAAGATAGTATGGATCTGAGGTTAATGTTCGTAAATTAATTTTAATACACAATTGATAACTGAGGAATTCTATTTTGATGGTATACAGAGAATATGAAAGATAAGTAAGTGGATGGGATTAAAATATAATGCAAATAATATAATTATGCGAGTAAAATTGGGTACATTAGATTACACGACTAGGAATATAGGTGAATATAATTATGCACATACAAGGGGCGGTCAATAAATTTTGTAATTCGGATATAAGGAAACGAGATATAAGGAAAAGTGGTTTATTACTTTTCAATATAACTACCCTCGACTTCAATGCACTTGCACCACTTGTCCCTGAGGCTTCGAATTCCCGACAACCAGAAATCTCCTGACTGCTGTTCAATCCACTCCTAGACGGCGAGCTGGACATCTTCTTCGTCCCCAAACCGGCGTCCACGCAGTGCAGCCTTGAGCTGGCGAAATAAAAAGTAGTCGCTAGGGGCCAGATCTGGACTGTAGGGGGGATGGTTGAGCTCCTCGAATCCGCACTCGCGCAGGGCAGCTTGTACAACTCTGGCCTTGTGGACAGGGGCATTGTCGTGGAGGAGGTGGACACCGCATGTCAACTTGCCGTGCCGCTTCTGACAGATGCATTGCTTCAACCCAGCCAGTTTCTCGTCGTAATATTGGCCTTTGATAGTCCTTCCACGAGGCGCATAGTCCACCATCAATACTCCCTCAGAATCCCAGAAGATGGTGGCCATGATCTTCCCCGCTGAGGGTTGGGTCCGGAACTTGATGGGGGTCGGAGAGCCCCTGTACTTCCAGGCCATGCTTTTGAGCTTGGTCTCGGGATCCCAGTGATGGACCCACGTTTCATCACCTTTCACTATGCTTGACTCGAATCCCGCTGGGTCTTGGTTGTACAGGAGCAGCAGCTCCTGCGAAATTTGACTACGTTGAAGTCGATCATGGGGCGTGAGGTTTCTAGGGACCTAACGGACAGAGACCTTGGTAATGGCCAAATTGTCGTGGATGATGTTGATAACACTTTCATGTGATATTCCAAGTTCTCGCTCGATTTCTTTGACCTTTACCCGTCAATTTTTGAGGATCATGCTCTCCACACGGGCCACATTGTCCTCGTTGGTCACGTCTGACGGGCGTCCTGGACGGGGGTCATCCTGAAGGGACTGACAACCATGACGAAACTCCCTATTCCAGCGAGCAATGGTTGCATAGGAAGGGGCGGGGTCGGTGTACACTGCAACCATGCGTTCATGGATCTCTTTTGCATTCTTGCCTTCCTTGGTCAAAAATTTGATCACTGCGCGGTGCTCAACCTTCTCCATTGTTAAAAAATTTGTGACTGACGATCTGCGATCAGCTACTGCTTCTTAAATAGACGAGGCAGGAGCGTGCGGCTGCATGTCCTGACTTGTCATAACTTGCCCTAACACCCCCACAAATAGCCATCTCCCCTTCTTCTGTTTTGCCCTACCGATTCGCAAAACTTATTGACCGCCCCTCGTACACGACGGATATACGTGAGCATACGAACCAGAGTACATATGAGTATATAAATATAATTAGGTGGAGCAGGTATAGTAAGTATAAAGAGTAGGATAGAGCTATGATGAAGTATGAATTAAGCTCTACAACGAGCGAAAAACAGGAGTTAAGATCTTCTCTCTAATGAAATGATTGCCGAGAATAATTAGGAGAGAAAAAGTAACTAACCTTATTCGAAGTGACGTTCTGCACAAGTGGACTGAATGCAGTGCTCCAAGGCAGATGGAAAAGGCGTGTGTTTGTATGTGCATGCTCGTGTTGGGGTTAATTAAAGAGAGGGCATTGTTGATGTATTAGAGTGAAGTTACATTGAATATTCTCGCGTTACAAATTAATGGATTGATTATATTTGGGGATGATTATATTACATATTATTTTCATATGAATATAATTTTCCCAAGATTATTATTATTTATAGGAATGCCCCTTATGTTGTTTTACATTCTCTTTTGAATGATATAATTACCAAGGTCCTCCCAAAGTTAGCCCGGGAATTAATTCTTTTGGCATAACATCATAACTATTTCACTGATTCTGACGAAATTTGAAACCCTTATGTTGTTTTAGCCTTTCTTTCGAAAGATTTAATTACTAAGTTCCTTCCAAGGTTAGCCCTGGAATTATTTTGTTTGGCAATAAAATTATAACTATTCGGCTAAATCTGAAGAAATTTAAATCTACCATGTTGTTTACATTATTTAAGGCCCTTCCTATGTAAGCCATGAAATTATTTTGATTTAGCAAAAACATCATAACAATTGAGCCGATTCTAACGAAACTTAATATCCGTTGTTGTATTACATTTTCTTTCGAATGATATAGATGCCAAGATCCTCCCGAGGTTAGCCAGGGAATTATTTTGTTTAGGCAATAACATCATAACTATTCGGCTGATTCTAACGAAATAAAACTCCTAATTAGTTTTACATCCTCTTTCTAATGATATAATTACCAACGTCCTCCCCAGTTTAGTCCGCACTTATTATGTTTTATCAATAACATCATAACTATTCGGCTGATTCTAACGAAATTTAAAACTACCTTGAGGTTTTACATTCTCTTTCGAAGGATATAATTCGTATGGTCCTCCCAAGGTTACTTCGCGAATTTATTTGTTTTGTATATAACATCATAATTATTCCACCGATTCTAACGAAATTTGAAACCCTTAGGTTGTTTTAGATTCTCATTCGAGTGATATATTTAACAAGGTCCTCCCGAGATTGCCCCTGGAATTATATTATTTGTGCATTAACATCATAACTATTCGGCTGATTCTAACGAAATTTAAAAGACTTAAGGTGTTTTACATTCTCTTTTGAATGATATAATTACAGGGGTGCTCCCAAGTTAGCTCGGAAATTATTTTGTTTTAGCCATAACATTATAACTATCTGGCCAGATCTAACGAACTTTAAAACCATCATGTTGGTATACATTCTTTTAGAATGATATAATTACAAAGTTCTTCCGAAGATAAGCCGGAGAATTATTTTCTTTTACCAATGACCAAAGTCCTCCCAAGGTTATCCCGGGAATTATATTATTTTCGCAATAACATCATAACTATTCGTCCGATTCAAACGAAATTTATAAATACTATGTTGTTTTTCATTCTATTTTGAATGATAGAATTACTAAGATCTTCCCAACCTTAGCCCGGAAAGTGTTTTGGTTTGGCAATAACATCATATTTTTTAGGCCGATTCTAACGAACTCTGAAGCCCCTTATGTCCTTTTAAATTATCATTCGAATGATATAATTTCCAAGGTCCTCGCGAGATTAACCAGGGAATTATTTCTTGTTGGCATTATCGTAGGTTAACCCTACACACCTTACACCTGTTTAATATAGATGTCGTAGAATATGATCAAGTTCACCCTTTCTGCTTTACGAGTGCGTCGGAACTTTACAATATAATTAGAGTGCAAATTAACTGAAAGTAGGTTAGCCAATAGTCGACTATCTCGGAATTCCGTGATAACAGAAAAACGGGAACAAAATGAACTTTATTAATATGCAAATCAATATTATCTAACAACGTTAAAAGGAGTTTTAGAATGAGATAAACACATACTAGATTTACACGGGTCTTCCGCAGCTAAGGGAGGGGGCAAGACGTGTTGAGGACGGTTACCGTACAAACAAGCGGACAATATTGACAGCGGGAGGCTCGAACGGGGAGGGGGGGGGCAGAGAGAGCACTTGCACAGGAGAGTTGCGCGTTGCTGTTACCTCGAAGATTTGGTTCGACGGAGAAATCCTTCCCTTGGCGCAAAATTTCAACAATAGTCTCGGGATAATTACTATTAGGGGGATGAACTTAAATCTTGCTTTAGTGTAACATGAATCGAGATTGAGCGCGCTGCGCTCGAGGAGCGTGGGAAGTGGGTCGAGGTAGACTCACGTGATTAACGAGAACACCAGGAGCTTTAGGGATTCTGCGAAAATTGTGCAGAGTCTAAAGGGACGCGAATAGCGGGTACCGACGGGGGCGGACAAATGATACTGACGGGGTAGGGAGGACGGCAGATAGTGACTTGCAACTCTGGCGCCAGAACATTTATAGGGGAAGCGAATGGGGCTTTCCCCCCTCCGTCCTAAGGGGAGGATCCCAGGGCCCCGACGCGTCGGCAGACGAGAATAGATTCGGTCTTTTAGCGCGAGTACGAGAAGGTTCTTAAGCCGGCGAGGCGAACTTTGTCCGACTTCAGATTAGACCTTCTGGGCTCTCACACTTGTCGCAGGTTTCTATGATTGCGACCTTTTAGGTCATCGTGGCGTCTCAGGTATCTGTTATCTCTCTCTATCTCTCTCTCTCTCTTTTCTCTATCTGTGTGTGTGTGTGTGTGTGTCTCTGTGATCTCTGACAGGCATTAACATCATAACTATTTGGCTGATTCTAAAGGATGTTAAAACTCTATTGTTGTTTTACATTCCCTTTCAAATGACATAAATACCAAGGTCCTCCAAAAGTTAGGCCGGGAATTATTTTGTTTTCGCTATGACATCATAACTATTCGGCTGATTCTAAAAAGATTTAAAACTCCTATGTTGTTTTACATTATTTGGCAATATAATCATAATTATTAGGCCGATTCTAACGGAATCTCAAACCCTTGTGTTATTTACATTCTCTTTCAAATAATATAATTGCCAAGGTCCTCCCAAGCCTAGCCCGGGAATTAGTTTGTTTTGCCAATAACATCATAACTATTTGGCCGATTCAGACGAAATTTGAAACCCTTATTTTGTTTTACATTTTCTTTCGAATTAATTAATTACCAAGGTCTTCTAATGGTTAGCCCCGGAATTATTTTCTTTTGGCTATAGCATCATAATTATTCGTCCGAATGATATAATTGTCAAGGTCCTACTCATGTTAGCCGGAGAATTATTTGGCAATAATATCATAATTATTCTGTCGATTCTAAGGAAATTTGAAACCGTTTTTCGTTTTTAATATTGTTTAGAATGATATAATTGCCAAAGTCCTCCTAAGGCTAGCACGGAAATTATTCGATTGTTGCAAAAACATCATAACTCTTCGCCGATTCTAATGAAATTTGAAACCCTCGTGTTGTTTTACATTCTCTTTCGAAGGATATAATTACCAAAATCCTCCCAAAGTTATCCCTGGAATTACTTTGTTTTGGCAATAACATCATAACTATTCCGCCGATTCTAACGAAATTTGAAATCTTTACTCTCTTTCAAATTATCAAATGGCTAAGTTACTATTAGGTTTAGGCCAGGAATTATTGAAAGGCATTAAGGTCGTAAATTTATAAATCAGAATAATTGAGAGCACGTGATTTGGTTAGCAGACCTTGTTTACTTTTTTCCTAGTTTGTTAGGCTTTTTTGCGGTGAATATAGGAGCCATTAACCTTTCTGTTATCAAGGCTTCACTACACAAAACTTTTAATTTCATGCTCGTTCATTCAATCACGTTATAGCCCAATAGAACCTTTAATCCAAGACATTTTTCGATTTTTATTTAATCCCTCTCTTGTTATCGCGCGTGTTATTTTTTCTTCACTTTAACTCGTTAACTTAATTTGTAATTAAACCAATTTTATTATTCACTCATAATTGCTTGCATTTTGCAATAAATATATTCGAAAAATTTCAGAAAATTAAAGAGAAGTATTATATTTTCATTTGTTTTTATCTCCCAATAATTATATTAACGTCAAGAACGTGATTTCAAAAGATGAAAAACTTTGGTTAGAAATAATTTAATTAAAATAATAATCTATATTTTACGATATGGATATTTTTTATAGATTTAACTCTAATATACCAACTTAATAAGCATTCATTTACAAAATCGTTTGACCTCAGTTGACTACTTTGGCAGTTATTTATGTGATTCGTTCGTCCTTTTCTTTTCGGCAATTTCGTTGTTTATTCTAAATTAGATAGCAAATAGTACCTTTTTATTTATTAATAAAAGTGTTTCACATTTTGATGTAGGTATCATCATCCATTCCGCCTTGAATATCGGGGATATTAAGTCTAACATAATAGGAAATGAGGCAACTTTTGTCATCGTATAGAAATCTTGTGTTTCCAATTATTGATTTAATCGGTGAACTCGTAATCAGTTTGGGTTTCTTACATGTTTAATAAATTATGGTCACAGGGAATTGCACGTATTCTTAACTACTTATATTTTTTAAATTATTTTTTACAATGGCTCCCTAACTCTCACCTATAACTTAATACTATCCGAGTCAAAAGAACCGGGTTTCATTGGGAATAAGATTGCTATTGTATTTTTCTTATCTTCTCTTACTTCGAAATTATATTAATTCTATAATACTCAGAAGATGCAATAAGACTATGATAAAGCAATGTATGCTAGATTTGTTAGTATGTTGTTTAAGTTTTCATGTTATCCAAGATTTAAATTACTTTTCTACCTCTAGTTGGGGCTTGGTATGGTAATGGTGAAAGAAAAAGCAGCCTTTTCTCCTTTTAATATTTAGAGGTATGATTGACATAACCAAAATAGTTCACTTGTTTTTTTTTCTAAATTAACAAAGAGAAAAATAATTCACGAATTTAATTGGTTACCTGATACACATTATTATATATGCCTCTTGAATAAAACTCCTTAGAATTTGAAGCAAATAAACTGTTGAAGTCACTCTTCAAGTGCGTTCTTATCAAGGAATCATTCATTGCCAATCGAATTTTATAAACACAGAAAAGTGAGGTATACGCCGCACAGCTGCGAAGAGTTCAAAGTGAACTTTGTGGAAGATTACAGCACTGGTCAGTCGTTTATATTTGTGTTACTTCAAGACAATGTACGACCACTCATCGAAGTGGTAGTGCGAGAAAACATGTATAGTAAATGTTGGGAGCTACTATCTCATCCGCCATAATTTCATGAGAAATTTTGCCAAAAGTTAAAAGTCTATCTACTCTTGAATAAAAATCCCTTGACTTTAAAGCAAAAAAAGATTTTGCATTCTTTCTTCGAGTGAGACCTTATCCACGAATTTTTCATTACGAATCTTATTGTCAAAAGAAAACAGAGGAGAGTATGTTGGATACCCAATAAGTTTTAATAGGAAAGTCAGTTTTATACCCATAACATATAGATAATTGTCCTTGAAGGACTTTGATTTATCATCTTCACCTCCCTCTTATTAGTTATAGCATCCTTTTCAGACGGAAGGATTTTTTTCAGTGTGAAGTATATTTTATATATAGATACATACTTTGCAATTGGTTCTCTAGGATACAGTATAAAAGTTAATAATTTTGTTTTGTTTATATTTCTAAAAAATATCCATTGTATTTGCCTTGAATTCCATTGGAATTGTTCTTGTAGTTGTAGGTTATCTAACAAAGGAGAAACAATATAAAGGAAAAAAGTAGAAGATCGCAATAATAAGAAAAACAATTTTTTTTTAAATTCAGTCATCCATAATTGGTTTTGAATAAAAAAAAGACTATATATACTATAAACGAACCTTACATTTATTACGCTTGCATGAACTTGAACAAATAGCCAGTCATGTTTTTAGATGATATAAGGCGATGCCCTCTGTGCAAGTTGGCATCTTCCTTTCATTGTATGGGGTTTTGGAAATTGTATCTAGGTTTTCTTTCTATTAGCAGGAGTGAGACTTTCGCCTAACGTCTTCTTTCCATAGGAAAGTGTTCAATATATATGTTACGTATTTCCTGCTTCTTTTGCTCTTCCGTATTATTTTCTATACCTATCTCGTTATGTTCGACATTTATTTTCTTGCAAAATCATTCATCCGAATTGTATAAATTATGCATTCATCTCTTCTCAATTCATTGTATATCTCTTCCCGTATCGATAAAAGATACTCTGAAAAATCTGTACAGTATATTTTGCCACTAACTCCAAGATTTTATTTAACAATATTACATTAAAACAATCTGCTTATATGTTTACAACTCCCCTAAAATGTTGTAAAATGCAAATACTTCAGAACAGAATGCTTCAAATTTCTTTCAATTCTTTTTCTCAAACGACACCTGAATCTTTATGACAGTAGCCAGCAGATACTATACGTATAGGACTCTCGCAATTTGACAGCTGAAGATCCATTATTAAGGACATAAAACTGAGTTTTTGTTGTCTTTAGCTTCTCATTCAGTGCCAGAGCATCACATAAGCTTTTCACAAATAGCCCAAAAGCAGAGAAACCTATAGTATTAGAAGCTTTGGATAGTAAAATATCTCTAAAGCAAATCTTCAGCAATTTCTAGAAATGTAATGCATGCTACTCTTAGAGTTATTTTCTAAGCGGGGGTGTCTATTATTTCTTTGTATATAGAGATATTGCAATTTTAGATGTATCCATTGGGAACTGAGTATCAGGCTTTGCAGAACTTTTAAAATGTTTTTTTTCATTGTTTAAAGCTAAATCTCTCTTGTCAAATAAGTGTAAAATGCTTATTGCTAATATAATTTTGTGTATACTCATATGATAGCAATTGCAACAGAAGTTTTGGAACCCATAATTAGCGAGTAGTTTAAAACAATCAAATTTTGCCTCCATGTGTATCTGACGCTATCGCTCATAGGAGTACACAGGAGAATGGCTCTCGTTTCTTGACTCAGACCACCCGATAGTCTTAAACAAATTGAGAATACCTGGGCATTATTCCTTTAGACATTTTCATTTTACCCGTTTTCGCCACTTTTTTAAATCTTCTCTCATCTATTTTTTTACTGCAGCTAATTTTACAGGATTGTCACTGCCTAGCTTTCGTCCAGTCATCTCGGATCGTGAGATTTTAACCCCTCCCTCTTGCCTCCATTTGAGATAATGGCTTTTAACAAGTTGTCATGCTCAGTAACCTAATATGTTTCTAGTTTCTCTATTCCCCGCCACAATCTGAAGGATTTTGTGATCTCCCAACCCTAAAGAACCCAGTTTTCCTTAGTGTCCATCTTCTTTCTACCTCTCCATAAACTTTCTTCGGGTTGTACCCTCGTTATCATTTCGCTTTTAATTCTAGGGATAAAGTGACACTGTTGTTCTCTTCACCTTTCTTCCACTTACTATCCTTCCACTATCACAATGAATAAGATAATTTATAAGCCTTATAGGAAAAAAGCTTTTTAAATATCTCCATAGCTGACGAATCTCCACCAAAATCACTAAAATATTCGGCTGCTAATCATTTTCTTTTAATTAGTTTTTACGAATTTTAGCATATAATATCTGAGATGGAAAATGGAAAGCGTTAATTGAAAAACGCGCATATATGAAGCAATCTTATTATTTAATACTATTATAAAACTCTCGGAATGGAAGGCAAAATTAAATTTTTTAAATACACATAAACGAATTATATATGCTAATGATTAATCTAAATTTAATTAGAAATATAACAAGCATTTCATGCAGAAACTTTATAAGGAGAAATTTGTAGTGAAAGAGGATCAACTAGACTGATAAGGAAGAGGAAATGTGTTGAAGGTATACATAGAGGCAAGGACCCTTTTCTTGAGAGGGGGACGCGAGGGCACACAATCGTTAACATTTGAGCCGCAACATTTTTTTCCATCCTACAATTGATACCCAATTGATGGGAACTGTTATTAACTAATTTATATAAAGGATCATAAAAATATAGAAAAAAGAATATGGGTTTTAAATAGAGATCTGGGTTGGCAATATTGGATAAGATTTAGTAACTCATACCAAATAAATAAATATTTCAGATAAGGACTTGGTACCCCTCAGCTCATTCGTGAATGCACTTCATATGTGGGTGTGTTAAGTACATTACAAATAGTGACAAACATATTTTTAAGGCAAAAATTCCTAAAGGAATGCTGTTAAGACATTAAATTCTAATTAATGTTAATGATACTCTGACGATCTCATTTTGGCGACACTTTTATCTACATAGGAAGAGTGAGACCAAGGTCGCAGGGCCACAAATATGTCCTCAATACATAAAAACTGGAATTTTATTAGTCAGATGAGATAATATATGAATTTGGTGCATTGTGGTCACGTTACCGAAGAGTGCTTCCCTTTTCCCTTTGGGCTCAACCTTCTTTCTCCATGGTCTCATATAGATAGGAATATCATATGTGCATTATTTTTGTCTCAACATATTTATTTATGTATTGCAAAATGCCATTCCCTAGCTCGATCTATCAAAGTTGTAATTAATTTTAAGGTCTTTCCTATGATAATCTAGTTTTTGAATATATTGGCATTTTCAAGTGGATTCATTTTTAAACATTTTTAATGTTCATCTGTGATAGTTTTAAGTCACTGTTTTGAAATTAATGTGATTTAGAGTAAACTAGTTCATACTTTAAAATAATTAGCCGAACTTGCACTTTTTAATACGATTAATGTGATGTATGTATATAGATATCATTTTGGGGTTTGTGGTACATCTGTAAGTATTAGTTTATTAGTTTGAAGGAAGGATATTCGACTATTTAGAATTATAATAGGTAATTGTCGTAGCTGCCTGTCAGATTTAAGTTAACAATTAAGTTAACAATTTAGTCCGTAAATTTCCTTATTTTGGGCAATACTATTTCCTACAGGAAACTCAACATAGGGCAGAACCCTTTTTTTCATTATATCCCTTTTTGTAAATAAAGTTTTGTTTTAAGTCGATGCGTCTTCTATCCTTGGCTATAAACTTTTTGGTATAAATAATCTGGGCATGTCACCTGATCCCAGTTATCAACAAAGTGTGATTTTTGTATATGAATATGTATTTATGTGGATAAACCATGTTTTTATAACGATACTATTGTTGTTAACTGTTTTATTAACATTTCATAGCTGTACCATGGCCAGCTTGAAAAATTTGATGCACACTACTTTTAATGCTAATGAAGTAAACTTTCCGACAAGTATATCCACTCACGGTATGTGAGACCTCAGCTTATTTTTCTAGTTAGTTAATAGGGTAATACTTCAGATTAGGGGCGCACGGTAGGTGGCGCTGTTAGTAGGCTACAATTTTGGGCTACAATATATCTCTTATGACGTAATACGGTAGCTTTAGATGTGACCAATCACGGCGTTATATTTTTTTTGTTGTTTTAGGGATTGGTAACTTTAAGTCCGTATTATTTACTAAATATCTGCCCTTCTGCTCGTTTATAGTTTTTTCTAAGTTAGGTAAGGTTTCTTGATGTCTTTTATTGTTGTTGTTTTTTTCGTATTTTTTGTTTCGCAGCGAACGATAGCAGCTTGTTACTGGCAACGTCGTAGCTATAATTAGAAGCCGCTTAGCAGTTGTGTCTGTTTCGTTTTGGCTTTTTCGTGCTCTAGTTGTGCTTCTCCGTTATTCGAATTCGGGTTTATTTTGCATGGCTGCGAAAAACTTAGATTATTTAGAGGCGCATAAACTAATCGAGAAACCTATAAAAGTAAGTATTGTTTGGCATTAGGTTAGGTTTTACAGCCATTAAAAGCTGTTGGGGCAAAAAACAGTAAATTCAAGGGGACTCGAGGGGGAGATATCACTGCGGGAGGACCATCCTGCGATGATCCTGAGTTCCAATCAATTAAGGGAGTCTGGGGGGCACAGTCACCAAGTATATAGTCATATACAAAAAAATATAACGCCGTAATTGTTCACATCTGACGCTACCGTCTGACGTCATAAGACATATATTGTAGCCCAAAATTGTACCCTGTAAACAGTGCCACCTACTGTGCGCCTCGAAACTGAATTGTTACCGTTAATAGCACAGCAGCCATTATATTTTCTGAGTTTACCGTAAAATATCCTGAGATTAATATTTTTAATTATAGTTCTTAATTAAATAACCCTGTTGATCTTTCTACTTCTACAATTATTGAGACTGGAAAAGAATAAGCTAATTAAAAAGAGCCTTTTAGGAGAAGTTTCTCATGTTTAATGAATATATTTGAAATATTTCACATGATGGGAAATTAAAACCATCATAAAGACCCAATCATTATTTACTTTGCCCAATCAAAGAATAAGAGGTAGCTCATTGCGTTAGAACTAGAACTCGCTTGTTATTTATTAGTCTAGTTATAAATGGAGAATCGCCTGATTGGTCTAAGTTGACTCGAGTTGTGCCTCAAGGGACATGTTCCGCTGTTTATCTGGTGTGAAATCGATGGTCCCCTTCTGAGGCTGTGAATGCTGCTTCGTTAGGAGCCACGGCACGTCGGGTATAGAAGATTCGGTCAAAGATCAGAATCAAAGGAGCGTGCGTTCTAAAAGATCCGAAACGTCTCCGATCGGTAGGCAGGAGCGACTCACGCGGGGCCAATTCACCAACCACTTATTGATTGGTCGTAAAGTTATGAACATGCGCGACAGATTCACCCTCTCGAGGACAGTATCGCAGATTTGGATTCAAGATTAGGGACCCTGGATGAACTTCCCACCGACGTGGGTGCTTCCGCCGACGAGCCTCTTACGCAAGAGGTAAATACTGCGTCTGTAGTGCCGCGTTAACCCAGTGGAGAAGAGGTAAAAAGGAGGAAAAAGAGAAAGAAGAAAAAGAAGAAAAACATGGATGAAAATCCACCTCCCCCGAGTGTCGAGGGTTTCGGTGTTGCTGGTGTCCAGATGGTGTGTCACGATGGCTTTACGCCTGCCAAAAGGGGAGCAAAGACTCCTATAGAACCTCCGAGCCCGACGCCGCTGTCAATCTCCAATAGATTTTCAGCTCTCGAATCTGGCCGGCAGGCAGCAATCGTTGTTGGGAACTCTTAACGGGGTACCCAAGGAAATGTGGCGTGTACGTAGCATCCCAGGGAAGCGGACGCAAGATGTTAGGCAGGAATTGGACAAGCTACGACTTATATGGCATGATGCCCCTTTAATCACACTAGGAAGTGGAAACGACCTGTTCCTAAAATGAGGTCTTGCAGGCTTCACTCTGTGCATCATTCGAGACGCTCCGTAGGTGCCATGGTCAACCAAAAAGCACTGAGCATTAATTAGAGATTCAACAAAAACCTGTCAGACCTGGGCGTAGGTTTCGTGAACCCGTTTGACTAGTTCTACGGCCAGGCCGAATTGTTTGCTAATAATGGTACCCACTTACCTATCTGTCCATGGCAGAGGAATGTTGCGTGAGCTTATCAGCTGCGGTTTGTACTGGGAAGAGAGGTTCGGTCGATGGTGACAGTGAATTCGAACTCAGTTGGGAGATTCTCCCGAAGTACCGTCCTCGGCAGCCGAAGTCGAATAATCCAAGACAATCCTCCCGTCAATAGGAAAGAGTCGGCGGAGATGGGTGATGGCCAGCCACTGAATCCAGATTTTTAGGAAAAGACGCCTAACAAACCGTCGGAGAAACGTACAAGTAGATGGGGCAGTAGGGCTAGTAAACGCCCCCTAAGAGCGCCTCTCTTTAATGCCCGCTCAATAAGGAACAGGTTATTCGAGCTTAGAGCACTGATGTCATCCGTGAAGCTTTACATTATAGCCATCACATAGTCGTGGATCCTTGGAGTCACCAGGGCTTTATTGGCGAGTTTGGATTACCCGGTTACGCGACTTTCCATAAGGATCGCACTGACCGAGAAGATGGCAGATTTCTTGTATATGTACAAGACCATTTCTCTCCAGTTGAGTGTAGGCCTGCCTGTCCTGGAGCATGAGGTCTTAGGAGTCTACTGAGCTCCGTGTCGGACAGTGGAGATGGATATGGACCTGTGTCTAAAACTGTTCGATCTATTAGACGATCCCAGGTCGCTCCTAATAGGGCATTTCAACTACCAATTCGACTGAAGTGTCAAACAGACGACGGAGAGATGTATTGGATGGGGACTTTTCTGACGGCAACTTTTTTGACTCAGTGGGACCGCGAGCCTCTCCGAGGAGGTAACGTTCCGGATCTAGTATTTACCACCGAAGATGATCTCTATTCTGACGTGTCGGTGAAAGAGTGCCTTGATGTTAGTGACCATAACATGATCAGGTTCCGTGTAGGTGCCCCTTCTACGCAAAGTATGAATGAAAGAGCACGTAAGTTGGATCTCAAACGAGCAGACTTCAATTGATTTCGGACGGCACATGGCCAGATACAGCCACCTAACGAGGATGGGATGAACTCAAAATGGAACGACTTCAAGCATCGTTTTATAGAGTGACAGGCTGAATTCGTCCCCACCAAGACTGTCAGACTAGTAAGCATTTAGCAGCAGTGGTTAAGTCAAGAAATCGCATCAACTATTAAAAGTAGAAAGACATCGAAAAAGATTTTTAAGGGAAGTAAAAATGCAGCATAAGATGAAGCTTACGTGACTCATTGTAGAAGGGTATTGCTAAGCAAAACGAAGAAGTTAGTGTGGCCTCTCTCTCCAAAAAGAACCCTAAGTAGTTCTTCGCGTACGTGAACATCAGATAACCGATGCGCCAATGCATTGGACATCTGAAGGACATGGGAGGCGTGGTCCAGTATTCAGACATGGAAATTGCCAACGTACTCAATGACTACTTTTCCTCGGTGTTCACGAGGAAAAGGGAGGAAGAGATACACAGACTGCGAATAGTGAAATATTTTGGACTATAAATGCTTGAGGAAATTACCACAACCCCCAAATATTTTGCCAGGAGGCTAGGTCAGTTGAATGCGTACAAATCCCCTGGTCCTACCGGCTTCCTGCCAAGAGTGCAACGTGAAGTAAAAGACTAGGTAGGCACCCATCTTTCTGACATCTTCAAAGCGTCCTTCGATAGTGTTAAAGTACCTACGGACTGGCGGATGGCCAACATCACCACGATACACAAAGAAATGAGACTATGGCACCGCTGGAAACTACCAACCGATAACTCTCACTTCCCTAGTGGATAAAGTACTGGAAAGCATCATACAGGATAGAATAACGGATCACTCAGTCCAATAACCTGTTTAAGGACACCCAGCACGGTTATCCAAAAAAGCGCTCGTGCCTCACGATCCTGCTCGAATTCTTTCACGGGATTATTATTGAATCTGACAGAAGTCTAGCGGTGGACATACTTTATTTGGATTTCCAAAAGGATTTCGATAAATCCCCCACCGTCGACTGATGACGAAATTACGTGTCTTGGGAATAGTAGAAATTTTACAGACTAGTTAGAAAGTATGTTGCTGGACAGGACGCCGTCTTGGACCCTCTGTTATTCATCATCTACATCAACTACATAGATGAAGGACTGGTGAGCCACCTTGCGAAATTTGCCGACGACACAAAACTTTGAGCGAACTTAGCGACGTTTGAAAACATCGAGAGGCTGAAGCAGGACATAAGAATGATCGTCAAGTGGTCTGACAAGTGGCAAATGCCTTTCAACTTGAACAGGTGTAAGGTGATGCACATCGGGTATGCGAATCCCCGGTCAGACTCAGAGCTAAAAGGTATGCGTCTTGAGTTAACTAATGTCGAAAAGGACTTCAGTGTGCTGATTAGAAGCGAGCTAAAATTATCTAAGCACTGCTTATACTTTCAAAATTATAAAGGGATTTGAAATTTTTGACTGCACGAAGTACTTTATCATTAACTGAAATGCGACTCTAAATTACGGATGAAAGGTAGTTGCCCAGATTTAATACGCTTCCAGTGGGTAGGTCCTTCACGTCCGACCTGGAATAGACTGCTAGCGGCAGTTATCAACAGTAGAATTGTCAAACAGTTCAAGAGTCAACTCGACACCATATACTTTAGAACATCATCTGGTGATATCATTTTTTTAGTGCGTGCTATTAGGGATATTTGAATTTAGATTAACATAGGATAGCTAAGTTTCATCTTCTAACGATTGCCTCCTCGGCATGGGCCGCAAAGCCTTTGTAGTAAATCTTTTCCTTGTAACTCTCTGCAACTCAAGCTGCTTATTACTGGAAAATCTGTTTGAGACATTTCGGAATTTATTGAAGATATATGCAAACAAATATCTACCATTGATTTCTTCACAATGGTTCTAGCTCAATTGCACTCATTTCCACTTTCATACGTCCAGTTAGACCTTCACTCTTGCATTTATGCTTGGGTTCGAGTGATCTCCGAACTAAGCCGTTAGAACCACATGATTTTCCTGTATAGCTAGTCGGTCGCAATTAAGCATTTCCATTAAACGTTTAAAACATACAGATCTTCCAGCGTACACCACAGGTTTTTCTCACCCAAAATCATTGTACCATATTTATCGTACTCCTCTCTATCAGAATGCCTCCTGACATTTGTGTGTCGGAATTTCAATTCAAAAAAATTAGTTGGATAGAGAAAGAGATAATTTCACTGAACTTCAATCTACAAGATTTTAGCCAACGGTATTGTGATGATAATAGTTGCGTACGGTTTTTGAGTGTAAAGTCGTTTTTTCTGAAGGGTGTGAAAATCGGATAAAGTCTCGGGTATCAATGGTAGGAGAGTGTGTGGTGCTGGAGATTGACGAATCAAAGTTTGGAAAAACGAAAGTAGAAGCGAGTTCGGGTTATTGAATTAGTGTAAACTTTCGATGGCTTAGTCAGGAAGAACAGAGTTTTTTCCTTTAACGTGATCATGGATCGGCAATGAACATTGCTTCCCATAACACAATAATCTATACGATCGAGTTCGATCATTTATTTATACCTTTGGCAATCATACCAGGGAATTATAAATTTAGCGAAAAACGACACATAAATCCTATTATCGTACGGATAATTTTGATAGCCCTGAAAACTAGGAAAGTCACAAAGAAAATAACAGAGGTTGTGGTCGAGTGCGAATCGCCTTTTTGAGAGCTAATAATCTAGATAGACCCATGCAAAATTATTCTGCTCACTTTCGATTTATGGCTGCTCATCGCGAAATGAAGACGACCTTGCAAAACTTTATCTTCGCTATCGCTGAAATTTATCCGCTCTGAGATTTTAAAAGTTAATTATTTAAAAAAACAATTCTATTTTACGTTCGTATACTCGTTTGCTATATACGTGAGGGTCCGTTAAGCAGGTTTCTCTACTAACTAGTTCCGAAAATATGGATGTCATATTTAAATGAAACACAGAATACAATATGAAGATGGTATTTTGCTGCAATAAAGTAGTGTGCCCGTTGTTATAATTAATAGTTATTATAATAATTTCCTAAAAATTTAAGAATAAACTTGAAAGTATATATTTAAAGAAAATGCGAGCCTATAAAAACGATGCGTACGGTTAGAACGCTTCACAAATCTAGGTGTTTTACTCTGCAAACCGTAAACGGTGAATTTTTATATAATGGAGTTTATGGTATTGGACAGAAGGGGTTTTTGAGCAAATTTAGAATAGAAAATGCCGGAAAGCCAAAAGGATGCTATATTCAAGTCGAGAAAAGGAGTAGGAGAATGAGAGCTAGTTTACTTTGTGAATTGAGAAGAAAAAATTGAAATTCTCAAGTAGAAGCGGGAACTTTTTTGATACGGGAAAGGCAGGAGATTAGAAAGGATAAAAAATGATGTTTCTCGTGAATTAGTGATTTATAAAATTAAAATTACACTTAAACTTGTTATATATTCAAAAACTTAGTAGAGCGAAACTTTTTTCTCATTATTTAGAATAAATTAATATATAGGGCAGGGGGCTACGTTTGCGCACTTGGAAAGCGCTTATGTATGGTTTTTGTAACGGATGTTTTACACTATCGACCAGAAAGAAAATGTAGGCAAAGATTCAGAGTTCCCCTATTTACGTGGTTTGTCAATCTCGTGCGCCTGCTGAGGAAAGGCCTCGTGAGCTGCATTCGATACTCTAACTGGGCATATCTTTCTTCTAAGGATTCCTATGACACAATAGGTCCTAGAGAAGTGCTTTCACACAGAAAGTTATGGTGATACTATCAGAGCCCCATTTAGTTTCCTATCGTTACGCTCAATTGAGCTGTTACTTTGTACGTGTCACACGAGCGTCTTACTTTCCTAAGTGCCAAGGGCACGTGTTAGTTTTCTTCAAAGAGAGGCTACAGATGGAGCTACTCTGTTTAAGTCCTCCCGTTCCGATGGCAAATTAGGGATGCACTGTTACTGGTTTGACTTGAACTCTCTGACGGTGCTTGGGGAAGTTGGTGCGTTAGAACCTTGCCCCCTCTCAGCATTCCTTTTTTTCTACGAATATATTCTCAACTTTTTGCTACCTGCATTTTGTACTCAGGAAAGCTGCTCTCATACGGCTGGAGTACAAATTATTCAAGGCCCAGTCGTGAAATGACAGGGCCTGGGGAAGTTGGTGCGCTTCTTCTTTCACCCTCCCCCAAGCATTCTTTTTTTTCCTCTATAAATCTCCCTTCAACATTTATCTATACCAGATTTTGGTACCTAGAGGCATGCCTAAACTTTTGGCCCAAGGCCAAATTAAAGACTATGTTACTGGTTTGACTTGAACTCTCTCATAGAGCCTATGTAAATATTTGTGCTTCCTGCTAGTTTCCTAACAGCATCCTATTTTCTAAGAAATCCCCTAAACCTTTTGTCTACCCGCTAAAATGTTGATTGTGTATCTTTGTGCGAAACCTGCTGTTACAACTGAAACCTGGAGGAGAAAGACGTCCACCCCTGTCCCTCCAGGCGCAGATTTTATCACCACCTCAAAGCCGGCAGGGATAGGCGCGACATAGAGGATACCTCAAGTCTAATTCAAGGTCTAGCACCCTTTTTATTCATCCTTTTTATGCACCCTTTTTATTCATACACCTTCACACCTTTCCCTCTATTTCCCATACCATACCTCATTATCTTTGGCTCTTTTCGAATGTATGACGGATGCGGTGACCCCGACATATTCAACGCCTCTCACCAAACCGTAACTGCCACTCCGAGCTCCCTACAACTGCATTGGTATGATTTAGTCTAGGGTTTATAAGGAGTGGAGATGATGGCGTATAATGTGGATCACAGCTGTATAGAACTGGTCTCGAAAGAGAGCGATCTCAGCCGATGCTTTTTTGTAACCTACAATCGCTATCACGGGCAGGGGCAATGGATCATTTCCTACTGCAATATGTGGTTATGTTCCCCTCAACTCCCAACATAAGCATAGCGGCGGGGCTTCGCCCTCACCTTTGCTGACGATAAATTGATTTCTCTTTTATCGCTTTTGGAGACAATCTCGAGTAGTTCCACCATTTCTAAGGAGTTGGCTTCTCTGGTGCTGTCTAACGGCCTCCTTTATGATATTCAGAGGATAAAAGGCGTGTGTCACATTTAACTCCTTTCTTACAGTTGAGTACGGACGACAGTAGCCTGTGTTTCGCTTTGCTTGACCAGGGACTGGCAAATGTCTCCTAGTATAGAAAGCGTGTGTCTCTCTTGTATGGCTACTTTTTTAGAGTTGACTTCAATCCCCTTAGATGGGTAAGAGGTGGTATCGCTTACAAGTCCCTCTATAGTCACCTCGTAGTCGCGAAATTCGTCACCTTGATGAGGCGTCATGCCTGCTTCTCCCCTTTTCGCAATGAAGGTGGGCATACCGGACCCACTGATGTTTGTGATCAGCAACAGGACATATGAGTCCTCATTTGGGATGCCGACACCCTGGATGAGTGGCTATTTGGAAGTCCTCCTGAAGTCGAGATGGTTTCGGAGTTGCCCTCGTTCCCAGATTGTAGGGTTTTCATGGGGGTGAAACTGGGTTCGGTTGGTGAAAATTACCGAACCTGGCGTATGGAAAAAATTACCGAACCTGTGCAAGGTCCTTAGGAAGGACAAAACTTCGAAGACTAATAAAGATAAGGGGGATCTCTTCAACCGCCTATTGTTCTATGACAAGCCAAAACCTTCTCAGTCTCGAAGGTTATGTCTGAGGCCTGAATCTGTACCTTGCGGCTCCTACAATGAATATAGAGAAGCGCGCCCACAAATCGCAATCTTTTTTCAAAATGAAACGAAAACGAAAGAAGACAAAAAGACTAGGGGCTCCTATTTCTCCACTAGAGCTCTGAGAAAGGAAGCCCGCTGTTGTTTCGGCAATTGGCTATAGCAAAACCAACACGTCCGTCCAAGTTGTACCCTGGGGCGGGGAGACCTAGACAAATACCAAATTTGATATTGTGGTAAGTAAACCTCGAAGATTGTAAGAGTACCTAGCGTTTTTGAGCACGCAGGATTCAAACGCTTCTTATTGATTTTTATCCCTGAAGATATTATGAACGCCAAAGTCCACATTTTTCATTAGATTGTAGCACTAACCTGATTGATTTGTAAATAACCGAAAGTCACCCGTTTCTCTAAAGGAGAAAGGAAGCCTTCTGTAGAATACAGTGGAGGGTTTCCAGAAGGGTATAGTTTGCTGCCCTTTGGAAAATAAATGGTTCGCCTGATCAAGTGACTACGCAATCTTATATGTATTTCCTGAAAGAAGTGGCTTCTGTTATGGAAGTCTTAGGCTAATTTTTAGAAGACATCACCGAAGAGCAGGCGGACCAAGAAGCAGTCAAAGTCGAACGTTAAATAAGAAAACGGGGCTAGGGTCGGGAGACTACCCTCTACAATTCCTGTTTTTTTTATCGTGAGGGCTTTCTGAGTTGTTACTTGCCTAAAGGGTTTCGCTACCTTGTCAAGGCATCCGAGCAACAGGCGCGGAGTTGCTATTAGTGCCACTACTTCGGTGCCACGAATCACTCATGTATGCGTGCAAAGTCTGGTTTACCCGGTCTATTATTATTTCTCTAAAATCATAAACGATATGTCTACAATATGTTACACTCACAGGAGGCAATCACCCGTATGTGGTCGTGAAATCGTCCTTGGGTGTTTTTAAGGTTGCCCCCAGAACAAAGAACAGCAGTAAATTTCGGCAACTGACACTGCTTAAGGTCCTGAGAGCTGACACTCTTCTTCATAATGTAGGAATCACTCAAGGATTCCGTCTAATGTGCCTACAAAGATACATATCAATAGATCCCATTTATTCTAGTCTAGTTTACCGTCGCAGAAAACTGAAATATCGTTAAACATTTCAGGGCCTTTAGCAGTGACAGTTTCTTAATTTTGCGATACATTGACCGCACCAATTTGTCTCGGAAGTTTTTCCATCTTTAAAAATGTATTTATCAAATATAAAGGTTTAGCGTCTTTTTATTTTTATGCAAACGGCAAAGAAAACTAACATAAAGGGGATCTATGGAAATGCATGTTTTTAGGTACATTAGACGGATTCTTTGAGTGTTATCAACATGATGAGGACGAGGATCGGCTTTCAAGAACTGAATCAGTGTCAATTATCGAATTTTTCGATACATTAACCACGCTATATTTCCATTTCTCAAGGGTACTCAAGCTCCACATCTACAGTACTGCAAGTACATATACGACATTTATATTAATGTACTAACAGAAGAAGAAATACATAGGCCTTTAAAGGTTGTTCTTCTCGCAACCAATTATCATTTTTATACATCTTCACTACCAATATTAATGAAACAATAATTACCAAAGTATAGGTTAAAGCCAACGATCCGGAACTTAGCATGCATGAATGCAGACACTAAATGCCCAAAACGCTACCAAACAAGCGTGATCACATAGTAGATTAACCGTCCCTTCACCTACTGCACTACATGGAAGGATACGCACAATGAAGTTGAGAGAGCTTACCAGGTACTCGTTAGCAACGGATTCTCCAATAAAGAAATCCAGTAGCTATAAAATCTAAAATGGAGCGATGGTACCTGTCAGAGCCCCAGAAGAACTGGAACACAGACAAGGAAAATATTATAGAACTCTTTTAAAACAACACTATGAGCACAAAACTCCGTGCAGAAGAGAGAGCAATCAAGGAATAAAGCCCACGAATGCCGAACATATATATCTGCCCCGATAAAGACTCTAAGTTTAAAAACAACTCAAAAATATATTGGCATGAAAACTACTACACTTTCCAGACGTTTAACTATGCATCTACAAAGCGGAGGGCCTAAAAATCATATGGAAAGTGCTCATAACATTAACCTAACGAGAGATATGCTAGTTGATAACACCGTTATTAAAAGAAAAGGGGGTAATAAAGCTAGGCTGAATATCTCAGAAGCCATATTAATAAACTAAGATAAACTGGCCATCAACAGTCAAGCGACAAGCTGAATTCGCCCATAAAATTATTTTAAAATTCCACTAACCGGACTGGACCATTTCCTCTAACGTTATGCTCAACCTAGGCAGAATAAATACCACTTAAAAATCGTTTTCTTTCATTCTTAGCTTAGGCCTATTTAGGTATGGTGGTCGTGAAGTGCTAAAATAAGTAAGTAAATAGTGAACCATAGGCTGCTAGGTGATAGGGAACGTTTTCACTGTCCTTTTTTACAGATTTCGAGAGGAAAGAAGAAAACAAACATAGGCTTCGGAGGAAGGAACGAAGAAAAGAGCGCCTAGGGGCTGACTACCAAAAGGATGGGGGATCATTCCCTTCTAGGAAAAGGAGGCAGCCTGGAATGCCTATGAGTACCTCTACGGACAACTGACCAGGAGATCAAACCGGACAAAGAAAAACCCTGCGAGACATTATTTGGACAGATAAAAGTAGCCCTCGTCAAAATTATCGACCCTCCAAATGGCTACATGGTAATTGCAAGTAAGGAAAAAGAAGTAGAAAAATTAGTGTCCCAGGAAGGAATAGAGACACTAAAGAGAATAGCACTAACGCCCAAAATCCCACCCCAGATAACTGCAAACAGAATTATCATATGCAGGAAAGTCGACGTTTGGGTGGGTTCCCATGACAAAGAGGAAATGAAAGAAGAAATAGAAAAAAATCATGAAGGCATAAAAATAAATGAAATAATTAAATTTGGCCACCACACACATGTCTTTAAAATTATGTGTGCAACAACAGATATGGCAGCAAAGATAATTCAACGAGGACTGCTCATGTTTAACAGGAGAATTCTATCAGAGGACATGGAGCGCGAGAAGCATATTAATATTCAAATGTGCTTCCGCTGCTATAAGATGGAGGACCACTTGACGCGTGACCTCACGGATAAAAATACAGTATGTTCTGAGTGCGTACATAAGAACCACGAATGGAGACAGTGCAAGGAAAGTAGTAAGAAATGCGTGAATTGTCATGGGCCACATGGGACTATGGCAATGGCATGTCCCAAAAGAAAGGAGATAATGGAACAAATGGAAAGAGAAGCGAGAAACGAAGAAGAAACTAGAAGAAATGTGACATACGCAGGCGTGTCTAAAGCAACTGTGAAGGAAATGCAGGAAGCACATACCCATCTAACTGTGCGACAAGAGGTATCAACAAAAGTGCTCACATGCATAGTCTATGCCCATGTGATTAATATTGGGAAACCGGATACCTTGGTTACGACACTCAATACAATGCTAGAGAAAAATGGAATTAAGAAGATGTAGTTCCCTGGCCATCCACCTCATCTGAAATCCTTAAATGCAACGTCGCCTCAGCGTCGGCACTAACGAGCAATAATTAGGAACACACTACTGAAGAGAACGTAGTTTCAAACATGTCAGTGCGAAGTAATGCAGGAGACAAAATAGTAAGCATAGCATCACTTCCACATTCGCTCCAGGGCCCTCTTGCGAGTTAGCCTGGGTGATGTCCTTTCCACAACAACAACCTCTCTTCAGTTCGGACACGGGGATCGAACTTCAAAGCGAGCAAGGGTTGTCTCCTGCCCCCAGTCTGCTTACCACTATACAAGAAGCGGTAGACTCCCTGCCGTTGCACGGTCACTTCAGGAACTTCAGCGAGACCCTACTTCGTCTTTCCAGGGGAGGGCGACCTCGAGTAACCCGCTGGATTTCCTTTCCGGGCTACACCTGTCCCCAATATCGTCACCCATCGGGCGACGGGACAGGCCTTATACCTTGGAAGTGTTATCACACACATCACTTTCAGGTGCCCAACCGGCAAACGTGCCACCTACAGGATTCCCCCTGGTGGGGGAGGATCTACTGCCTACACCTGGTAATACCGCAAGGGAACATCACGCGCCACCTAGAACGGGTCTAGCACCTGCACCTCCTTCGGAAGACATCCGCTGGGACTTGGTGGTTTCTGACCTCTCTACGCAAATAGGGAGCTCGGCCCTCAAGCGACGGGACAAGGAGGAAATTGCCCTACTGCTCATACTCTATAGGGTTCGCAGCGTGCTCAAGACAGTCGAGCTTGAGACTCTCAGACAACGTCTCCGACTGTACTACTGCGTCATCCACTATGGGTGGGGACCAGCCCTTCGGGACGCCCGAGAACGTGCCACCATCCTCTCTGGAATTACCCTTTCAGACCGTGCCCTTATCACCCGCACAGGATGGCCCAGTCGCCCTGCACCACCGCCTGGCATCCCCGGTACAACCCAAATGGGTCAAAGCCGCGGACAAGGACATGTCAGACGGCCTCCTCCTGGCCGGAAGAATACTCAAGGAACTAAGAAATAGAAGATCATCGCATGACGCCGTTAGCTACGAGATTGGATCACCCGATAGGAATGTCTCCGTCCCTAGTGCCTAGCTTGTGCCTAGTGATAACGACTCGTTCATAAGTGACGAGGATATAACCAGTGCTTAAGTTAGTGTTCCATTAGTAATGTGCCTAATAATAATAGCGACGATAATTCCGCTCAGGACCAGTGCCCCCCTGGGGTCGTAAACATAATAGATTTACCCAAACTCCCTCCTCCGTCTCCCTTAGTAACACGGGTATCCGAAGTCATCGACGTCGGACTTGAGGATTTTCAAGTATTGTAAATCCAGGAACCGGACCCCCTTCGGGATTATTTCCAGGAGATGGCCACGGAATTGGGAGGCCTCCACATCATCGGCTTCCCTACTGGCTCCTCCTCTCCTTCCATCAGTTTAATTCCCCAAATGCATCCGGATTTCCCCCGTCAGCTAGATATAGACTCGGATGACTATTCAGAGACGCTCTCCAAGATCCCTTCTGTGGACTGGGATAACTTTGCAGCCAGCAAACCTCCCGATATAATGAATCCTAAGGATCGGGACAACAATAACGACAACAACGACCAGGACAATAACAACCAGAAAGACAAAGGCAACAAGGACAAGGATGAGGGAGAGGACAAGGCCTCTCCATTACTAGACCCTCTACAACCAAGGATCACCAGATTCTTTAGAAAGCTCAAAAAAGTACCGCCAGGAGACTTAGACAAAGTTCCAGCGGCCAACAATATCATACGATCAGCTCAGAGCGGTGGCATCAAGATCTTCCTGCCTTAGACTTACCACCACTTCGAGACATCCTCAGACCGCATGCTACCAGCAGTTGTAACACTGGTTAAGGCCAGCGTCCTTGAAGAGTCGAAGGAAGTTTCCAGGGCCCATCAGATCTTCGGAGTCTCGAAACCCGACGGCTCTATGAGGATTATCTATGATATGAGCGCCCTCACTTCAGTCTACAACCCTCCAGCATTCCGTCTTTTCAATTTAAACAAGGTTCTGCAGAAAACCACCAAGAATCATGTGGCTATTAAACTGGACTTGTCTAGCGGGTTTTACCACCTAAAACTCCCCTCAAATGCCAGACACCAATTTGGCCTTAAAATCGGTTAGCGTACATGGAGATTTTCCAGGCTCCCTATGGGCTTTTGTGGTTCCCCATTCCTCATGCAACATTGCATTGAGGCCATAGCCAATCACTGGGCTAGACTTCATGGTACAAACGCGTTTACCTACTTGGACGATGTCCTCATTACAGGACCTCTAGACGACGTCCTCAACACACTCAACGAATTTTTAAATTGAAGCCTCCACATCAATATTGGAAAATCGCAGTTAACACCGTCGCAGCAAATACTCTACTTAGGAGAATACATAGACCTGCGGCTAGCCAGAGCCAGACTTACTGCCAGTATGGCATCCAAGGTCAAACAGGGCACATCCTTTTGTTCTATCAGGGACCTGGATCGGAAATACTGGCAAAGATTGGCCGGCCTTCTCAATTTTGTTCTACCTATTCTGAAATTACCCTTCTTTTGGGTACAGCTGTGTAATCAGGCCAGACAGCACCGCCACAGGGACAATCGCTTGCTGCAAGTCATCCCCCTTATCGATACCAAATGGCGGCCCTGGTTCACAGGGCGCTCAGGTGGCATCCTGGTTTACACAGACGCCTCCCTCTCAGGAATAGCAGTGGCCACTCAACAACAAGCTTGGGCCTACCCTACAGCCACCTTATATGCTCCACCTTACGCCTTCCATTATAAATCAATCACTCTATAGATTACCCTCCTCCTTTTTCCTAGAGCGCGCATAATGGGGGATTGCATACGGGCTATCCAAAACACAAGGCGAGGAAAGATACCACCTGACATCCTCGACCTTCTTTCAGGCGCCAGCCTCACTGACATCTCACGGACTTGGCGCTATTTCCGCAAAAACATTCACTACGTGCGATCGCATAAGAATCTCGCCGATTCTCTGTCCCGGACCGCCTTCGTCGGAGCCTAATTAGCCCGGCCTTAGACGCCTTAGCTTTCGGCTAAATAAGGCGGAGAAGGCCTGGGACCTTCACATTCTCTCGCCGAATCCGGTTCCGAACGGTCTTCCCTGACACTCCGTTCTAGGGGAATCTCCCTGCGAAATTTCCCCCAACCGCCCACCCGAAATTTCAAGTGGGCGGTTGGGGAATGACTACCAAATTTATTTATCAAAGGTACAAAATATATATAAGTAGGAAGTACAAAGGTATTGGAGAAAAGGATGGAAGCAAAAAAAGGTGAGTACATAAGATAAATGGCGAAATTTCAGATCGTGCCCTTAGCACCCGCACGGGTAATTCCAGAGTGGATGGTGGCACGTTCTCGGGCGTCCCGGAGGGCTGGTGCCCACCCATAGTGGAGGACGCAGTAGTACGGTCGGAGACGTTGTCTGAGAGTCTCAAGCTCGACTGTCTTGAGCACGCTGCGAACCCTATAGAGTATGAGCAGTAGGGCAATTTCCTCCTTGTCCCGTCGCTTGAGGGCCGAGCTCTCTATTTGCGTAGAGAGGTTAGAAACCACCAAGTCCCAGCGGACGTCTTCCGAAGGAGGTGCAGGTGCCGGACCCGCGCTAGGTGGCGCGTGGGGTTCCCTTGCGGTATAACCAGGTGTAGGCAGTAGATCCTCCCCCACCAGGGGAAATCCTGTAGGTGGCACGTCTGCCGGTTGGGCACCTGGAGGTGACGTGTGTGATAACACTTCCAAGGTATAAGGCCTGTCCCGTCGCCCGATGGGTGACGATATTGGGGACAGGTGTAGCCCGGATGGGGAATCCAGTGGGTCACTTGAGGCCGCCAGCCCCTGGAGAGACGAAGTAGGGTCTCGCTGGAGTTCCTGAAGCGACCGTGACAACGGCAGGGAGTCTGCCGCCTCTTGTATAGTGGTAAGCAGACTGGGCGCAGGAGAGGCCCCTTGCTCGCTTTGAAGTTCGATCCCCGTGTCCGAACTTTAAAACTTAAAGTCTACAGCGATAAATGCTTCCCTCTCCCGAGAGTCAAGAAACAGGACGACATCATTAAGGCAATTAAAGAAGGAAAATGCAAATAATAGGTATTCAAAGGAAAGACAGGAGAAGAAGACGAGGAAGAAGTACAAAAATTCTTAATGGAGGATAAAATTTGAATCTACCCTAGCAACTGCGTTACTCTCTGTCATTCTACATTTCAAAGTATAAAGAATGGTAGGTTTAAAGGCAACGAAGCAGAACCCAACAAGATATCTACCCGCCAGAAGTCCAGAGATGTCTAGACCACTAAACTTAATAAACAATGGAACCAGAAAGGAGAAGAAAGCTCAGCATTCTGCAAATCAACACTCAAAGATGGATCGGTAAAACATCTACATTAGGAAATAATTTCAGAGAGATCGATCCAGACCTAATATTAATATCAGAACACGGATTGAATCCAGAAGAAAAAACAATTAAATTGTTCGATTACACCGTCATAAACGCGAACCCTTCAGGCAAGCGTCATAAAGGGGCAGTGATAGCAATAAGAAGAGGGCTAAAGTTCAAAAAAGTATATAATTCGGATGAGGCATACTTTACCGTGAAAAATGAAACGGAATTAACGCCAATATTAGAAGCCAGGGAAAACCAAGCACCAAGAAAAATTACCTTCCCCTGCACAACCTATTTAAAATCTGTGGCACAAGTTTCCCAACCATCTTTATGGGAGACCTCAATGCTAGGTGCAGTGCAAATAGATACGGCTTTAGAAACAAAAGAGGAGCCAACTTAGAAATGATGTTGGAAAGAAACATTTTCAAGAGAATAGGGCCAGACTTTCCAATATATGTCACAGGCAATGCAGCTACAAAACCAGACGTCGTGCTAAGTAGCTTCAATATGCCATACAACATTCACATGCAACCAGTTACCTTTGCATGTAGCGACCATGTTGGAACACATTTGCTCATGAATCAATACCCGATACAGCTACCGGTAACGGCGAGGAAGAATAACAAGAGAGCAAACTTTGCAGGTTAGACACAAGAGCTTAGTAACTTTGTCCCTAAAGATCTCACTAACGCCAACCTGGAAGATATTGATGAGGAGAACTCAAGATTAACAAGAACGATCATTGAGGCGGACGAAATATATATACCAGAGACAAGATACCGTACTCTTCCACATCTTCGATGGGCAGAAGAAATGAAGAGAAAGAATAGGCAACTAAGAGGAATACTAGACCAAATAATTCTCCATGAACCAAATAGAGAGCGATAGGAAGAAATCAGAAGACGGAGAGAGGAAGTGAGGCATCTGATAGAAGAACAGAAAAGCCACATATGGGATAGCCTAATAAAGAAAATAGACGAAGAAAGAAGACCAAAAAAGAACTGAAGACTAATAAATATACTTAAAGGAAGACCCCAGAAAGAAATAATAACAATTAAGAATGAACGGGGAGAAAAGATCCAAGAAGAGAGCACCCACGAAGAACTTTTTCGTAATCACTGGAAATCAGTGTTCTCCAAAACACCAGAGGAGGACGAAGACTTCAATCCAGACATATACGAAATAGTTCACACAGTCTTGCGAGAAAACATAAACAAGATCACTCCAGTATCAAGTGTAGAGCGAGAAAGGGAGGAACTTCTGGGGACAGGGGCTTACATAACAACGGAAGAGATCAAAGGTGTAATACAATCATTCAAACAGAAAGCGCAAAGCCCCTCAGGAATAACCAGAATTAATCTAACCAAGGCACCTAACATAATCATCAGAAGATTAAAGAATATTTTTAACGCGTGCTATAAACTAGCGGGAATGATATTCGTCCCAAAGCCAGGAAAATCACCAAAACACATCAGCAGTTACCGGCCAATATGGCTATTGAACTTCATCGGCCACGTCTTCGATAAAATCCTTAACAAAAGTCTAAAAGAAGATCTTGAAGAAAATGACTTTTATAATGATTATTAGTTCGGATTCAGAAGAGGCAGAGACACCACAATGGCACTTGGCATGATAACAGAGAAAATAACAAAGACCAAAGCAGAGAATAACTGCATCGATCTGGTCCTGAGAGATGTAGAAAAAGCATTCGACAAAGTTTGGGTCAGATGAATGCAATATAAGATCTTAAATCTCTAGATGAATAGCAATCTGGAGAGAATTCTTTGCGATTATGTCACTGACAGAAGAGCATATATGAAGATCAATGGTTATTCAGGACCAGAATTCGAATTGGAAGCTGGACTCCCGCAGGAGGGCTGTCTCAGTCTCACGCTGTATTCAATATACACATCAGACCTGCCACCACCAATAATGCCTGGTTGCCTAAACATACAGTTCGCGGACAACATAAGCCAACTCGTCGTCACTCCGCACAGAAAGGTACACTTTCAGGCAAGGCCAACATCTTTGGAAATCAGCAACATCAACAACTACGAAAGAGACTGGAAAATAAGGACGAACAGGAGGAAATTTACAATAATCCCAATCTCCAGGAACAAAACAGCTCAAATTTAAGTTTAGGATCAGAACTATAAATATCATAGTGAGGGCAAAGTGTTAGGACTCAGAATAACAAAAAGAGGCCACAAACAACATATAACGGAGAGGAAGAACAAGGCGATTCCGATTTTTAGCCTACTGTACAATCTAAGAGGGTTAGGCATGAAAACTAAAAGGAAAAATCTATCTTGCACTAGGAAGGAAGAATCCAAAATAAAGCTCTCTACTTAATCACCAACACAAGTAGGAGAGAGAGGAGAAAACTAAAGGATCTTCACCAAGAAGCAGGATTAGAAATGCTCATTATCAACATCAGGAAAAAAGCGGAGAAAATATAGAGGAAGATAGACCATCTACCTCCGATATTTGCAGAGCACACGAACACCAGAGCTGGACTCTCCTTTAACACTCGATTTCCCAGCGCCTGGTAACAGCTGAGAATCGAGGAGGTTCCCACGTTTACTTAAGTAGAAATTTAAAAAAAAGAGAAGGAACAAGCAAAACGATAAAGATATTTACCCGACTATATACAAACCCAAACAACGAAATAACCAACCAAGACACCAGATTGATACCCTAATAAGACAACCGAATTTAAACAAACTAAATAGGAAGAAACAACCGACTAAGAAGACAACATAGATCAAAAGTGTAAACAGAAATAATGCGAACAGAATGAACTAAATGTGTAATAAGTAAACTATATTATAATGTTTAACAAAAATGATGGTGAAGTGAAAGTTAAGAGTAAAACAGAAATAAAACGAACATAGTAGACGAAAAGTGTAACAAGTGAACTATAGTATTAAAACATTTAACAAAAATGATAGTGAAGTGGAAGTTAATAGTAAAACAAGTGAACAAAGTGAAACTAAAGGGAAAAAGTAATAACCACAAGAAAAAGTGAAACAAAGTAAGGAAAGTAAAAACAAGTAACATAACAATACATAAACAAAGCTCAGAGCGAAGATAACTCAAAACAGCATGAATGCTACAATAAACACATGAAAGAAAGATGAAGAGATTCAGGGAACAGTGATTAGACGGTCCTCACGCTTCTGTCTGAGGAACATAGGTGCTAAAAGTGTAAGAAAGTAAGTAAGAATGATGAATGGTGAGTAAATGCATGACTGTGGTACGGAATCCATGTTAATAAGCAGGTCCATCTTGTCCCTCGGGCAAAGGCATTCCACCCTTCCCACCTTTGACTACCAAAGTTGCGTAGTCTGCCTCCTCACCGATCTCTCCTCTTTAACTCAAAACTTTCCGTCTCCCACAGCTATAAACCCTCTTCTAAAGCTTGTTCCAGACTTCCCATTAAGCACTTCACTATCGGTACACTTGAACTGAGAGTCAGAAGTGGGGGAAGTTTCTCCAGGAGCAAGTCGGCCGTGGGCCTCCTCTTAATTGTGACTCGTCCGCTGCTCCCTTACTTATGACATAATTCTACCATCAATACAATTTTACCTATGTCCACTTCAATCCCCCCCCCCCTCCCCACTTCTCTCTGGAATCAGACCAACGATGGTGAGTGTTTTGATGGTTCTCCCTTGCATCCCTCTAGGATTTTTAATATCCTAACTCATTATTAGCTTTTGCATTATAGAAACAAAGTCTCTCTTTTTATAGATATTTGTCAACACTCTTAATATTCTAATATCTAGACAATTTTTTTAATATTACAATTGATTGTAAATTATGTATTCCTTTATACCATAGAACTCGAAGATGAGCGGACAGCTCGAAACGTTGTTTATACCCAATAAATGATAATGAATTTCTCCGCATTCTATGCACTCTCATTCCTAGTGAAATTAAAGATTCTTCTGACTAGCAGCAACCCCATCGATTATACGAGTATTTACAAAAAATACGGACAAGAATGCCTCAAGGTTTATCGATCTTTCATAAAGCTTTCGCGAAAACTCCATAAATCTCAGCTAGACTGTGCATTTCTCGAAATATGCCGAAATGATGAGACCTATCCAAATTTTGTATACTTTAAACTGTATCGAAACTCACTTTATAATTCAGAATTCTACAAAACATCCCTGGATTATCTCCTGAACGATGAAATACAGTACAAAGTTTCTTCTTGTGAACGCCTCACAACCGTTCTCCATAACAGTAAACTGGCTTTACAAACAAAAACCTCGCCATTAGATTATTTCTGCCTGTATACTCTCGTATATCGGGAAGTGTAATTCTACTTAAAGGAAATTTCCACAATCCATGATAAGAAATTACACAAACTTGGCCTACAAAGACCAACATTTTTTCCACCGGATAAAGTGATCCGAAATCTTTCGAATTACGTTTTAAGTCATCGAGAGAAGTTTTTGCTCTCTTTGGGTTTTCAATTTAAACTACTACTTTTCAAGATTAACTGTTAAATATTACCATTGCTTTGAAAAGTTTCTTCATGACAACTGTAAACTTTCTACTCTAGGCAACTTCGATAGATTTAGGTTAGAATTTTCCGAATTAGCTCACTACTTTTATCGCAGGTTTAGAAATTTAAAACTTGCTTCGCTCATGTTTACAAAAAATGATACAGCCATATTAAAAAAATCCATCCCAAAACAAAGAAATCGTTATCACAAAACCAGACAAAGGTAGTGGTGTCGTTCTTATGAATCGAACTGATTATGTCAACAAAATGTTTAACCTTCTAAACGATCGTGAAAAGTTTACCCCCATTCAGAGTACTTACCAAAAATTAACAATGCAACTTGAAGATAGGGTAAATAGATTTCTGTCAAGTCTCTAGACCTCAAAAGTCATAGATTATTCCACTTATGAAACTCTGTTTGCTAGTGGCTGTGGTCTGGGTCTTCTTTATGGACTACCAAAGCTGCACAAACCGGCTATCCCGCTTCGACCCATACTTGCCTCGTATTCGCTTCCAACATATAAAGTTGCGAAATACTTAGTCAATCTCCTTTCTTCCTTAGCACAAAACCAGTATACCATAAAAAATAGTTATTCCTTTGCTCAAGAAATTCTCTGAAAAAAGTTTGACGCATCTAAATTTCTCTTAAGCTACGATATGTCCTCGTTAAACACAAACATACCAGTTAACCAAACCATAGATATTATTTTAGAATCTGCATTTCAGAATTGCAACACTTTCCACAACTCTACAAGAGACAAATTCAAACAATTTTTACAAATGGTGTTTAAAGAGGGTATATTTTCGTTGGATGGGAAAATTTATCAACAGATAGATGGTGTAGCAATGGGTTCGCCCAATGCACCCATTGCTGCAGATATCTTTATGAAAGATTTTGAGAAGAACCAATTTCAAGCTTGCCCTTCGTCACTCAAGCCATTATTCTTATGAAGATTTGTAGACGACTGCTGTGCAGTATTTGATAGCCAGGACCAGGTGTACCAGTTTTTCAATTATCCCAATTCCATTCATCCTAACATTAAATACACTATGGAAACTGAAAAAGAAAATTGTCTCCCTTTTTTAGACCTTTTAATTAAAAAATCAAATCAAGGCTTAACAACATCCATATATAGAAAACCTACGTTCAATAATATAGGTACAAATTTCTATAGCTTTTGCGACTTATCATACAAACTGAGCTCCATCAGGGCACTCATCTGTCATGGCTTTCACCTGTCATTTTCATTCTCTCTAATGCATAAAGAATTTGAATTCCTAAGATCCTATTTCAAGAATAATTGCTATCCCCTTTCAGTAGTAAATACCCTTATTTGTAAATTTTTAAATTCCCAATATTTCCCTTCCAATCCTTTCTTCGATGTTCTTAAAGACTCAAAATATTTTATTCTTCCTGAAATGGTTCCCCTTAATAAAGAATTCAGAAAAAAGTTTTCTAAACTATACAAATTTCAAATTAGTATTTGTTAACAAAATCAATATTGGTAGTTGGTTCAGTCAAAAGGAAAACCCCCCCCGAGGGATGCGCAGTCGTGTTGTTTACGAATTCACTTGTCCTCGGTGTCTCCAAGGAAGATACATAGGCAGCATGATTCGCTCCCTGAGAGCAAGGTTCTCCTCACACATGAGCATCAGCGCCTGTATCGAAAAACCATTTAATCGTAAAGCACCATCCCCTATCAGAGCACATGCAATCAAATGCAACGCGGATATAGCTTTAGATAATTTTGCAATAATAGATCAAGATAACAATGAACAAAGCTTAAGAATACTAGAATCCCTTTATATTAAATCCCGTACCACTAGTCTTAATTGTGACTCGTCCGCTGCTCCCTTACTTATGACATAACTCTACTACCAATACAATCTTACCTATGTCCACTTCACCCTGCCTTCCCCCCCCCCCCCACACACACATACACTTCTCTCTGGACTCAAACCAATGATGGTGAGTGTTTTGATGGTTCTTCCTTGTATTCCTCTAGTATTTTTAATATCCTAACTCATTATAAATTATGTATTTTCTTAGGTTTTGCATTATAGAAACAAAGTCTCTCTTTTTCTAGATATTTGTCAACACTCTTAATATTCTAATATCTAGACAATTTTTTTAATATTACAATTCATTGTAAATTATGTATTGCTTTATATCACAGAACCTGAAGATGAGCGGACAGCTCGAAACGTTGTTTATACCCAATAAATGAAGAGGAAATTCTTCGCATTCTATGTACTCTCATTCCTGGTGAAATTAAAGAATCGTCTGACTAGCAGCAACCCCATCGATTATATATATATATATATATATATATATATATATATATATATATATATATATATATATATATATATATATATATATATATATAGATGCCATTCGAAAGCACGAAAAAAACTTATATGTCATCTCCACACCACAAAAGGACGATTTTAAAAAATGTATTAGTTTCCCATATGTTCCAGTTTTAGCCACCCTAAAATCATATGCAAACGAAAATAACATAAATATTACATTCATATATTCTAATACCATTCGAAAATCATTCAACTAGACTGCGTCCAGTCAATCTTGATGATGTATTATACAGCATACCATGCTATAATAGAAAATTAACATACATCGGTGAGTCGGGCCACTTTAATAAGAAGATGAAAGAAGATTTAACTGATATCAGAAGGTGTACGAACTCTTTATGTCTCTCTACGCACATGCAAAAGCAGGACCATAGAATTGATTTTAACCATGCAAAAATCATTTATAAATAAAACAACTATATTGAGAGGAGAATTGCGGAATCCATCATCATCAACAAAGTTGATAATTTCAATTTATCTGAAGGGCAATACAAATTTAACAAATACATATATATATCGAATAAAGTCGCTAATCTTATTTATAAACCCCAGGATGCAATGGGTCTCGGAGATTAGCAACTCTCCAGATTGTTTCCGGTTCCATTTCATTTTGTTTAGCTTGTCATTCACGGCAGATTCACTCGGGTTTTTCTAGATTGTTTCCTGCTGTTTCATTTTATTTATGATGTGTCTTACCTTATATATACTGTGTTCCTTGCCTAGTTTCTTAATTATTAGTTGAAAATGGCATCTTGCCGAAACTAGTTCGTTAGTTAAAAATAAAATCTTGATTCAAATATTGTGGTTTACCATTATCTTATATATATATATATATATATATATATATATATATATATATATATATATATATATATATATATATATAAAGTCTAGTAAGTAAATTGTCACCTGACTTCAATATAAAAAAATAACAGAGATTTCATTCATACGCATATATATTTACTAAAGTTACATGGACTTAAAGTATTGTACTATTCATCTACTTCAATGAAATTACCTTCTGTTTGAAGGCGGCGTCAGAACCTGCTGAATGGCTTCCAGACGGTCCCATTCTTTAACAGAGTAAAAACTATGCAGATTCTCGACCTAAAATCCACCATGGTATTACACGAGGACTTGATGGTCTCTCTATCAACCATGTTCAACACATAATATTTCAGGGAGTTAGATTCTAGAGAATTAGAGTTACAGATATTCCAAGTTATGTGCTCAAAGCACATAATTCGGGACATAACGGCTTGTTTTACAAGGAGTTACAAGGAAAGAGGGTACCCTAGGAGACCTTACGATCCATTCAAAGAGGGTACCTTTGGACTAGCAATCGAGCGGGCACATGGCTGCTCAATTATTTTGCGTCCCTAAATGGCCACTTTTCAAGACTTTGTCTAGTCTTGACTTGAACTGGTCAACAGATTCACTGTTGACAACTTCCACTGGAAGTGCGTTCCACTTACAGCAGATACTGTAGGTGAAAAAATTTCTAAACAGATTGTGGTTGTAACGCTTCAGTTCAAGTTTGAAGCCGTGATTGCGCGTTTTGTTCTTACTCAGTGTGAAAATATCCCGGTAGTCAACATTGTCGAACCCTCGAAGTATTTTGAAGACCTCGATGAGCTGACCACGCAGTCTACGGATTTCTAGCGAGAACAGATCTAATTCCCTTAGTCTATCCTCATAACTTTTATGTCGGATAGAGGGAATCAGTTTGGTTGCTCTAGCTTGTACGCGTTGCAAACTTGCGATATCCTTTCGAAACGAAGGACTCCAAAATTGTACGGCATACTCCAGGTGCGGCCGAACGAGGGCTTTGTACAGACAAAGTACTATCTCCTTGTTACGGTATCTAAACTGGCGCTTTATGTAGCCTAACATCCTTTGGGCTTTCTTCTCTGCCTCAATGCACTGTTTTAAGAACTTGAGGTCGCTAGTGATAGTTACACCCAAGTCTTTCTCAGTGTCACTCGATTCAAGAGCAGTGCCCTTAAGGATATACTGAGATTGGGGGTTTCTGTGGCCGATATGCTTTAGTTTGCATTTCTCCACGTTAAAAGGAATTTGCCACATGTCCGACCACTCCCCAATCTTGCCAAGATCTTACTGCAGGCGGGCAGTATTTCCATCCTTTGCAACGTTCATACCAAGCTTGGTATCGTCGGCAAACTTGGAAATCTTGGCAACCATGTCACCGTCCATGTCGTTGACGTAGATGATGAATAGAAGTGGTCCCAGGACAGAACCTTGAGGCACCCCGCTAGTAACGGGGACCCACTCAGAAGTCTGTCCATTCACCACCACCCGTTGCCGTCTGCCACTTAGCCAGTTCTCAACCCAGCCGGCTACTTTTCCGTCTATGCCCAGCGCTCGCACTTTCCGGAGAAGGCGGCGGTGTTGTACCTTATCAAAGGCTTTCTGAATTTCTAAGTACACCACATCCACCGCCTTGTCTCGATCGTGCTCACTGAACACGCAGTGAAAGAATTCCATAAAGCTCATCAGGCATGGCCGTTGCCTTCGGAAGCCACGCTGAGAACTCCTCAGTAACAGGTTTGACTCTAAATACGACGTCATTTTGTCCACCATCATGCTTTCCATGAGTTTATCGACTATCAAAGTCAGACTGATAGGTCGGTAGTTTGGTGGATGGCTTGGGTCTCCTTTCTTGAAGATCGGAGTCACCTCCGCCTCACGCCAGTCTCTAGGAACGCATCCGGTCCGGATTGACATGTTAAAGATAGCGTACAGATGTCGTGATACTTCATCGCACACTTCCTTCAACACCTTGGATAGAAACCTGTCCGGTCCAAGGGACTTATTTGTCTTTAGGTCAGCGATCTTTTTCTTTATTTCTCCTTCGGTGAAGTCCATTGCCTTCAGCTTTACCCCCGAGTAGGAATCCGTGGGCTGGGGGGTGGGACCACACTCTTTAGTAAACACTGAAGAGAAGTAGTCATTGAGAAGGTTAGCATTTTCTGCATATGAGTGAGTTAATGCACCCTCCTCGTCCACTAAAGGCCCAATCCTACGATGGATTGGTTTTCGGCTATTTACATAGCCGAAGAACTCCTTGGGATTCTCCTTGCAGAGTCTCGCCTCTCGGAGTTCCTCAGTAAGCTTAGCCGCCCTTATGCTCGACTTTACTCTCCTGGATAGCCTCCGGTACTCTTTAAAGGCACCCGAGATCTTCGATCGCCGGTACGCATTTCTCTTCTCCCTAAGCAGTTGGCCGATTTCTCGATTAAACCCTTTTGGTTGAACAGAAGACCGACGGAGGCATTTCAGAGGGATACAACTTGATTGAAGACTCATGAACTTATTTTTGAAATAGTTCCACGAATCCTTAACCTCTTTGCATACCGCTATCCTTACATCAGTCAGCCTAGCACGAAGGCTTGCAAAGTCTGCTCTTCTCAAGTCAAGTTTCCTTGATTGCCTGGCAACAGACCTTACCTTCGGGATCTTGACGGTAAATCTAACTAGCTGGTGATCACTGCCACCGAGCTCTTCGCCTACAGAGACATCCTCAACGATATCATCCTCAGAGGTGAAGACCAAGCGCAGAGTGTTTGCCACACACATATTGCCGATACGTAGATGACATCTACATTAACGTCCCAAACGAAGAACATCTAATAAACATCAAGCAGCAATTTGAGGAGAACTCCATATTAAAATTCACCTATGAATTGAGCACTGGCAATAAACTCCCTCTCTTGGACGTTGAGGTTCAAAACATCAATGGTATCTACATCACTAAAATACATAAAAAAGTACATACATGGGAAGATGCCTCAATGCGGAGAGTGTATGCCATGAGAGGTATAAAATAAGCGTAATCGGCTCATACATCCGCCGAGCACATAAATGCTGCTCTACGTGGAAACTTTTACACCAAGAGATAGCACGAGTAAAACAAACTCTAGTGAACAACTGTTTCTCAAACAGCATGATTGACAAATAACTCCAATTGGACATTGGACATTGGAAAAAATAAGAGATGAAATGTAAGTAAAATTAGAGAGAGAATAGTAAGAGAGTAAAGTGGTTAAAGGATGAGTTTAAAGAATAGATGATGTGTAGGAGACAGAATAGAAAGATCCCTCGTGATCTGTCACTGTTAGATTTGTGTGTTTTGGGGTGATTTTTTCCATTATTTAATAACCTCTAAATTATAAATTTATAGTTTATTTAATTAAATTAATCGTAGTTAATTTAATTATTATTTTCGATCTTATTGATCGATTGATCTTTGGCATTCAAGCCTTTATTTTTGGCGAGGTTTTATTCCCGCTGTGAGTTTTGATTATCATTTTTAAATAAATTTAAAAAGTGAATTGATTTTTAGTTTGCGTTTTGCAAGTGTTTTTTAATTGAATTTTAATATGCTAAAGGAACCTGCGCATTACATTGTATGTTTTTTGTCAGTTCTGTCAAGTGTATTTCGGAGTCACGTTGTAGCGTGCCGAAAATATATCTCTAATCCCAATCGATAATCGATCCAACCCGCTTCCTACACCGAATAGGGACGTGAGACTTCGAAACTGGGAGCGTGACTGGATTGGATTGCAGTCCATACCCAATTAGTGTGACAAGTAGTTTGATTGATTTTTCCCTCCTCCTATCTTTTTACTAACTTGGGAACAATGGCTGTAGCGGAAACGTTGAATGAAGAAGTAGTGCGATTGAGACTGGAGTTGATAAAGAAAGAAGAGGAGTGTGAAATGTTGCGGGGAATGATGGAGGGAATGGAGAATAAAATAAAAGGGATGAATGAAAAGACTGATAGGATGAAGAAGGAAATGGGAGACCGACAGGATCAGACGGACCGACGGATGCAGGACCTGTATAACATGATGACAGGGGCTGGATCAGTCCCAGGACCTACAACCCTGACCCCTGCTCCTACTGAAGGGACTCCGCTAAATGGAATGGATGGCAGTATGATTGAGTCTAAAGAAGATACTGTGAGTGGTAGGAAAGGGGGTGAATGGAAGAGAGTGGAAAGTAAGAGAGGAAGTAAGCATGGTTCTAAGGTTAAGGATAGGAAGGTGAGAGGGAAGAGTGTGGATTCGCTATACTCAGATGAGGGAGAGAGTGACGATATGATTGGAATGAGTGAGACCAAGAGTAGCTCTTCGGAGAGTGAAGTGAATGTGGGGAAAGGAATTTTGATTAGGGAAGTGCCAAGGATTGATAAGTTTAGATTGCATGGGGAAAAGAGTATGGATGAGTTCTTCGGGGATTTTGAGCTGTACTGCAAGCTCAAGTACCCGCAGAACAAGGGTCACTGGGTGAGTGTTCTGGGAGATTGTTTGGATGGGAAAGTGTTGGAGTTCTTGCGAGTGATAACGAGTGTGGGAGAGCCAAAGTACGATGTAGTGAAGAAGAGATTGATTGGGCAGGTGAAACGAATGAAAGAGAGTGTGAAGTATAAGAGGGTGAATGAATTTGAGAAGGCTCGAATGGGGAAGAGTGAAAGTGTGAATATGTATGCACATAGGCTTGAGAGTATGGCAAGAACGAGGTATGGTGATGATGTAAATGAATGTAAACCACTCATGAGAAAGTTTTTGGACACGATCCCGCGGAAGGTGAGTGAATGGCTGAGTGGAAAGAGAAAGGAGAGAGTGAGACTTACAGGTGAACGGTTGATGTGGGAACATGTGTTGGAACTGTTAGAAGATGGACGATTTGATGATTAAAGCGATCTAGAAGAGGATGGATAGTACAGTGTGAATGTTGGGGGTAAGAAGCCCAGGAGCTTTAATCCACCCCAGCAGTTTGTCAGCTACAGGGAGGCCCTGAAGGCTGCACCAGCTGGAGTGATGTCAAACTTCCTGGGCCGGCAGAATGGATGGGCAAATGGAGGGTGGTCGAATGGAAGGGGGCAGATGAATTTCAAGCGTGGGAACGGATATATGAGAGAGAAGCCGAGGTATGTCCCAGCAAACGAGAGACCGAATGGTGGGAGAAAGATTGTGGAATGTCGTCGGTGTGGATGGAAAGGTCATATGTTGTCAGAATGTAGGTGGACATCTGGTGCGTGTTTTGGGTGTGGTAAGAAAGGGCATATGATAAAGGATTGCCAGGAAAGTGTGAAAGAGTGCTTCGAGTGTAAAGAAATAGGCCATTTGAAGAAAGATTGTCCGAGGTTGAATGGTGGAGCAACTGGTGGGGAAAGTATGAAATATGCATGTGGTAATTGTGGAAAGGCTGGTCATTATGCAAGAATGTGTCGTGACCAGAGGAATGTATGTAGCTATTGTGCGATGGAAGGACATTCGAGTGAAAAGTATTGGATTAGGCTGAGAGCGCAAGGTGTGAATGGAAAGTCTGAAGCGGGAAACTGAATGGTAAGAGGGTACCTGCTGAAGTATCCTCTGGGTGCATGAGTGTGAGTAATGTGTTGGTAAGTCTGTCTAGTGTGAAAGTGCTGTCTGGTAGGAAGTATGAGTGTCTGAGTGTGAAGGTGGAGTTGAATGGAATTGAGTGTTTGGCTTTAATAGATTCTGGATGCAAGGCGAGCTTGGTGTATAAAGATGTGTATGACAAGGTTAGCGAGAAAGCCCTCCTGTCTGAGTGCAAGGGTAGTTTGGTAGGTATTGGTAATAGGAGAGTGCCTGTGATTGGAATGATAAGGTCAGCTGTTCGAATGCATGGTATGATGATGAATGAATGTGAATTTTCTGTGATTGATAAGGTGAGTAGTGAGTATGGTGTGATTTTGGGGTATGATTTTATGAAAATGAATCGTATGGTTGTGCATCCTGCGAGTGATCAGATTGAGAGAAAGATTGGTAAAAATGGGGTGTATAAGTTGTATGTAGGGAAAGATGGTAGTGTTTTGAGGAGTGTGTTTACTGGTATTGAGGTGACTGCTATGGGGAATGTAAGGCTTGTGAAGGGTGAAAGGGTGTCTGTTAGAGTGAGTTGGAGTAAGGATGTTAGTTTGGATGTGAGTGAGAACACTGATATTGGATGGAAATGATGCGTGTTATAAGGTAGGGCGTGTTGCTTGTGTGTTTGATGGCTTGATGAGAATGAATGATCCTTTTGTATGTGTGCAGGCGGACTCAAGTGTGAAAGGGCAGGTGAGGGGAATCCAAGTCGGAGATGTACTGGGCCACCTCTCCACTGTCAATGAGGTAGGTATGGATGATAGTACGGATATCAGGGTGAATGTTGCGAATGAAAAGACATGTGAATGGATGTATAATGAGGTGAAGGACATGGTGAAATTGGATGGATGTTTGACTGAGTATGAAAGGGAGGATGTGTATCGAATGATATTTGAGCGAAAGGGAGCCCTCAGTAAGGGTGATCTGGATTTCGGGGTTGCAAAGCTCCCAGAATTCAAGATTGTCCTGAAGGAGGTCTCCCCAATCTATCAGCGGCCGAGGCATTACATTGTATGTTTTTTGTCAGTTCTGTCAAGTGTATTTCGGAGTCACGTCATTGTCTGTCTGTAACTTGCTACTTTTGAATGGTCTTATTTGTCGGTCTACTTCGATTTCTAAGTGTGTACGAAAGAATTCAGGAGGCAAGGGGGCGTGAATGGCTTGCCATATCCTCTTAGCTCTCTCGTGGAGCGCCACGTTGATCCGGAATAATCCAAACGAGTCGTGGAGCTCCGTCTGTCGCTTATGTTGTCTTCTTCGGGTGTTTGTAATAAGTAAAACCGCTTTGTTCTGGATGACTTCAGGTTTCGCAATGTGGGTCTTGGCGCTCGCGTTCAACGGCACCGGGGGTATAAGAGGCACGCATTGAATATCTTGAGTTCATATGAGCGAGTTAGGTCAATGAACCTATAAAACTCTCTCAAATCTCTCTTGCTATTCGCGACTGTCCGCCCGATATTACTCTTGTATCCCCCTGTGGTGATTTTGAGCCCCAGAACCGTCCCTTCCGGGCAGTAGGGGATTCTCTCCCCCTCTACCCGTATATCGTTGAAGGTCTTGCGAAACATGGAAATTATTTTTAATTTGGGGGCATTGGTTGCTATCTTCCATTTCCTCTTGTAAGAGTTGATGTTAAATATCTCTCTAGCCGTGTTTCTCGCCATAAATTTCCTGTGAACGTAAGCGACGGTACAAATTTGCGATATATCGTCAGCGAACGGGACGTATATCGTACCTTCGGAGAGAGGTTGTTGTTAGTCACGTGTATACATGTTGTATAAAAGGGGACTGAGACAGCCCCCTTGCGGGACCCCGGATTTGAGCTCGAATTCGGCGCCTTTGTGTTCTCTGATTTGTATATATGCTCACCTCTCCATTATGTAATCGCATAAAATCCTCTCAAGAATGGGGTTAAGGCCTACTTGCAGGATCTTAAATTGCAGGCCTCTCTTCCAAACCTTATCAAAAGCTTTTTTAACATCGCGGAGCACCAGGTCGGCATGCCTTTTGCTTGCCTTGATGTTTGCTAGTTTTTTCCGTAATAACGGTTAGTGCCGTGTCAGTCCCTCTTTTCTTTCTGAAGCCGCATTGTTGCTCGTTATGCAAGTTGGTTTCGTCGAGAAAAGAGTTAACCCTATTTGCCAATATCTTCTCGAAGACTTTGCCAGAAAATTCTAAGAGAGATATCGGCCGGAAGCTGGCAGGGCAGTCCGGCGGCTTTCCCGATTTGGGAATGAAGATCATCTTGGCCACTTTTCCCTGATCGGGAAAATAGCCCGTGTTCAGAGCGGCATTTATGATGTTAAGAAGCCTACTCAGAACATTAGGCGGGGCCTTAATGAAATTCTTCCTGGTCAGCCCCGTGGTACCCGGTGCTCTTTGACGAAAGGATTTTAGTTCAACGGAGAGCTCTTGGGCAGTTATTTTACTCCCATAGCCCTCCATCACTCTTTCCTGCGACACACAATGATGAGGGGAGGTTTTATGTATTTGTGTGTTTATCTGTTGGATTATGTCATTTTCGAAATCGATGTCATAATTTTCATTTTCTTCGGGGGTAATTTTAAAGATTGAAGACCAGAAAATCCTAAACATTTCCTCAATCTCATTAGTCTCGTCAATTTCTTTATCGTCATGTTTGAGTGTAATTTTCTTATGTGGGGGTTGTCCTTTTAATCGTTTATACGTCTGCCAAAATGTGCGTGAGTCTCTTTCTATGTCGAGTCCTTCAATCAGTCTGTCCCATACCTGTATTTGTTGGTCCGTAATTAGTGTCTCGAGTTTGTCTTTTATCTGTCTTATTCGTCTATGAGCATTGTGGTTGGGGCCTATCAGCGCTACTACATTGGACAGGTCCTTAAATTCTTGGGCCAGGGCTTTCATGGGAGGGGTCCAAATTGGAGCTGGAAGGGTTTTATATTTGATACGGGGAATGCTATTTTCATCTGCTTTAATTAGGAGGTCGGTGATTTTATCCAGCTCTTCATCTATCTCTTCTAAATTGGCATTGAGTAAAGGGTCTGGGATATAAATTAGAAGGTAATTTTTGTAGCTTTTCCAGTTCGCCTGCTTATAGCTTTTGCGTTCTGGGATTGCAACTTGAATGGGGTTTACGCCAATTGTGATTTTAATAGCCTGGTGGTCGCTCTTAATAATGGGGCCCGGTTCAATGTAGTAGTTGTACTGAAACCTGATACTGGATTAAACAATATCAGGTTTCGTTTGCTGCATTTCCTGTAATGTATGTCGGGAATTCTGGTCCGATTTTAGTCACGTATTTTCTGTTAAGTAAGACCTCGATGTTTCTACCTGCATTGTTATAGGAGGTATACCCTGATGCTGCACATCTTGCATTCAGATCTCCAGCAAAGATTACGTTTTTCTTATGGCTGAAGATCTGTAGAAGGTTGTGCAAGGGTACATAGCCGCGTCTTGGGAGTTGATACCCCGTAGCCACGACCAGACCCCCCAGGGTAGTGCCTACCTCAATGGCAAAGTAAGATTCATCTAAGTCGGGTAGTTTTTT
>OZ018326.1:18238660-18613660 GCA_963969495.1 Ceratothoa steindachneri
ATTTTCATTTCATTATCCGAGCGGGCAATCTCATCCGCGATACTGGCGAGGGACGGATGTTGCAACTTACTGATACTCCAAGAAAAGCCATTAAATTCTAGGCAGACATTATGCTCCTAAATGATATCTTTTTAGTGTAGGACCATGAAACTTACAAAATACTTTTTCGTTGTTTCTTTCATTCTAAATATATTCTCTGTAATTCATTTTTTTAGGTATATCACTTTAATTTGTTAAGAAGTGAAAACCTCCAGTTTGCTGTACAATATATTAGATATATTCTAAATATTTATTAATGAGTAAAAATGCATAATCAAGTTGTCTTTGTTTATTTTGTATTTAATTAATTTCTATAAGTAACTCATAAAGACCCTTTCTTGGGATTTTAGGGCGATGCGCTCGCGCGGGCAAACCTTAGAATGTTAATTTATTACCTTTCTCGACTAGCGTACAGGTTGCGTCAACTCTCGGCAGTTCTGCTCAGACTGCGACCAGAGTAAGTTATTTCGCTTTTTACTCCGCAAGAGTTTAATTTGCAATGCCTTCCTCTTCATATGAGCATCGCTAGTGCTAAACCTTGTGTCTTTTGTGAAGCTACTTTTTTATGGAAGATTCTGCCTGAGAAGAAAGGTGTATCTCTCAGGATACAATTGATCAAGTTCGCTCTTAGGATTCCTGCTGAAGTCGGTAGGGTCCTCCACTATTTTTCGACCTCCATTCAACTACTCACTTTCCATGGAACTTCCTGTATTTCATCAAGCAACCGCCATCGCCGTCATCATGAGAGCTTGAGACACACCACGTGAGAGAGGCCAGCTGCAGCGGATTCGGTGCTGCAACGCCAACCTAACGTTAAGTCTAGTTTCTTGTGATAACTTAACTTGAGATCGTATTCATAGCCGCACAAGAGCATCTTTATTCACGATTCTCCTGGGAACTAGTTTCGATCTTTCGAATAGCGCCCTTGAGTTTCATTTGTATATAAATCAAAGTATATTTTGGTGGTTGCATTTGTACTCAAATTAAAATTAACTTAGCCTCTTTGTTATTTTTTAGTTTGAGTTGGCTCAGACACGCCGTTACGAAGGATCGCCTGACGTTGACGCTTGCCTTTTCATTCCGCCATAGTTTAGCCACCGATTTATTTAAAGTAAATTTACTGCTTAGAGAATCAACGAGTTTCCTTCTTTCCATCTTGAGATGCATGATCAGACACAATTCTATGGATGCATTTTGTGAGGGGGTTTTGACAGATGCGGATCACCTTTGATAGGCCCTTGTGGCTTCTGTCATCCGTGAAATTTTGTTGTTGTTTGTATCTTCTCCCGTTGCCTAGTTGTTATAAGTAGCTACATATTCTCCGTCAGGAATAAAAATATATACACAAATATGATTTTGTTATCCCTAAAAACTTGTTTTCTTCTGCTCATAGAAAATAAAGAGTTAACGGCAACAAATCTTTATATATTGTCATTTTCGTAGGGGCAATATATTCTTAAATAGAAATATAACTTGAAGAGGGAACAATACTTTTAAATGCTTTATTCGGTTTCATTTTTTGTAATTTATATTCCTTAATGATTATTAAAGACAATATTAATCTATATATTATGAATGAAATAATATGGGAGAAAATGTACAATGAATAAAATTGAAACTTTAACACTTACTTCTAAGTTAGAGGCACATTTTGGGAGAAGTTATATGGGAGCTTTTGAAAGTGGTTGCTAATTATGGGAGTACCTTGAAGATAATCGTGAGGACAACCCAAGAGCCTTAGAAGGGGGGCACTGGTTGCCAGTAAGGATGATAAATTACCGAGTTATCGTGTAATCATTTGGCAAGGACCCCGGTTTTGATACAGATGCCCTAGTTGGTTTGCGTTGCCCTATGGGGGGCTGGGCCTCTTTATTATATCTTTTATTTATCTATCCTTATTATTCTTGCTCTTCATTTGATTTTCTTGATGCAGGTTGCTTGAACTTTCTTTCTTCTTCTGAATTTCCTTTTTCTTTAAGTTGGCCCTTCAAACATTTGACGGGTATTCTTGTTGGCTGGGTTGGTTCTTAATGTTCGTTTTTCTTTCTTGATGCTTTTTCATATTCGTCCAATTATCTTGAGTTGATTTCTTGGTCCTTCTAGATGAGTTGGTCCTTCAAGCGTTTTTCTTCTGTGGTTTTTAATCTTCGTTTTTCTTTCTTGATCTATCTTCATTTTCGTCCAATTATCTTAAGTTGATGATTTTTTGGTCCTTCTTGATTCTAGTTGAGTTGGTCCTTCAAGCGTTTTCCTTGACTTCCATTTTCTTCTTGAGATTTTTCGTAAAAGGTTTTGAACTGTTGAGTTTCGAACGCGGTACCATTGGATTTAAACGTCAACACTCTAGCCTCACGCCAGGGTGTAGTCGTTTTGAGTTATTAATTTTATCGGCTATTTATATTATCGAGTTGGGAGGAATTTTTCTGTGATACATTTTCGCACCCCTACACAGGTCCCTTTCTAGAAAGCGGAGAAAATTTGAGGATTGGGGAGAGACTAGTCTTGGATTTCTTAATCGAGGAGAAGTAGCTCTCCCTCTTACGACCTCCGAGTCTGCGGGATGAGTGGAGCTAATTCGGTGGGATTGAGGAGAGCGAACGAATTTTTGTCTCTAATCAATGAGTAATGGCTTCTCCTTTCCCGGGTCTCCGAAGTTCCCAGCAGCACTTTTTCTTAAATCTCTAGTAGGAGAGCAGGTGCAGTTGAAACGAAGATCAGAAGATTGTTCCGCCTTTGAGGGTCCTGCAGCCCTTCCTTACTTCCCACCAGAGTAATTTGTTAATGCTATGGGGTACCCTAAGCCGAGGGGCGGTCTTACACTAGTGACGGGGTCAAATAGCACAGGGGATGGAGATAGACCACACCAGGGTAGAACACCGGTATTTCGGGAGTTAAATAATCGCGGGGAATTGCGATTAACTAGGAGAATGCGCAACGGTTGGTTTCCCCATAATAAGGCCTTGTCCTTGAAGCAGGGATATTGAAGTCACCGAAAACAAAAATAGAATTATTATTGAAACTATAACTTATTGCACTTTACAAAACGTTCTTTATTTAAGTTTTAAGTTCTAAGTTATAACTGAATTAAGTTCGAGGTCAAGTGCGGGCAAAGTGTAAAGGATGAATTACACAAATCCGAGAGATCGGACTGAGCAATAAATATATAGCGCCATATACTGCAATATAATAATAATAGTAGTCATTTTTACTGTTCTGGCTTCCCACAGTTTTATACTCAATTTAAGCCACGCCCTACAAATTTCACGTCCAACTAAGCCATACTTCCCTCTTATGTGCCAGCCTGTTGATTGCTACTGGCAAACATATTGATAAGAGAGGCACTCCGACTATTGGGTGAATTTCTCTGTGGGCGGTGGCATGTTGCCATGGAGATATCTTTCTAATATCTTGTATTTGTTTAATTGTGATAGCTATCCAGTTTATTCTGGATTCTGCTTTGATTATAATGTTTGCCTAAGATTGCCTCGACCAACTCTAACAGAGATAACTGTGCTTCGTTTATTGCCGTGTGGTATTCTCGTAAAAGGCGCTAACTTTGATTTTCTCTCTCTCTGTACTTTATATGTGCGGCGACTCTCTCGTGTGTCCTATTCTGGACGTACACGCAAGTCGTTACAAGCGTCCGCCCTTAAGTCGAGGAGTCATTTACCTGCTGCTATCGCACCTTAACCTTTACAAAATTTAGTTGTCTACATTTAGTATGTTATTTTCTCAGGTAAACAATTGCTATGGATTATTAAATCCTACCTTAATTCTTATATGTAGCATTCAACCTGGATTATTACTCGCTACAGCTAATTAACATTTACAATAGGTTGACAATATTTATACAAAGATTTATTTATTTTATTCGCCACTTTGGATGGGAGCTGTCTATTTTAATTACACATTTATAGCTCTTCCCATCCTGGTCCCTCGTTACGACTTTGCGTCTGAATATTACGAACTTCGCGATAAGAACCTTAAATAGTTTCACCGTATGTACACTTTTTATTTTTATTGGCACACTGTCTTATAATTTAAAGCTAAGTATTATTTATTTATCACTTTGATATTCGTCTCTCAATAATAAATATATACGAGGGGCGGTCAATAAGTTTTGCAATTCGGATATAAGGAAACGAGATATGAGTAAAAGTGGTTTATTATTTTTTAATATAACTAGCCTCGACTTCAATGCACTTGCGCCACTTGTCCCTGAAGCTTCGAATTCCAGACAACCAGAAATCTCCCAACTGCTGTTGAATCCACTCCTGGACGGCGAGTTGGACATATTCATCGTCCCCAAACCGGCGTCCACGCAGTGCAGCCTTGAGCTGGCGGAAAAAAGTAGTCGCTAGGGGCCAGATATGGACTGTAGGAGGGGTGGTTGAGCTCCTCAAATCCGCAGTAGCGCAGGGCAGCTAGTGCAACTCTGGCCTTGCGGACTTTGACGACGTTAAAGTCGATCATGGGGCGTGACGTTTCTAGGGACCCAACGGGCAGAGACCTTGTTAATGGTCAAATTGTCGTGGATGATGTTTTATAACACTTCCATGTGATATTCTAAGTTTTCGCTCGATTTCTTCGACCTTCAGCCGTTGATTTTTGAGGATCATCCTCTCCACATGGGCCACATTGTTCTCGTTAGTCACGTCTGACGGGACTCCTGGACGGGGGTCATCTTCAAGGGACTCACGAACATAGCGGAACATGCGTTCATGGATCTCTTTTGCATTCTTGCCTTCCTTGGTCAAAAATTTGATCACTGCGCGGTGTTCAACCTTCTCCATTGTTGAAAAACTTTTGACAGATGATCTGCGATCAGCTACTGTTCTTAAATAGACGAGCAGGAGCGTGCGGGTGCAGGTCCTGACTTGTCATAACTTGTCCTAACACCCCCACAAACAGCCATCCCTCTTCCTCTATTTTGCCCTACCGATTCGCAAAACTTATTGACCGCCCCTCGTATATTGTCTTTAGCAAACTTAATCCTTCCCGCTCGCGATGAGGTACGTTCCTCTTGCGGCTCCTCTGCTCTAGGCAAAGGGCCAGGACCAGGGTTTTTTGTCCGCGTTCAAGTTGCGGGCTCTATTTTCCCAGCAGGGTAGGGTTTCGGCCTCTTCTTGGCGGCTCGGGACACCGGGATACTCCGATCGCCGTCCTGAGAGTCCTCAATTGCCTGGGGTAATCGGGTCGGTTTAAAGTGGTCAATTGAGACGGTGCCTATCCTTCCGTCCGTGTATTGTAATGTGAACACCTTACTGCCGCGTTTGATAACCATGAAGGAGCCCGCATAAGACGCCTCAAGAGGTCTTCGAACACGGTCTATTCGCACCCACACGTGTGATGCTTCCATAAGGCCAGGTGGTATGTAAGGCTTTGGCACCGAGTGAATATTGCCTGTGACTACTCTTCTAAAATCTATTTGGGCCATTGTCGTGGCCAAGTCCTTGACGAACTTGCATTGTTTTTTCGACGAGCTCGGTGATACCAGTGGCTTTGGACATAGTAGCGTCCTGCCAGTTACCGCTGTGAATGAGGAAAATCCCCGACTCATTCGGTAGGGTGCGAATGCCTAGCAACACCACCGGGAGTGCTATCAACCAATCCTGTTTCCGGGCCATTATGGCCGTTTTAAAAGTCCCATGGATCCTTTCCGCCATCCCGTTCGTGGAGGGCCTGTAGCTCGTGGTTCGCAGTCGATATAAACCAACGAGAGCTGACAATTCTTTGAACAGATCCGATTCAAATTGTGCACCTCTATCGGTAATCACGTACAACGGGACACCAAACCTGGATATCCATCCTTCCAGCAGGTGAAAAGCAATCGTAGCGGCACTCATGCCCGAGATAGGGATCGCTTCCATCCACTTCGATGCCCGATCGATGCCAGTAAGCACGTAACGGCACTGTGAGGGGAAAGATTATCTGGGCGGGGTACATGTCTGTAATGGTCCCACTATGTCCACGTGTATTGTCTCAAACCTTTCTGAGGGTGTTTCTATTGATAGAATTGAAGACTTCGTATGATGCAATATTTTAGCTGCCTGACAAGACATACATTCCTTAGCCCATGAACGCACATCCCTATCGATGTTCGGCCAAAAATATCGGGCTTTAATTAACCTCAGGGAGGCTCGAACACCTGGGTGTGATATATTGTTCTGTTGATCAAATATTGTTTTTCTGCACTCTTTCGGTACAAATGGTCTCAGAGCTCGTGCTGTATTTTCACACCATAATTGTATAGCTCCATTAAAGGAGAAAGGTTTTAATTTTTCTTTGATACTTTTTACTTCGTCGTCCTGTGGTTGTGCGGCTGCTTGTTCTCGAAGTCCAAGGGAGTCAATTTGCACCGATTTGACGTCCCTTGACATGCAATCTGCAACTATGTTGTCTTGGCCCTGTATGTATGTCATGGCGTTGACATATTCTCAAATGGTGGCCCAATAACGTTGCTGCCTGTCAGTTTTTGCACGTAAAGGTGACGAAAATGCCAATACTAATGGCTTATGGTCGGTGCACAGCGTCGTATTGCGCCCTTCTATTATGTGTTTAAAATGCATAACAGCCAAGTATGCAGCGAGAAGCTCACGGTAGTAGGTCCAATACGTCTGTTGTGTTTCTGAGAGCTTCTTGGAAAAGAAAGCTATGGGCTTCGTGACGCCGTTCACCATTTCTGCCGTCTTAAGGCAAAAAGCATTAACTGCAAATTGTCAATTTTGGGAAAACGCAAAAAACGGATTTCGGCCTCAAATAAGGATCTGATAACATTAATCGTAATTTTTTTTTTGTGGTAATTGTAAGCATTCATCTATATGAATCTTGCAATATAATTTGGTTTAATCAGTTAATAACTTCAATATATTCAAATTTGTCCAGTAAATTTTGACTTAATGCTTTTTACCTGAAAACAGTTATAATAATTGGGTCATCTTATAATAAAATGATTTTTGTGGAAAAATGGTATAGGTATACCTATATCTAAATAATTGATAGGTACCTATTATATCATTAGACTCTATCGGTAAATACATATTTTATCATTTTAACTTTTACCAGAAAAGTTTGGAATGGAAAATAAAAAAGATACATTGTAAAGCAATATTATTACAGAAAACAGAAAGAAAACATTGTAGACAACATAACTAGGTAGGTAATTGAAAATATTTTTTCCTTAGTTAATGCAGGAAACCTAAAAATAAAAAAAATCTTTGGTAAAACTTTACTTTTCCTACATACCTAATTGCAGCAAACAAAAGACAACACGATAATGAAAAAGAAATATTTGCAAAAATAATGAAAATTATGGCAAATCTTATAACTGGATAATAGAGCAAAAATAGTTCAAAAGTATACCTAGGTATATGAATAGAGCTACCTACCTATACGTAAGAATATCAATTTAATTTTTTTTCCAACAAACAAAATCTTGCAATTATTGAAACCTCATTGCTGCATACGTAATGTCAGCAATCAAAAGAAAAAAAATTGGGGTTTATACGCTTCTAAGAAGATCTGGGCTGTTCTTGCTTTCTGGTAAATTGATCCAAAATTTTTTCCTGTTTTCAGGCATTAAACTTACAAGCTTGTCTAAAATATTTTCTTTCTTTTTTGAAGATAAGCCTCTTGGGCAATCTGACATAGGTTTTTCCAATAATTTTTTTGTGAAATTTAAACTAGCATGAACAAAGTCTGCAACTTTAAAGTCTCCCTTGTAGTTGGTTTTATATTTTAAGATACGGCTACCCTTTTCAAATTTTGCTTCCACAATCTCTGCTAACAATGGAAGGTTTGTTTCTTTTATCCCTTCACGAAGCCGAGTTTTTCTCTTGACCGAAATATCCGGAATATCGTTAAAACAGGCACTAAAATTAATATCTAATACTTTCAAATTCTTAACGGATGCATCAATAACTGATTTCAAATCTTGATAGTCATAGATATTATCCTTTTTCCTAATATTTTTTTCTATGTGGCCGTGGATGCCATCGGCGGCCATGAAGGTGTGCCCAGGCACTAGATACTTCAAGGTGATGCTATTGACTTGTTCACTGGTGTTAACAAGGATTATCATTGCGCTGTAAAGTGCCCAATTCTTATTTTGGGCGGCGCAATTGTCAGCCTAAAAAATGAAATTAGCAGCATCTCTTTCTGTTCTTATTAAGTCTAAATAAGCATTGGCCACATGTTCCTTGTTTCGGCCAGCAATTGATTCTGTCCAGAAGACTGCATAATGATTATAAGTTGATTTTTCTTTTTGGCCGATACATGCAAATGTCTCATTAAAAATTATCAGGCGTGGAGTAAATACACAAGTTTTTAAACCTTTCATAATAGGTAAAAGAAGTATCTTTTGCATATCAACAGCAAAAACTTGGGTTGTAGAATCCCATTTTTGAGAGCAATCGTAATCATATGCTCTTCGTGCATCTTTTGCAAGTTCATTATGTATAGTCCATTTTGCTTTCAGTGATTCATCTAATATACCTGAATAAAATATAAACAGGTGTCACAAAGATCAGTAGAGTCAGTTCCAAATCCAATATTTAGTTTGTTAAACACTCTTGAGTATGTAGCGTAGGAGCAAAAATCAGGGTTCTCTTCAATAAAGGTTTTATATAAATCCTTCACTGTTAATTCAGGGGATAAATATCTTCTATTTGGAGCGTGCTCCCTCCTATAATACGAAATTTGGGGATTCATCTTTTCTATGTGATCAATAATGATTTCTTCATTTTTCTTGTTGCTAGGTTCATGTTTTGCCCTCATATCAAAAAACTCAAAATCACTTAAAGAATTAGATCCACCTAAACTAGTAGAAGCTTTTTTAAACACATCCAAAATAATGCGATTACTTGAAAAGCCTATTGTGTGTAAAAACATTGTCTGACACACTTTGAATTCTGACCCTGACTCATTTAAGAAAGTGTATACGAAGGTGCATGACTTTGTAAAGCATGAGGAATTGGAGCGTCTGCGCTCAGTCGTGGGGTTTTTCTTTATTCTTCCTAAAAGCCACTGCTTTTGAACAGATTTGTCCATTTTCCAAAACTCACTATGTATGGTATTCCGCAATTCAGGAGAAGTGGATTTAGTACACTGTTGCTTACACGAATCTTTGCAGGGAGGAAGCAATGGATGTTTTTCTCTTTGAGCTTCTAATTGAGCTTTAGCTGTTCGTAATCTCTTTGATTTTTTTCTTTCATCAGCTGCTGCAGTTTCTTGACTATTTTGTTCAGGGGGAAGAAGTTGAATATTCTGAGAGGGTTCTTGAGGGCTTTGTTCCAGGAGAAGAAGTTGATTATTCTGAGAGGGTTCTTGATGATTTTGTTCAAGGGGAATTTGAATGTTCTGAGAAACTTCTTGATGTTCATTTTCATCTATACTCCTATTTGATTCAGCATCATCATCATTTGGAATTACTCCACTGTAAAGGATAAAAAAAAATTTATTAGCTTATTAATTATATAGAAAACGATATAGAAAATTGAGCTATATATATTATATATGTATATACTATGATATAAGTCTGATCTTATCTGTGTGTGTGTGTGTGTCACACTCTGCAGAGCCTAAATGGGGGCGTATTGGGAAAAAATATATATATATCATCTTATGTAATTTGGGGCTGCGGGGTGCTTAAAACTATTTCCAAGTCCGTATGACCAATGGTTAAAAAGTTATGAACCAAAAACTTGATCTATATATAACTTTTACATGCACAGAAAGACATCCAAAACTCTATTTCACATAAATTTTAGTATATTAACCTCACTAATTTAAGAGAAATTGTACAAAGAATCATGTTGTGCTCAAACAAAGGAAATGATTTCTCGGAAAAGCACTGTCTTTTGTTAAACAGCTGTACAATTTTTATTTCTTTCATTCTTGAAAAATACAGGGTGGGCCAAAAAAAAGGGGTATTATTAAAAAATTTACTAAAAATTCATTTTTATATTTTTAAAACTAAACCGTAGATAATGTTTAGTTTAAAAATAGGTATAGAAAAATAAAGTTTTCGTCAGTCTTTTATGCATGGCCCCTTTTTTTGGCCCACCCTGTATATTTAAAAACAAACAAAAAAGTTAGGTTGACATTCAACATTAACATTAGCTATAGAATTTAAACATAATATCATCAGTTAAAAGAAGTTACTCACCTTTTCCTCAATTCCCTAAAAACGGCTTGTGCACTGGTAAACATTACGAAACAATTTATTCAGACCTTTCAATTAGAAGGACAGAAGTGAAATGAAATCCCTCTTTCAAATTATGATCGAGATATAGGTACCTGAAATTAATCATGTTTTGCTTTGTTCAAACAGATCAGAACCTGCAGAAACATGACGGAATTGCAGCTCAGGCTGAGTTCTCAATGCGAATCATATTGTATAATCTACTTAATGCATTTTGTCTGCAACTTGCTATGGGAATTCACATTGGCATTTGTAGGCAAAACGCATTATCTAGCTAAAATTTTGTACTTAATACTTTCTGCCTGAAAAGAAAGGATTAATGCTTTCTGCCTGAAAAATCCTTTTATTTTAGGTGGAGATAATGCTTTTTGAGCTCTCTTAAAATTTTAATGAATTAAATAGCATAACTGGCAACCTTTTAGTTAGATGCGTCTCGTCGAGACGAATCCAACGGTACCAAAATCTCAAAAATCGCATTTTTGCAGTTAATGCTTTTTGCCTTAAGACGGCAGATTTGTTGGAGAGCAGCACCTGCTGCGTATTGGGAGCAGTCCGTCACCAATTGCAGCGGTAAGTTGTCTGAGAGAGGGTGATAGAGTGTGATTGTTTCTTCTAAAGCCTTTTTTGTTGATTCGAACGCGCTCTCCTCGATTTTGCTCCACACGATGTTCTTCGACTTGGGGTGCACACGCAATAACTCAGTTAGCGGTGCTGCTTTGGCCGCAAAGTTGGGCCTCATTCTTCTGTAGTATCCCAACATTCCCAAGTAACGACGCAGTCTTTTAGAGTCTCTTGGCTTTGGCATTTCCTGAATTTCCCTTATTTTGGGGGCAGGAGGACATATGCTTTTTTGCGAGATTTGATGGCCCAGGAACGTGATTTCTTCTTTCGTGAATTCGCATTTTTCTAGGGAAATTCTGAAGCCTTTCTGTGATAATATTTCCATTATTTGTTCCAAATGGTTGAGGTGTTCCTCCAAATTATTGGAAAAAATCAGGATATCGTCTATATATATATATGTATACCAACCTCAACCCATGGAATATATTATCCATAAATCTCTGAAAGGTACTGCTCGCATTTGCGAAGGCCAAATGGTAATTTTATGTATTGCCACAAACCAAAGAGGGTGGTAATTGCCGTCTTTTCGACGTCATCTGGGTTCATTGGCATCTGGTGATATGCCCTTACTAGGTCCAGTCTCGAAAAGATCTTTTTCCCATGGAGATGATCTGCCAGGTTTTGGATCCGTGAGCAACGGATATCGGTGGGGCTTTGTAATGGCATTCCGGGCGAAATCCACGATTAGATCGAAGTGCTTCAGGAAATCCATTCCCAGGATGGGTGCGGTGATGTGTGCTACAACGAAGGACCATCAAAATGACCTTCTTGAACTTGGAATGGCCAAATCCGCACTCATTTACCCGTGGATTTTAATCTTCCCGCCGTTTGCGTTTGAAAGATTTATGGAACTTTCTTTGATGTTGCTGTTATTAGCAATGCTGGCTGGGATGATGAAACATTCGCCCCCGTGTCGATCGGGAATTCATACCCCTTGTTGTCGATTTTTGCGGCTAATTTGAAAACGGCTGGCATGCTCGCTGCCGCAGTGGCTAAGACACGCGTCCTTAGTTTTCTGGCGACGATGGTCTATATGAGGGCTGAACTTGTTGATCCTCCTTTTTCTTTGGCCACTTGCACCACGGCTTACACCACTTTGCAGTGTCGTAGTAATAGATATGTGCACGGTCACTGGGGTGGGATTTAATTCGCCACCATGATTTTGATTACCACTCTGCACCGCATTCGCAAATTGTTTCTCGTGCAATACCGCCGGACAGCACGCATTTTCCGCACTATTCACATTAACGCATTGTTCTTTGTTAATAATTATTAATTCGTCCACGAGTTTACCGATTTGGGTAAACGAGAGGTCTATTTAAGTGGCAATTATTGGTGCAATGGTGGGAGGCAATGACTAAATAAATTTATGCCTCACAAGTTCCTCACCTACTCCAAGCTTCAAGGCTGTGCGCCTCAATTCCTCGAAATTTTGCGAAGGACGGTCAGTTAAAGTCGATGAGGCTGTTATTCTTTCGAATAATTCTGGCTTAGCCTTCTCGAATAGACTTACGACTTCAGCCTTCAATCACTCTTAGTGTTCATCTTAGAAAGTGTCTGCAGGCAGGCGGTTCACTGTTTCAGGGGGTAATGAGGCCAATATTTGGTAAAATTTTGTTATATCCTTGGTGATGTTTGAATTGTATAATTAAGCCTCTATAATCCTAAACCAACCCGTCACTGCAGCGTCGTTAAATACTGGAGCTTTTATCGTAACGGCACTTACTTATTCTGCCTCACCTTGCCTCGTCTGGTTGACTTCCATTCTTTTTCCTCTTCCTTGTGTTTCCTCAAATTCTTCAATGTTCTTCCGCTTCTTGTTTTGTTTGGTGGAACAATGGCACTGGTTGCTAATAATGGACGATTCTTAATGTAAGGTCGCCAAATATGGAGGCTCTTGAAGGTGGTCGCTAATTATGGGGGTACCTTGAAGGTAATCGTCAGGACAAGCCAAGAGCCTTGGAAGGGGAACGTTGGTTGCCATTAAGGGTGATAAATTACCGAGTTATAGTGTAATACTTTGGTAAGGACTCTGGTTTTGATACAGATGCCCTAGTTAGTTTGCGTTGCCCTTCCTTACTCCCCACGAGAGTAATTTGTTGATGCTATGGGGTGCCCCAAGTCAAGGGGCCGTCTTACACTAGCGACGGGATCAAATAGACCGGAGGATGGAGATAGACCACACCAGGATAGAACACCGGTCTTTCGGGAGTCAAGTAATCGCGAGGAGAATGCGCAACGGTTGGTTCCCCGATAATAAGGCCTTAGCCTTGAAGCAGAGATATTGAGGAACGGCAGGATATTTTGAAGTCACCGAAAACGAAAATAGAATTATTATTGAAACTATAACTTATTGCACTTTACAAAAAGTTCTTTATTTAAGTTTTAAGTTCTAAGTTATAACTGAATTCAATTCTAGGTCAAGTGCGGCAAAGTCTAAAGGAGGCTGGACGAATAGAGCCTTTAAGCGTTACATCTTAATGTCTGCGTTATGTACAAGGAAGAATTACGCAAATCCGAGAGATCGGAGTGAACAATATATATAACGCGATATACTGCGATATAATAATAATAGTAGTCATTTTTACTGTTCTGGCTTCCCAGTTTTATACTCAATTTAAGCCACGCCCTAAAGATTTTACGTCCAAATAAGCCATACCTCCCTCTTATATGCCGGCCTGTTGATTGTTCGCCATCGATATAACTCGCCTCTTGATTAGCTACTACCAAACATATTGATAGGTGGAGCACTCCCACTATTGGGTGAAATTCTCTGTGGGCGATGGAATGTTGCCATGGAGATAGCTTTCTAATCTCTCTTGTATTTGTTTAATTGTGATAGCTATCCGGTTTATTCTGGATTCTGCTTTGATTACAATGTTTGCCTAAAATTGCCTCGACCAACTCTAACAGAGATAACTGTGCTTCGTTTATTGCCGTGTGATCTTCTCGTAAAAGGCACTAACTTTGCTTTTCTCTCTCTCTGTACTTTATGTGTGTAGCGACTCTCGTGTGTGTCCTATTTTGGACGTACACGCAAGTCGCTACAGTAAAACATTATTCGACGATCTCATATTATTTTCTATCGCTATTTATTATTAGGCATTCAAGAATGAAAAAACTTTACGGATTGCTTACTGATTTAAACTTATTTATTATTTTTTCTCTTCAAATTTAAATTCTTAAAAATTCAGTTATCGTCAATGTTACGTAGATGTGGAATTATTTTTCATTGGAAAGGTAGCATCAGACAATTTAATTTTTTATTATAATGCTGATAATTATTATTCCCCCCATTCTTCTAATTCTCATCTTTCTTCTACTTCTAACGGGAAAGTAAAAAAAAACAACAGTATTTTAAATGCAGATATGGAGTAAGGTGCACACTGTGGAACGCGCTTTCTGACACTTGGTTGTCGGCAGCCGCATACATAATCGAGCAAAGTCTGAACGCTCAGAAGGAAAGGTCGTGGTGCTAGAAACACGTTATACAATTTTATTTGACTTAGAATTACCTCATAGATGAGCATTTTATAGTCTTATGAAATTTTATAATCCTTGAATGTGGTTGATCATTTTTGTAACGCTTATGTCTGAAGAATCAGCTAACGTTGTAGTGATCGAACTGCACCATTATTAGGCTTTGTGCTAGATTCAATAGGCTCGAAAAACACCTCCACAAAGTGGACGTGAATTGGTCCTATTTTATCCAAGTATGGCTTACTAAAATATAATTTAAAGATTCAATATTGTATTGGTTTGTAAATGTAAATATATATTTGTATTTAAGCATGAGACCGTGAGAGTCAAAATGAGCAAAGGCCAAACGCTTGCACACCTGTTTGATAAGACTGTCCAAGTCGTGTCTCGAGATAAAATTTAGGAGCCGAAAAAAATAAGGCTGTTGACCGTGCGAGGCAATGCAGCGGGAAGCATATCAAATGACACGAATAAACAATGAATTCAAAATGTAGACACGAATGTACAGGCAGCTTAGCTCCCCCCCCCCCTCCTCCCATTAAGTAGAGAGTTGAGACTCCTAATATGAATGCGGGTTCTTTCTGGCCATGCCCTCTGTATTTCGGGCATATATAAAGAAGAATCAGAATAGGAAAAGGAGATAGAGATCAGATTAACCTACTCGTAACCATTATTAGTCGGATTACCATTGTTATTGTTACTTAGCATTCACGCTCCCGGTTAATCATTGAGTCTTGTCTCGCCTTCATCCCGTATTCGCGTTGTTAATAGTTATACATACTAGTCACCCGTCGAAAAAGGTTCTGTAATCGCGCCGCTTATAATATAACTTTCATTATTTAAATAAAGTGTTTATTTTCGGTAAGACTTCAGTAAGCCCAGCCAAACAAAAGAACACCTGAAAATTATTGATCTTTGGAGTTAAATTAATAAATCACCGCAACGCCACCCATCACTCAAAAGTTAGGACCTCATCTTGCCCCTAAGCTGGTGCCCTTCATTTGCTTCCTACAACTGGTGACCCCATACCACAACTGGTAATGGTAACCGTGTCGTTCCTCAACCATAACTGGTGACCATATATATATATATATATATATATATATATATATATATATATATATATATATATTGTTCTATTTTCACTACACCAAGCGAGTGACGCAAATTCACCTTTACAAAAATTCAGTTTGTAGAAATTCCCCAAAATGGGCACAGCGGGAAAGCAGACTAGCTAAGGCAACCAAAGCAGTCTATATATAAATACTTACGTATTACGTCTTGAAAAAGGTAGAAGCTTTCAAAGTGAGTAGTCATAGTATAGTGGATAGGATAGTTAGGATATAGTGGTGAAGAGGAATGAGTAAGAGTTGGAGTTAGTTGCTGGGTGACCAGCCATCTCTTTGATTCTTATTCTTTATTCTTCCTAGCTATTCTTCAGTGTTCTTTGCTGGGGCTCTCGCGCCTCTGTTGTCTGTCGATGTTTTGCATTCTTTGGTTCGTTTTCTCTTGCGGATTTCCTTGGTGCGTTTTTTGATTGACTCTGCAATTTTACCTTGCAGTGTACCTTGGGGGTGGTTCCTCCCTCGAGTTGGGTCTACCGCTTCTGAAGTGGCCTCGGTTGTTCACTCGGTGGTTTTGTGGTATCTCTATCGCTCTTTTTTCGTCGTCAGTCATCATGCGATCTAGTTTGTCCCACACCTTCACTGATCCTCTGTGTAAGGACACATTTGTACTTGGAAGCTCTATTTCATTGTGAAAATCTCTCATTCTCCTGTACTCACGCCTTCTCGTATTAGTGATTATATACACCGCTGAGTTTTGTATTTGTTGTAGTTTAATCGCACTTGATTTTGAGAGGTGGTTCAGCGGTATAGCTGGTTAGAGCAATGTTGCTTTTCAGATTGCGTTGCATATTTTCCTTAGGTAGTTTCTGTTTAGGTTTCTCAGTTGGAATAGTTTTGCTATATGTACTTTGGCCTGGTTTACTTTATTCGCAATATGTTTGCAGTAGCCACTCCGGGTGATCTTTAGCCCGAGCACTATTCCTTCTTTTACATATTGCTATATTTTTCTTCAACCTCTACTCTTGAGGTCAGGCGTCTCCCTACTGGAATGATTGAGAACTTTTCTGGATTTGTGCGGATTTTTAATTTAAGCTCGAATTCGTTGATATTGTCAATTTCTACAGCTGTAATTCTGGCCATGGTTAGAGGATGTCTGTAAGTGCTGTTCGCTACTATCGTGATGTCGTCGGCGAATTGTATGTAAGTTGTGGTTTCGTGGACTGGCCTTGGCAGATCCATTGTGTATACACTGTGAAAAGTTGGGTTTATACAGCCCCCTTGGGCGACAACTTGTAGCACTTTGAATTCCGGGCCATCGAAGCCTGCTACTGAAATGAACGCTGACCTATCGGTTACATAATCGCAAAGGCATTTGTTAGGCCAGAGGGTAGCTCTAGTCTTTAGATTTGGTATTTTAGGTCAATTCTTCATACCTTTCCAAACGCCTTTTGGACGTCTCTAAGTACGATGTCAGTATAATTTTTATCATATTTGGCCTTCGCAAGTGATTCCACCAGAATGGCTAGGGCAGTCTCGGTATTTCTATTTTTCCTGAATCCGTGTTGATGGTTTGGAATCAGCGCTCTCTCTTCCGAGTGCTTGACGAGTCTGTCATTAATCGTTCTCTCCATTAATTTTGCCACTGTTTCTAGGAGTGTTATTGGCTTGAAGTTTCCGGGGTTGTTTGGTGGCTTGCCGGGTTTCGGTAGAAAAATAATTTTTCCCTTTTTTAGTGCATATGGGAAGTATCCTGCGCTTAGAGAGGCGTTAAATTCTGCCGCTATCCGCGACAAAAAGGTAGCTGGTGCGCGTACTAAGTTCTCTTTCGTTATACCCGATGCCCCAGGTGCCTTCTGTTTGGTAATTTTGAGCGTTCTTTGTATCTCCTGTAGCGTTATCGTCTTGATTCCTTGCTCTACTAATAGCGTTGGTGAAGCAGCTATGTTGGGGACTATTTCTAGGCGGTTTTGCTCCAGTTCTTCTACCACTCTTGTTTCGTGGTCACCGTCGAAATCCTCGTTTTCGTTGGGGGAGATATCAAATACCTTCCTTTAATGTTCCCAGAACGCCTCTTCAATTTCTTGGGGTTCCTTCTCCCCTCCATCCTTGTTCTGAAGTTTTATTTTTGGTAGGATTCAAATCCTCATCCATGGCTTCCACGAAAAGGTCCCACCTTTTGTTCCTTTCTACTTTTATTTCTTCTATCAGCTAGTCCTTTACTTGCCGCAGCTTTGCACGGTCACCTCTCTGTAGGCCATTTTGCTCGATTGAGTTCTTCGTGACATCATACTCCTTCTCGAGATTTATTATTTGGGCTGATCTGATTGGATGCGGTAATGTTCTGTACGTTGTTGTAGGAACGTATTTCTTCTCAGTTTTGACAAGCGCCTCCATGATGTCGCCGATCTCTTTGTCAATTTCCTCCAGCGAGGCCTCAGTTAGGTCTCTCTGATCGTAATTGGCAAGCTCTTTCTCGTAGTTGGTCCAATCGGCCTGTCTATACGATTTTCTCGGCGGGCACTTGACTTGAATGGGATCCATAGACAAAGTCTTGACCACCATCTCGTGGTCGCTAGTTGATGGAGGGCCTTTCTCTATGATATAGTTAAACTGGAGGTTCGGGGTTGCCAAAACTATATCCGGTTTTGTAGTGTTATTCTGAGCCAGATATGTTGGAAAGTCGGGTCCCAGGCGCTCTGCTATCCCTCTTTCCAGTAGTTGATCGAGGTTTCTTCCGGCTCTATTGTGGTTTCGAGTGTAGTCAGAGGCTCTACTCTGGGCGTTTAAGTCGCCCATGAATATCGTTTGGTCTCTGTGGTCAAATATATCTGTAAATTTGTGCATGGGTAAAAAGTCTCTCCTTGGGGGTTGGTAGCTTGTCGCAACTATAAGGTTGCTTCTCGCTGTTTTTACACTTATTGGCAGGTATGATTCTTCGAGGTCATTGAGCTTTTTGTAGTCTATATCCTTGCAGATTGCCATAGCGACGCCGTCGTAGTTGATATCGTTAGTAGTCTTGCTGATTATGGTGTAGTTGAAGATTTTAATTTTACTTCTTGCCGGTTCTATATTTATCTCGTTTAGCAATATGATGTCCGGATCTTCTTTTAGGTACGCATTGCTGAGAGGGAATCTTTTTTTGGTTCCAACCAGCCACGTTGTGACATATTATTTTAAATTTTCTTCCGTGGGCCATTACTTGTGTTTTCTTTCTTCCCTGTTTCCTCTTCTCTCTGCCTTATGCGCTTCGCGCTCGGTGGGCGATTTTGTCCGTCCCCTTCTTTTCTTCTTAAATTCCTCCTTCTTCAGCGTACAACGCATTTCCTGCGGGATTTCTAGTTTGCCTGTTGTTAGCATTGCGAATACTTCTCGTTCTGAGTATGGGCCTTCGTATTCGTATTTATATATTCCCTTATTTATGCCTTGTGTCAGGTCTTCATTGTCATCGTGGACGGGTTTTTCCTCAGAGGCGTAGATCTTTAAGTTGAATCTTTGTTGCTCTTCATCCTCTTCTTTCGCAGGCTTTGGGGGACGGGGGGGAGCTTGGCTCGGTCCTTCTCGGGTCTGGCTTGCTGCTTTCTCTTCTTTGTTATTTTTGTTGCCTGTGACGACTTCTATTTCCATCTCTTCCTCATGTTATTTCCGTGTATTCTTCCTTAGCCTTGGATCTCTATTCGCTGCCCTGTTGGCTTCCGTGTTCTTCTCTTTGCTAGTGACCTTTTGCTGTGCTTGGGTTTGGTTTGCTTTTGTTGGCTCATATTGGATGCTTAAGATATCCGCTGATGGTGTTTACTCGGGTCTACATCTCCTCTAATCCGTTATTCTTTAGCATCATATTTAGTTCCCTAGAGTAAGAGCCCGATTTAGCTACGTTTAACCCATGAACGTGAAGAATGCAAGCTAATATATTCAGGGACTCCCCCTGTTTGACTTCAATTACATTTTTTACCGGCTGGATCTTTTCAGCTGTGGCTTTAGTTACTTTAGCAAATGTGAGGTTCTGCCTTTCCTCCTCTGCTCTAGCCCTCTCTTTCTCTTATTTTCGATTTGCTCTCTCTTCAACGGGCATGCCATTGCCAGGGTGGGGTGGTTCCCACTGCAGTTTAGACATCTTTTCAACTGTGACCTGCATTCCCGCCACAAATGGTTCTTCTCGCTGCACTCGGAGCACCATTTTATATCTCTGACGGGCAGCCCTTGTACTGTGCTTCTCGAGCGCGTAGCAATTGAAGCATGTTAATATGCTAATGAAGTCGTCAGTTTTTACTTGCTCAGGAGTGATTTTCAAATTAAATGCAAGAATACCCGACTCCCTTGCCTTTGCAGCCATAGTAGTTTCACGAAAAATTCCCTAGAATACATGGGAGTATTCTGTATTGGTTGCTTGGTTCGTAAACTTTATTATCTGCTTTAACTTCGCTCATTGTTGTGCTCTCTCGATCTCTTCCTTGATTTCGTTCGCGTTGTGGTACCCTATCCAGGGGTCAATTTGGCAGCAGTAAACTGTCTTCTGGGCTTCTATTTGGGGGAGGGGGGGCACTTTTGCTTCCAGTCCAATCCTTGTGAATTCCTCGCTTGCTCTTTCCGAAAGGATTTTGTCTACATCCTGGTCGTTTTGGCAAATCGCAATATATGAATTCGTGTAGTCTAGTAAACTAACTAGCACTACTCCGAGTTTCCCGTAAATTATTCGGAAAACGCTGGTTCTGTCGGGTTTTTGCGCGCCCTTCAAGACGCGCAAAGGGACCCGTTTAGTGGTGTCCATCATCTTATTATCCGAGTTTTTTCTTCTTTCCCATTAGCTAAGAGGATGAAAAGAATAGGTAGATATAGTTGCTGCTATATCCGTTTATGTTCACCGGCTTATTCAGCTGGCGAGTCGGTATTCCCTACCTACCTACCTAAACCCTAGCCATATCAGTTTTTGCTCCACCTAACTTGTGTCCGCCACTCACACGGGATCTAACCCGTCCCAGGCTAAGCTTGGTTCTGCGCCGAGTTAGCCGCCCGGTTCAGATATGACTCCTGCATAAGAAGATATCTATGGAGACTTCAAACTTCCCTACCCGACTCGCCCTAAAGAGGGTTGATAAGAAAGTGAGATTTCGTCTTTTGTGAAGAGTCCAGTAATCGTCTCGTTTGAGAGTTGTGGTCTCTTATGTTTCTTCTATCTTGAGTTGGCAACGATGCAAAAACGATCAATTTCGTCTCCCAAAGTTGAAGGTGTAGATTGCGTAAGGTTCTTCTTAAGTAAGAAAAGTTTTCCGCTATCCTGCATATATAAATACTACCCCAACGTAAAGCTTTATGACTGAAAAATCAGTTAACGCAAAACTTCACTTAAAATTTTCTTAACACTGATGTGACAATTTAATAGCGCCTATGTTTGAATACCCGGCTACCGTTAGTTTGCCCTTAAAAATTTTCTTAACGCTGATTGGTCAATTTTGTGGCACTTATGTTTAAGTTGAAAAACCGGCTAACTTTAGTTTGCAATTTAAAATTTCCGTAATGATGATTGGTCAATTTTGTAACGTTTATCTTTAAGTAGAAAAACTATACTGTCGAAGTACAGCCAAGTGTAGCCGCATGATGAACCTTGAGACCCACGTCAGCGGCGTTAAAGAAGAACCCACGTAATAAGATATTTCTTTCCTCCGTGAGCGGTATTCCGGGATAGTCCAGAATGTCGTCGTCCTCGTCTTCTTCCCTGTAAAGTGTATATTCTTGTTCTTCTGTCTCTTATTCCTTTCGGGGTTTTGTCTTCTTCTTTTTCTTTTTCTGTTTCTTTTTGGGGATTTTTGAGGGGGCTTTCGAGTCTTGTTTCTTCTCCTTCTGTAGTTTTTTTTTATGTGGTCTTCAGTTGTTGTTGAATGTCGGCAGGTTCTTTTACGTTTTCTTTGGTCGTTTCGTTTTGTTGTGGGTCGTTGTGAAGGGGGATTGAGAGGAAACAAAAGTTTTTTCTTGATACCGTTTTTCTGTAGTAGCTGGTTTAATTCTTCTGAAAAAGTACCGGGGTTATCCAGGTTTGCTAAGTGTGCGTAGATGACCATGGTCATTAATTCTTTACATTCACTTGGCATCACCAGCTTTGGTGCCGTTATTTCTGTGGCTGTTGTTTTTGTTGCCGCTGCTGCTTCTGCGAAGATCTTTGGCTCTGCCTCCTTTTCCTTTTTGGACTTTTCACGTTTGGCTCTGATTGCCTCTTTGCGGACAGGACACCTCATCGCCAAGGCCCTGTGGTCCCCTCTGCAGTTTGTACAGCGTGTTTTTTCAGACGGAACACTCCTTCCATCCGTGTCCTTGTTTAGAACAGATGGAGCATGCAACCTCGGTAGCTCGACACTCACTTGTTGGGTGTTTTTCCACTGCCATGCATTTGAAGCAGGTTTCCAGCTGAACGAATTCCTCCAATTTTATTTGTTCAGGGGCAATGCGGAGGTAGAACCCCAGGATTCCCTACTTCATAGCCCTTTGTGCCATTTCCGTGGTTGAGAAAATAACTTTGACTATATTTTTGCCAAACTTATCCACCTTCGAAATTCTCGCCCATTTTTGGTGCCTAGAAAGCTCCTCCTTGATTTCTTCACAGCTTTTGTCCGTGAAGAAGGGATCGAACTTTTCTTACTCAAGCAGAACCTTACGCAATCTACACCTTTAACTTTGAAAGGCGAGATTCATCGTTTTTGCATCGTTGCTAATTCTGAAAGAAGACACAGAAGAGACCTTAACCTTCAGCGGAGACGATTACTGGACTCTCCACAAAAGACGAAATCTCACTTTCCTATCCACCCTCTTTAGGGGGAGTCGGGTAGGGAAGCTTGAAGTCTCCTTAGATACCTACTTGTGCAGGAGCCATATCTGAACCGCGCGATTAACTCGGCGCAGGACGAAGCTTAGCCCGGGACGGGTTAGATCCCGTGTGAGCAGCGGGCAAGAGTCAGGTGGAGCAAACACGGCTAGGGCTAGGGTCTGACTCGCCAGCTTAATAAGCCGATCATTATAAATGGATAGAACAGCAAACTATATCTAGCTACTTTTTTCATTCTCTTAGCTGATTAAGAAAAAGAAAATAACCCGATAGTAAGAAGATGGACACTACTAAACGGGTCCCTTTGCGCGTCTAGAAGGGCGCGCAAAAACCCGACAGGACCAATATATTTCGGATAATCTACGGGAAAATCGGTGCAGTGCTAGTTAGGCTACTAGACTACACTAACTCCTACATTGCGATTTGCCAAAATGATAGAGATGTGGGTAAAATACTTTCAAAAAAAGCCACAGAGGAACTAACAAGGTTGGATTGGAGGCTAAAGTGCCCCCTCCTCCCAAATAGAGGCCCAATAAACCGTATACTGCCGTCAAATTGACCCTTGAATAGGAGGCTATAACGTGGACGAGATTAAGGAGGAGATAGAGAGAGACACAACCATAGGCAAAGGTAAAACAAATAAATAAATTTACCAACCATACAAACAATACGGAATATTCCCACGTTTTCAAAGTAATATTCCGTGAAACAAATCAAAACAGACGAATTCATCAATATACTAACTTGATTTAACTGCTACTCGCTCGAGAAACACAATTCAAGGGACTGTCCGATTAGACGCATAAGATGGTGCTCTGAGTGCAGCGAGAAAAATCATGCGTGGCGGGAATGTAGTTCACAGACGAAAAAATGTTTAAACTGTAATGGAAACCATCATACCCTAGCAATGGCATGCCCGATGAAGAGAGAGCCTATCGAGAATAAGAGAATAAGAAAAGAGAGAGGGCTAGAGCAGAAGAAGTAAAGCAGAACCTTACATTCGCTAAGGTAGCTAAAGCCACAGCCGAAAAGATCCAACCGGTTAAAAATGTCATCGAAGTCAAGCAAGGGGAGTCGCTGAATATATTAGCTTGCATTCTACCCGCACATGTGTTGAACGTAGCTAATTCGGGCTCTTATTCAAGGGAATTAAATCTAATGTTGAAGAACAACGGTTTAGACGGGATGTGGTTTCCCGAAAACCCACCATCGGCGGCCATATTAAGCATTCAATACAAGACAACCAAAATAGACCAAATCTAAGCACAGCAAAAGGCCCCTAGCCAAGAAAAAAACACGGAGAGCAACAAGGCAACGAATAAAGACCCGAGGCTGAGGAAGATTACACAAAAAGGACAAGAGGAAGAGATGGAGATAGAAGTCGTCACAGACAACAACAATAATAAGGAAGTAAAAGCAGCAAACCAGAACTAAGAGGGACTGAGCCCAGCTCCCTCCGCAAAGCCTGCGAAAGAAAGGGATGAAGATCACTAAGACTTCACCCTAAAGATCTACGCCTCTGAGGAAAAGCCCTTCCCTAATAACAATGAAGACCTGTCACAAAGTATCAAAAAGGGAATATATAAGTACGATTACGAAGGCCCATATTCAGAAAGTGAGGTATTCACAAAGTTAAGAGCAGGCAGCCTAAAAATCCCGCAGGAACTACGCTGTACGCTGAAGAAGGAGGAATTCAGGAAAAACGCAAAGCGCATAAAGCAGAGAGAATAAGAAGCAGAGAGGAAAGAAAACAAAAATAATGGCCCACGCAAGAAAATTTAAAATAATATGCCAAAACGTAGCTGGATGGAATGACAAGAGATTCTCTCTGAGCAACGCATACTTAAAAGAAGATCCGAACATCACAATGCTGAATGATATCAATATAGACCCAGCAAGAAACAAAATCAATATGTTTAACTACACTATAATCACCAAGACCACAAACGACATCAACTACGACGGCGTCGTTATAGAAGACACTACGTTGTGATTATTCGGAGTCAATTTTCTTGCTCATTTTGATCTTTTAGTGGATTCCGCTGGTGGTATCCTCATAGACTGGTAGACTAGGCTCGTATCCAAAATTAAGCAGTCCAGTGAACCCGTGATATCATTAATTATTAACGACCTCTCCCATCTCCTAACCAATTGCAGGGCAGTGCTACGAAGATATGAATCCATATACAACTTAAAGTGTGTAGATGTTAGTTGTCTCCCATCTAACTCCGTTGTACATACTATCGAGAATGGTAGCACTCCACCAACCTTCGCCAGCCCAAGGCCACTTTCAATGGAGAAATTACAAATTCCCCAAAAAAACGTTCGAGGCTCTGTTGAAATAAGGTGTGATGCGTCCATCAAACTCACCATGGGCTACAGCCATTCATATGGTGCAAAAGAAAAACCCCATGCGAATATGGAGTTTTGGGTGATTTTCGATCCCTGAACGCCATAACAGAACGGGACCGTTATCACCTGCTAAGAATTCAAACATGATTGACCATCTCCATAGAAAAACAATTTTCTCCTGCCCAGATTTAGTTCGAGCATACCACCAGATACCGATGAATCAAACAAACATTGAAAAAACTGCTCTTTCAACGCCATTTGGGCTCTGGGAATTTTTGAGATTAACTTTCGGTCTTAAAAATGCAAGCTGCACGTTTCAATGCTATATGGATATTTTTTTCGTTGCTTGGAATTTGTTTTCGTCTATATCGAGGACATTTTAATTTTCTCAGAGAATACAAATAAACATATTGAACATCTGGACCAAGTCACTAAGATATTAACAATTTACGTATATCGATGGAATAGTGCGATTTCATAAAGGAGGAGATTGATATCTTAGGCCACAATGTATCAGCTCCAAAATATGCCCTCCAGCAAGGAAGGTCTCATAAATCAGCGAAATGCCTTTACTGGCGGTCTATAATGGATTTCGTCGATATTTAAGCATGTTAGGCTATTACAGACTGGGGATGCTTAATTTTGCTGCAATTACAGCTTCTCCGACTTAACTCGGACACTTCAACCTAAGGCTCGAAAGATTGCCTGGAATGATGTTGCACGGGAAGCGTTTAAGGCTACCAAGGGATCCCTGGCAAACTCAGCCAAGTTACGTCACCCGTTACCTAATGACTTACCGTACCAATTAGTGACGGACAGTTCTCAATTCGCAGTTGGTGCTGCGCTTCATCAAATGGTTAATGAGTCTCCCCAACTAGTGGCATTCTTGTCCAGAAAGTTGGGCAAAACACAGCAAGCATACTCCAGTTATGACAGGAAACTCCTGGCTACGTATCTTGCTGTGATTCGCTTCTGACACATGATCGAAGGTTGACAGGTAACCTTATGTACGAACCACATGCCATTAGTTTCTGCTTTTTCTTCACCATTACGTGTATAAATAGAGACAACAACGTAACTGGACGGTGATTTTAGAATATGTAAATGACATGGCGTACGTACGTGGTGAAGAGTATGTAGTTGCTGATTGCATATCTCGTAATGTCACTTCAGTCGAAATAAACTCTTTTGACCTCCGTTCTTTGGTAACAGCACATGAGCAAGATGAAGAAGCGAAATCATTTTAATCCGGAATAAAATCATTCCCCTTTCTCGGGAATACTAAACTTTATTCGTGTAAAATAAATTAGTGCACATAATCATTATTAACCATAAATTATATTAGATCCATCTCTTGATCCCCGTTTAGTTAAAGTCAGGTGTTGCATACACACGGGAAAAAATTAGTAATAAGGGGATTTGTTAACAAGAAGGATATGCAGTTCATACATGCGAACGCTCAATTAAATGTTTGTTCGTTGTGATGAGTTGCAGCTCTTGTGTCAGAACGTTCCTAAAAAAGTTAGAGTACAATGAAATATATTAGTTTATATATGTATATAATTATGAGATATTTGTAAGAAAGTTTATATAATTATAATATGCTAAAACACTCCATTTTGACGGGGCCCAGAGTCCTGTGGCGCTGAAACGATCAACGATCAAAATAAGGTAGAAAATGTGTAAATAGAGTAGAGAGAGAATAGGTAGAATAGGTGTATAATAGAGAGAGCAGTTGTGCCCGGTTGTGTGGCAACCTCAGTCATTTTTATTTTTATTTATCTGTAGTTATTATCTCTTTGGTTGTTTTGTGCAGCATTCAAGCCTTTGAAATCTTGCAGGCCTCTTGAGAGTTGAGTGACTTTACTTGTAATTTTAGTGTGTCCGCTTCGGATCTTTTATATTATTTATTTATTTATTTTTATTTTATTATATTTATTTATGAATTGTCCACTACGAATCTTTTATATAATATATACTTTAATCTTTTTTTTTTTTAGGTGTCCACTTAGAATGATTTATAATCAATTTGATATCTTTATCTACGTGAAATAAATCATTTTTGGTTTTCTTTATTCATCATTTAATATTGTACTGTCAATTTGTGTTGATATAGGTTTAAATCTTCTGGTAAGTTTCTCAATAAATGGGTTAAAATTTCTTGTCAAGATATTATTTGGATGCTTTTAAAAGATTGCCTGAACTTTAAGTTCTGTACGTCTACATCAGGTATTCTAATCGGGTTCAGCACCTCTACTGGCATATTATCATAGACTTTCTGCCAAATATTGCGTGCTTGTCTATTTAGAGTAATATTTATTGGCTCGATGTCCGTCGCCTCGTGTAGTAATCTCAAAGGAATGTAGTCAAGCAGTGGCACGTTGGTAATTAACCTGATTGCCTTGTTTTGAATAACTTGAGCTCTCTATATAACAGATTTGCTCAGGGTATTAAGGGGTATAGCTGGGTACAAGATGAGTGGTCTCACCAACAGCAGATAGAGTTTTCTTTTGTTGTTCGTCGAGAGATGTCTGAAGCGATATAGGCTCTATAACGTTTTCACAGAAATGGGGATCTTCTGTAGGTAATGGGCCCTGTACCCATCCTACGTTAACTTCTGGCCAAGAACCCAGCCTTCTCTTGAGTACTCATAGAGCTCATCCTGAACCAGTACGTCCAATGTATTCTGACCACCAATTGGTATCACTTTGAACTTTTGGACATTGGTCTTTATCTTATTCCTTTTTTCAAAGTTATTGATATTAACAATTTGTCTCCCTGTCCTGTTAGCAATGTCTTTAGGATTTTTATAAACACTGGTAATGACTTGAGTTACATTATCTGCTAGTTGTATATTCTGGGTGAGGTCTTGAACGGGATGTGGTAAATCCCAAGTATACACTGAATACAAAGTAGGACTGAGGCAGCCCCCTTGAGGTACCCCAGCTTCCAGATTAAGGGCTACACCTTCTATACCATTTATCTTCACGGCTGCTTCTCTATTCTCCAGATAGTCGCATAGAATCTTGGTTAAGTTTCCATACATGGCTAGTTCCCTTAGTTTGTTTTTCAGACCCGGTAACCATACCTTGTTGAATGCCGAGGCCATGTTGCGAAGTACGACATCGACATTACCATTCGTAGTTTTTCCGATTGCTATTCTCTCCGTAATTAATGCCGGAGCCGTCTACGTACCAAATTTCCTCCTGAACCCATGTTATTGGGAGTTGTATGAGTTGTGAGTTTCCAGGGAGGTCCTCAGTCTGGTGTTAAGAAGTTTTTCTAACAATTTGCCCATGAACTCCAGCAAGTAGATGGGCCTATAGCTATTGATCTCCTTCTTCGGTTTTCCAGGTTTCAAAATAAAGATCATGCGGGGTCGTTTAAATTGGTTTGGAAAATAGTCAACATTGAGGCAGGCATTAAACAGCTCTAGTAGACCCTCGTCGATGTTATTGGGGGCATTCAGCATATGCATTTTAGTGATTCCAGTTATGCCTAGCGCTTTTTGCTTAAAGCTTTTGAGGGCCCATTCGTACTCTTCGTGCGTGAATAGTCTACCTTCTTCCCGTGCAATGCGGGATCTGTCCACAAAGTGATGCGGCGTAAGGTCAGCACCTAGTTCTTGGAGCCTAAGTAGGACTTCTTCTTCATACCTCTCATCAAATAACTCATTATCTTCATCGCTAATACAAAAGCGGCTTTGCCAGTATTGCCTAAATTCCCCTTTAGATATCATAGTCCTCCGTATATTCTACGCCTTTGACCTTGATGCTTATGCTGTTCTTAAGAGGAGTGCCACTCAGTCTCTTTACTTGACTCCAAAAATTTGGGGGGTCCCTTTCTGCGTCAATTTTAGTAATGATATCATCCCATTGATCTCTCGATCTCTCAATTATGGGTTGCATGATCTCGTTCCTTAATTCTCGCAGATCCTGGTACAGTTGTGCTATGATCCCATCCATATTTATAAAGAAAATATAGTTCCTTCCAGCTGATCCATTTCCTGTTGTATGTTTTCGTCCCACCTTGGAGATGGAAGAAATTTACGTTCCATCCAGGGGATAGCCAGGCGGTCAGGTTATAAGATTTTCGAGGTGAGAAGATCGAGTTTCTCGTCAATCTCTTCTAAAGTAGCACCATCGAGTTGTTAAATATGCACTTGGCGCAGGTGTTCTCGGTATAATTCCCAGTTAGCTCTTGCTAGGCATCTCCGTTTAGGAATTTGCACTTGTATTGGAAAAGTAGAGATGTGGGTGATCATACTTATATGATCTGACGGTATGAAAGGGCCCGGAAGAGTAACATGGTTAAGAGAAAAGTTTCGATTTGTTAACACATTGTCCAGTGTGGTCGATGATCTTGCAGTATGGAATGTGGAGAAATCTGGCCCTTCTCTTTTCACAATACCTCTATTGATTAAGAGGCTCAGTGAATTTCCAGAGCCGTTAAAAAAAATCGTATAGCCGGCCTCCCTGCACCGGGCATTCAAATCTCCGACTAGTATCGTTTTGTCCTCTCTCCTAAAGAGTCGCATAAAGTTGGTAATCGGGAGATACGGGCGCCTGGACGTACTCAAGAGAAGGCCGGGTTCTAGGCCAGAAGTTAACGTAGGATGGGTACAGGGCCCATTACCTACAGAAGATCACCTTTGCTGTGAAAACGTTACAGAGCCTCTATCGCTTCAGACATCTCTCGACGAACAACAAAAGAAAACTCTATCTGCTGTTGGTGAGACCACTCCTTTTGTACCCAGCTATACCCCTTAATACCCTGAGCAAATCTGTTATAAAGAGAGCTCAAGTTATCCAAAACAAGGCAATCAGGTTGATTAGCATCGCCATTTATCTAGCCACATCCCAACTATGCCGTTGTTCTCTGTGATAGTCATAACTGGGGGCGCCGAGAAAAGCAGGTTTGAGGAGTAGTTCCTTGTCTAACTCGGCGTTAGAGACAACCCGGTTAAGAGGCGATGCTCAAAGTTTTGGAGAAGAGTTCGCTTAGTCCATGAGGGTAATTTCCGGCCAGCACCACAGGGGGGCACACAACCGTCCCTGTGTAAGTTGGAAGCAGCATCGATAACCTAACCCGAGACGGGGTGGCAACCCCAGTTGGTGGTAGTTGATTCAATCACAACCCAACATTAAGTCCGCCACATATCACCCGTCTGGGGGACTTCCCCGTGTTCACCCATCATTTCACATCTCCATCCGGCAGTTTATGTTCATGGAAGCTCGCTTACAACGGTAAGGGGGGGTTGCCCCCCTCAAGCCCCCTTTTTTCAAAAGAAATATTTTGATTTTTTGGACACGAAGAAAAAGACAAAGATTTGGTAACCAGCCCAAAAACCACAAAGAAAGAGCGATCCCTCAGTGGTTTACCGCCCCTCCGGGCCCCCATCGGGCAGGATAGCTCAAGCTGGGACCACGCGAGTCCCGCTGCGCACCATCAGCGGTCACACCAGACCGAACAAAGAAAATGTCTTTGAAGCCGTATATGGGCGACTCAAGATAGCCATGATAAGGCTACTAGAGATCCCTGCGGGTTATATCGCTATATGCGAAACAGAAAAGGACGTGGAGGCCATGGCGAAGGAAGCCGCGACCGGGGTCCTTCGCGAGCTTGGCCTGCAGCCAGCAATCCCTACCCAGATCCAAACGCACAGGAGCGTGATCTGTAGGATATTAGACCCCTAGATTGGAGAACACTCCACAGAAGAAATAAAGGAAGAGATTTTTAAAAAAATCCATTGGCAAAGGTCACTGAAATTGTCAAATTTAAAAACAAAATAGAAAATTTTGACTATGCCCATGTCTTCAAAATAATATTTAGGGATACTTTCATGGCCAAAAAAAAACAAAGGAATCTGGGCTCCTGCTTTTTAACGCCAGGATCAGCCGGGAGCAGATCGAGAGGGAAGAGTTCCACCCAATCCAGTTCTGCTTCCGCTGTTATAAAATGGAAGCCTACACTACTCGTGAATGACAAGCGCCCCAAGAGATATGCTCCAGGTGCAGCGAACCCGGCCACCATTGGAAGAACTGCCAAAGCCCTCGCGAGAAGTGCGTGAACTACGGACAAGGCCACTGATCATTGACAATGGCCTGTCCCATAAAAAAGAGCTAATTAAGAGGAAACAGCAACAGAGTAAAGAAGAAGCAACAAAGAAAGCTAATACAACATACGCTAAAATCGCAAAGGTCACTTACTCTGAAACAGAGAATAAGAAAACTTATCTAAAAATACAAAACGAGGAGTTGACCAAAATTCTGACATGCATCCTGTATGCCCACGTAAGAAACCTAACGCAGCCTGGCACATTCCTTAAAGAACGCGAAAAAGCGTCCCACCACCAGAAAACACTAGGAGCCAGAAAAGAGAATTGAGAACCTGAACAACAGGTTAAAAATTGTGACGCTCAACGTAAATGGATGGGAGAGAAAAGCAACGGCGTATGGGAACATATTTCGTTTGCTCGACCCCGACATCATCTTAATTTCGGAGCACGGTATCGACACAATATCTTATCTAGAACTGGACGAGTCATTCGTGGCGATAGAGATACCTACATTAGTGGGCAACCTCGTGATCGCGGCGGCACATCAGCCTCCTCGAAAAGCGTATCTGCCCCTGAATAACTTCTACACCCTGTTCGGCCACGGCAGAATGGCATTCCTTGGGGGCGACCTCAACGCCAGATCCCGAACGGCTGGCTATGGTAACACGAATAACAGAGGCCATAAATTGGAAATGATTATGTGACGAAAATACATCCACAGGATATGACGGGATTTCCCGACATATATAACCTCTCGGGCAGCAACAAAGCCCGACATAATCATGACAAGTGACGGCTTCCGATTCAACTACCATAGCGAGCCAGGACCAGCAATTCCTAGCAACTATATAGCGATCTTGACCGCCATCTCACTCGTTCTGATCCAGATTCCAGTCCCTCTCCGCAAAAGCTACGCCTCAGCCGACTGGGAACGCTACGGAGAAATCCTAGGCGCATTCGAACCAGCTGACCTAAGCGAAGCAACTCTAGAAGAGATTGACGGGGAGCTGGAGAGGATAACAGCCCTCATCACCGAGGCTGACCGCGAGTGTGTACCAATGACAGGGTACAAGACTACTCCACAACCCAGATGGACCAAGGAGATGAAAGAGATCGCTAGAGAGCACAGGGAGGTGTATGAAGAGATCAGAAGAGTGGGTACGAATCGGGAACTAAGCTCGCTGCTACGACGATTGCGTGATGAGCTAAAGCTGGCTATTAACCAAAAACAGGCTGAGATCTGGAACAACCCAATAGCCAGGGTAGACAGCGAGGTTACCCCCAATAAATTCTGGCACCTAGAAAAGAAACTAAAAGGCCTACCAAGTAGAGGAAAGACCCGCGTCAAGGAGGGCAAGGACTACTTGGAGAATCCGATGGTCCTGGAGGAAAGGTTCCGCACGTTCTGGAAGGAAAGCTTCTCAATAACACCTAAAGACGATGCGGAATTCGACCAGGAATTCGAAGGCCATCTGATAGAAGAACTTAATCAGATCATACATCGAACATACCAACGAGCCTACGTCGATGAAGGGAGGGAGATGGCAGACCATGACCGGCCAATTACAACGGAAGAGGTTATGAAAGTAATAAAAACCTTCAAACAAAAGGCGGCAGGCTGGACGGGGATCACTAAAAATAATTTGGTGCATGCCCCCGGGCAGATCATTCAGGGAATCACTAACATCTATAACGCTTCCCTGAATACGCGCTACTTCCCCGATGGTTTAAAAATGGCTAAATTCATTTTATCCTCAAAGGAAATAAGCCCCCCGATCAACTGGTGGATCACAGGCCAATATCCATCCTTGAGTTTGTAGGCAAAGTCTACGAGAAGCTGTTAACCAACAGGCTACAAGATCATGCGACCGAGCTGGAAGCTCACAACCCTCAGCAGCATGGGTTCCGCAAGAGAAGGGGGACTGATACAGCTTTTGCCCTTCTCACCGAAAAGATTGCCCGCTGTAAAGCTGAGGGGAAGTACGTAGACGTGGTGATGCGAGATGTCAAGAAGGTCTTCGATAAAGTTTGGATGAGAGGTCTACAATTCAATATATTGGGCCTCCAGCTAGACCCTATCATGAAAAGGGTCCTCTGCGATTACATCATGGAAAAAAAAGCCTGAATTTCAATTGAGGGCAACAGAAGACCCGAATTCGAACTAGAGGCGGGTGTTCCACAAGGTAGCAGCTGTCTGAGTCCGCTGTTGTACCTTGTGTATACATTGGACTTACCTGCTCCAGTCGGGGAGGATGCGATATACCTGCAGTTTTCAGACAACGTCACTCAGATCACCTCCAGTTCCTATAGGAACGCTGGAGTTCAAGCAAAGGAGACAGCTACCGAAATCAACAATATCAAGTGTTTCGAAAGAAAGTGGAAAATTAAGACCAACCACCGAAAGTTCCAGATCCTTCCAGTGAACCGCTGGAAACAAGACGACGTCATAGTCGCAGATGAAATTTGCTCGTACCCAAACGAGGGTAAAGTCCTGGGTCTGCGCATCATCTCAACAGGGTATAAGACGCAGATCAACAGCCGAATCTCCCTAGCCAAAAGAGAACTTTGAAAACTGGACAGGTTCAGAAAACTAAGCGCCAAAAACATCAAGAAGCTGTACACTGTCTTCGTGCACTCAACACTGGTGTACCCAGCAGTGGTAATGCAGGCAGCTAGTTCCACCTCTTTCATATTTATGCAGAGATTGCAGAATAATGCTACCCTGCTTATAGCTGGCGCGAGCAGAATGCACTATATTCTGCAGACGGAACTGCATGCAAGAGCAGGACTTGAGCTACTGAATATGGTCCTCCAAAGGCTAGGGAGAAAGACCTGGTAAAAAGGAAAAAATTAAATTCTCCCGCATATAGAGGCAAACATAGATATACCGCAACCGATAATTGAAGGAGCTACCAGGAGATCCATATTCCCAAGTGGATGACTGTGCTCCCGGAAAAATCAAGCAGCTATGTATACATAACTAAGACTAAATTATCCTACGCACAAGAAAGAGTCCAAGATAAAGACTCCACGACAAACACTCCACGAAAGAGAAAATCAAAAGAGGCGAAGTGCCCAAATGATATAAATAATAAATATAAGACAAATAAATAAACTAAAAGAGGCGAAGTGCCCAACATAATTAAAACAAAGTAAATGAAATAATTAAACCAAACATTAAACAATAATTATAACTAATAGAGGCGAAGTGCCAATTAGGGGCGAATTAAACAAAACTAAATCAAAATAAAAGTAAAAATTAAAGCTAACGAGTTAGAAAAAAACATAATTGAAAGGCTTGAATGCTTAAAGACAGAGGACAAAGATTTTGATAGAGATATTATGTATATATATATATATATATATATATATATATATATATATATATATATATATATATATATATATATATATAAAAAAAATAAAAGAAAAAGATAACAATAAATAAATAAACAAATAAAAAGGCAAGATAAGAAAAAAACAACAAGAGTGTCAGCTTAAACACTGACACCATCGAAAGAGGAGGAATAAAAAAGAAATTGAAAAAAGTAAGATGCCTGAGATGCCCTCTACACCAGGGCAAAAAAATATTCTTCACCTCCACCTACACCTATAAAACATTTTCCCCACTTGTTACATCAATCATCAATCAATATGCATGCCCAATATAACCCTAATTAGGCTTATTAATACCCTCAACGGCTACACAGTAGGCTGTTGGAAGGACGAAGATATCGAGATACTGGTATCGGACGAAGCCAATGAGCCCCTACGTACGATTGGCCTCGAAGCTGTTATCCCCAAGGAAATCCTTGCACGCCTAACCATCATACTTAGGAGACTTGACCCTTTCTTCAAGGACAAGTCTTGCGAGGACATCAAGGTCGAGCTAACTAAACAGCAAAATTGCAAAAAAAATCGACAAAGTCGAAAAATTCGGCAAAAACATAGTCAAAGTAATCTTTGCAAACATCGAGATGGCTCAGAGGGCCATGAAGGATGGACTCCTGGGATTCTTCGTTTGTATGGCCCCAGAACAAGTTGAAGCGGAAGAGTTTATCCAACTCAAGTTCTGCCAAAGCTACCTGGCCGTGGAACAACATTTCACTAAAGAATGTATGGAGGCTGACGTCACTTGCTCCATCTGCTCCAAACTCGGTCACGGATGGAAAGGGTGCACTTCTGAGAAACCAAGATGCGCTAACTGCGGAGGGGACCACAAGGCTGTGGCCATGAGGTGTCCCATCCGCAAGGAAGCTATTCGGGCAAAACGCGAAGTGATGAAGCAGGTAAAGGAGGCAAAATCAAAGACACGTCGGAGGCAGACGGCTTCTATAGACCTTAATGGCGAAAGGTTATTAGAACCAAAGTTGTTCTGCTGTCATGGGAACAGACAAGTTGCAGGCGAGAAACTCCAGTTCATCCAAAATCTCTCGTTGGTAGGGTTTCCACCATCGCGGGTGTGTACACGCGCGCGCAGGCGCGCGTATGTCCTTAGTAAAACCAGACTGTTTCCGTTGAACCCAAACGGGTGTTCCTCCAAAAGTTGTCCAAATCTTCACCTACTGAAACAATGGAGAATTCCGAGAATTGTAGAAGTAGGACTTTGCTTGTAAGAGTTAAAATCTTCTTGGAGCGCAGTCATGGACGACATCACGATAGTGGCGAACAGGACATATAGACATCTCCCAACCATGGCCAGAATCACAGTGGACGAAATTGTCAATATTAACGAGTTTGAACGAAAATGGAAAATTCTCACCAATCCAGAAAGGTTTTCAATTATTCCAGTGGGGAGGCGCCTGACCTCAAGATTAGAGGTTGAAGAAAAGAGATACCGCTATGTAAATGAGGAAAATGTACTCGGGTTAAATATCACCTGAAGTGGCTATTGTAAACACATTGCGAATAGAATCAACCAGGCAAGAACACATCTAGTAAAACTGTTCTAACTGAAAAACCTAAAGAGAAATAGCCTAAAGAATATATACAACGCCATCTGTAAAACCACGTTGCTCTACTCAGCTACCTCAATGAATCGTCTCTCGAAAACAAGCGCGATGAAGCTTAAAAAACTTCAAAATTCAGCGGTTTCCATAATCACCAATACAAGAAGGAGAGAATGCAAAAGAATAAGAGATCTTCATAACGAGATAGAACTCCCAACTACGAACGTGTCCTTACACAGAAGAGCAGTTACGGTGTGGGAAAAACTGGACCGTATAATGAACTTCGATGAAAAACGAGCGATTGATATTCCACATAACCACAGAATAAACAACCGCGGTAACTTTAGATGCGGTAGACCCGATTCGAGGGAAGAACCGTCCCCAAGATACACTGCAAGGTGAGGTTTCAGACTCAAAGCAGAAAACATACCAAGGAAATCCGCAACAAAAAGCAAAACAAGAAATGCAAAATATCGAAGAACTACAGAGGCGCGAGAGCCCCATCAATAATAAAGAAGAACAATAAGAAAAAATTAAAAATAAGAACCAAAGAGATGGTTGGTCACCCACTTTATCCTAACAACCCTATCCACTATACTACCACTATAAACTTTTAATTCTACCTTTTTCAAGACGTAAGACGTAAAAGATAGTCAGAAAAGTTATTATTTTTCAAGAAGAAAAGTTTTCATTACTGTTCGCCATTTCGAAGCTTATTCCAGCTATTTACCTATGAATAATGAATCCATATATATATATATATATATATATATATATATATATATATATATATATATATATATATATATATATATATATATATATATTCTTTCATCCCATAAGGAAGCGGTTGATCACTTAACCCAGCCTACGAAACAAGAGAGAGAGCCTTCTTTACCGAGACCTTATAAGTCTTTAGTAACGAAACTGATGTAAAATGACGAATATTAGCAGCGTCATTCATTAATAAAATTCCCTAGAAGAAGGACGTTTGATTTCAGCGATTCCGAAGGTCAAAAAAGTTTCTCAAGCTATTCATCAGCAAATATTTAAACTTTATTCAGATTGATTATCCTATATGACTATTTCTGACCGAGTTGAAATGACATATGCAACAGAAGGTTATTTAATTCGAAAGCATCGTGAATATGGAATCGCTTCCAACTTTCCTAGAACCGCCGGTTCTCTTCGCAAGATTAAAGATCGGCCTCGATGTTACATGGTTCGAAAGATCAATAATAATCCAATGAATACTCTCAAAGATCTATATTTGGATGTGTAATTGTCAGGCATTAAAATTATTAAATTAACTATTACTAGAGAGCCCAATCGTAATGATCTAAATTCTTTCACTCCCCGCAAAATATCAATTCTGCTTAATTCCTAGGGTTTACTCGAGCAAATCTCCAGCCTTCACATTCCTCATAAGTATACCATGGTAAGCTTTGACATTACAAATCTATTGACAAAAATTGCATTACAAGAAACAATTGACATCATCTTATATAGAATTTTCGGTTAGTCCCAAAATTTTCTACAATTCGAACAAGTACAATCTTGTTCTCTTCCAATTTCCAATTCCTACTTTCCATTTAATAATGAGCTGATTTTCTTATTTTTTTTCCTAAATAACGTATTACCAACCCTTTTTACGGAAAACCCTATAAGGAAATGTCTTAATGTTTTCATTAATCAACTACAGATAAAGCCACGGCTAATGAACTTATACACTTCTGGTCGGTATTCTTCTTTATCCCGCAAACATTAAAAATGACCGCTGAATTTTGACGATAAGGCAAAAGAATAAAATCTGCCTTTTGGGGATCTCATAATAATCACTCCAAATTACTATACAATCGGCTCGCTCCTTTACTATAAATACCACCTCCCTGAGATGTGCCGTTCACCTCTCGTGTATAAGTTTTTGTATCTATCGTGCGATGCGAGCTACGTTGGGTTTAAAGAGCCAAAATCTCCATTCAAGAATCGCAGCCCCATATGGGGCACGGCAATTTGTTATCCTGCCCACCATGCTAATAAGACTCAGCGCACAGTCGGGCCCCAGCTTAGCCTCTTTTTCTTCTTTCTGATACTCTGACTTCTTGATGACCTTTCGACCTCTTTTGGTGCGGCCCAGATTCAAACTCTGGAGCTTCGACTCCAACAGGCAATGAACCGCATCTCTCTTTATGCTGAAGCACACATGTTCCGGTTTTCCTTGGCCAAGACTAAGGTGGTGCACTTCTCCCGCCAACCAAGGCTCCATCCCAAACCGGAATTGTTCCTAAACGTAGTTTGCCTGGAAGTGGTGGACTCACACCGTTTTGGTGTTTCTTTCGACCAACAAAGGTCTTTTGTACCTACGCCCAAGACATTCTTCGTTCCGTGAAGCTCAGCATCTGGGGTGCTGATAGGGCTACTAGTGGTTTGCTTTTCTATCGATGATTTATTCTTTCGAGGCTCGACTACGGATGCAAGATTTATGTCTCCGAACCGGAGCGAGTATTGTGGAAGTTTTACTCAATCTACCACAGCGGTCCCCTCCTGGAGAGCGGAGTCTTCCACACGTCCGCAATTGAGAGCCTAATTGTTGCTTCTGGGGAGATGCAACTCGCTCTGCGTCGTAAACAGTGCCTTATTTTTCCTGTACGGAGGAGTCTGGTGGCTCCCTAAGTCGCCAATCCTCTTATTGCATCCGAAGCCGATCTCAATGGTGCCTTTGCCACCGAGAGACGCCAGTCATACCCCTTAGCCCTATTGGTTTAAGGCTAGGAAACACCTTTCCGAACTCATTGTAGTTCTTGCGCCGGTGGATTCTCTGATTCTGACCAAGACATCACCTGGTACGCTACCACATTTGGCTATTTGTGGCAACGCCTCTGCTCCCAAATCTTCCACAGCGCCGGGATATTGCTTTCGTCCTTTTTAGAGCATACTTTTGTGACACTTGTTCCGTGCTAACGTATACGGAGCAGAGGGGATTTACAAGGCACTGTGACAGTATTTACGACGTAGCTGGTTGCCATACACTACTCGGTACGTGAGTTAAAGCGTCATGACCGTTTCAGAGATCGGATTGTGTTCTATATTTTCTCAAAAAGCACCTTGGATGATCTCGGGGAATTGGAATGGTCACACCCTTCTCGTTTCCGGTGTCTGTGATGCCACGGTCACTGTGAGCAGGATGGATGTGGAGATTATCTTCTGCTGGATTCCAGAACATATAGTAATTGCGGAGAATGAATGCACCGATGAGGAACCTAAAGAGTCGTCAAGGACTGGACCTCCAGTCATTCCCCCTGAAATTAGAGGTATTTACTAATCTCAAGAAAGGACTAAAGCATTCAGATTCATAAAATTGATTCTTGCAACAATAATCACAATGAGGGTTAGGATTTTATTCGGTTCCTTCAAAACAAAACAAGAAAAATACTTCTATAAATATTATGTTAAGCAATTTATCTTAGCTTAACCTGATTTGACTATAAACATATTAGATTTTTTTCTGTATTCTTAGTGCGATAAATGCTAGATGTAAATCATGTGAATTATCATCTTATTTTCATTTAATATTAGATTTTCTACACTATTCTCTCTAGTCAACAAAAATTGTACCGAACAACGAAACTCGAATAAATCTAAATGGTTTGTCTCTCTCTCTCTCTCTCTCTTTCCATCGCTCTCTCTGTTTCTCTCTCTCACTTTCTCTCTTCTTCTCTCTCTCTCTTTCATTCTCCCATCCTCTTTATTTTTTTATTGCGATTTAGGCAGAGCTATAACCTCGGCGGGAAGTTTACCCCGTGACACGGGAAAACCTGTGTTTCTGAGAAAAGTTGAGGTGTAGCTTCCATTACAAAATACTCTCATAATTTGTCAATTTGCTTTTGATAATAAGAGAATAGTTTATGAATCTATCTTCAACTCGATTAATTATATTGACTTAAACTTTTCCCTATTGATAAACTTTCTTCTTTTCTATCCAAATAACTTTTTTCTGAACCAGTTAAATCCGTTATAGCAGTTGCGTACGCACGACGCAAAAAAGTTTAGGTGTGTTCAAATTAGGAATTTGCGTACTTTCAAGTTATTAAATTTTAACTGCAAAACGGTGTTTTAATTTTAGATGTAGATTTTTTAGTTCTTTTCAATTCTTTTCCTCTGGATTAGCTAAGAACAAGAGAATCATTGTTTAATAAATTCTAACTGTTAACCACGAATTTGACTTAAATGCTCTAAATCCTTTAAAAAACGGTATCGGTCGACAAAGACCTGAGCTATAGTTATCCGAACCAATTTTTTTTGTCTATTTGTTTTAGTCTAAAAAAATAATCTCTATTTTATGAGCCTTGATCAAAATATCTATTTGGTAATATTTAGATATTTTTATATAAAAATGTTGCAGGAATCTTGGTTATTCAGCATAGGACTCAAGGTTTTTAATGAAAATTAAACGGCATTCCAATGTCCTTTACCCTATGTATTCCTTTCCAGATTTTCCTTAGGTGTAGCATGGACCCGCAAGCCGCAGGTGAGATTGCAAACATCATTTATTCTTCTATATCAAATGCAGGAAAAGAATCCGCGGTCATATGTGGTTCTAAAAACGGCATATGGACTTTCTCTATATTCGCCCCTTTCAAGCCTTCCGAAAGAGATGGTCTCGCTGAGATTCACTTTCAATTTCATTTGAACAAAGCATTCTGCAAAGCTTTTTTAAAGTCAACCTGACATTTACACTTCTATACAACTGACAAAACAATAAATTGCGCAATCACGTACACACCGGTTTGAGTGGCATAAGAATTTTCACGAAGGAAGAGAAACAACTAAATTAGTAAAAGATCTGCTCTCGCCTTTACAACAGGTATGGCTTAAAACTTTGCCGAATATAAACTTCTTGGCAAAAGAATCATAAACGTACGGTTAAACTTTACGAAATGCAAAGCATGTAGCCGACTATCTTACACAATAGCAAAGTAGTATTCGATTTGCTAAACTTACTTATTATCTGGAAATTGTGAAAAGGAGAAAGTAACGTTGCTTCTCTATCATTGTTGATTATGAAAAATATGCTGTGCCTATAATATGGGCACCAAACGAATTATAAAGAGCAGAGTGGAAAAACACCAACTAGAAAGTATAGTCTCCAAAAATCCCCCAATTAATTTTCTATTTTTTTTACTGGAAAGATGTGCTCAAGAAAGTTCTTCAGCAGAATAAAATTCTTAAAAATGAAGTTGACACTGTTACATTTTCCGTCTTTTAAAATTGAAGCTTTCAATGAAAACTAAACTACATTCCGATGTTCCTGAAATTCAGCAATTGGTCGCAGAAGGGATCGGAAGCATTTTAACTGATTCATAAAAATACGGATTTAAAGAATTTCAGAATAGGAGAAAAGGGTATATTAATTCAGAAGGAGGCTAACTTGAAGGAAAAAAATAAAGCAACGGTTCCTTTATTAGTTTTCTCCTCTCATCTTTAATTTTTCAGAAAAAGGATATATATTTCCTCCTTAAATGCAGTTTTTTTCCTATATTTATTGAGCTCAAAACAAAGACTCAACAACCAAACATTTAAGTAAAATGGAGAGGGGTGATATTTCGTTTATTAAAAAAAAATCACGTTGCTCAGTTATGCACAAATTTGCTGATTATCCTTCCCTTAGAGAAATTTCAGGTTTTGTGAGGAGAAAATATTAAAAAAATATTTATCTTTAAATCATAGTAAATAAAATGGCCGCCAATCAGCCGAATATAAAGTACAATACATTTTCCTTGTAATATCATTTTTATTTAAACCACAAAATTATTCCCCCCAAATATTTCTAGTCTCTAAGTAAATATTATACAGTAAAAGATGTAAAACAAGAGTAAAAAATCTAGTTACATTATGAAGTACATAATGGGTAAATTTTAATGAAATTTAGCTTGATTTGGTCTGACCTACGCAATAAAATAATATTAAATCTAATATGACAGGAAAATTGGAGCCAATATCTGCTAATCATAGTAATGGTGTTTGATTGTAGCAAAATGGGAATTGAAGGTGAAGCTGCCTCTGTTGCAGGAATGAACAAAGATGTAAAGTATGAATTGTCTTGTAATTGTGATGGATATTCTCCAGTGTTGTAATTATCTTTTATATGGAAGTAAAAGTATAAAAAAATAATGAAAGAAAGTAATTAGCGCAAATAATAACTCCCGAAGTAAAATTAAAGTAAGTAAAAGAAGCTTGCAAGAGATACAGTATAAAAGAATATCCAAGACTTAACTGAGATTACTAGGGAATTGCCCATTCGACAGTTAACGTGAATAATGGTTCTAATGGATTGCCAGTAAGTTGCTACTCATGAAACATTAACGTTGACCTTGATGAATTCGGTTCTACTTCTCGACCTGCATCATTTGGAAAAGCCAAACAAGAGGGAAGCGAAAATAAGTTGTTGCGCGATCAGAGATGACAGACAGAAGACAATTGTAAAAAGAAACACTGGTGCCAGCATCAATTTGTGTTGAAGGACTAATTACGACTGCAGAGAGCCAGCATAAGGTTAGTAAGTGGAAGGTCATCAAACGAGGGGGAGATTTACGAAAATCTAACAACGTAAGATGCGATAGGAAACTACAAAGAGAGAATAATTAAGCCATCGATGACACTGTACACTCCTGGACCTTTTCCGGTTTGATACCTAGAGTAGAACCCGTTGCCGGTACATTTATAAAAATCTAGCATGAAATAAACTAGCATTTAACTAGATTGTTGAGGGACAAAGGCGTGTGACCAAAAGTCTCAAAAAGGTACACACGTCTGTAAGCCAGGCCGCCACTGTCGGCGCTGAACTCGGGTACACTTGAATTGGGGGATGGTAAATACCTTCCAACTAGAGTGCAATATTATTAAGGTTGGCTCTTTGAATGGGAATACGCTTGCCGGGTTCGTCTCAAGGGCTATTCGAAAGATAAACACCTCTACAAAAATAAACTTTAATACAAGTAATAATAAGAACAAGGGCACAGACAAATATGGAAATCTAAATAATAATTAGTACGACCAAAGAATATTACGACGGGCCAAAATTAAGGGAACTAGGTCCGGAAAAAATATATAAGTAATCCAATAAGTTGGATTAAAGGAAAGATTTAGCAAGTCTATTAACGTTACACAAAATGGGGGAAATCTTCTTAGGACTGGGAACGGAGAGGTAGGACTTACGACGAAAGGAGTCCTGGTTACCTCTGGTGGATGAACGCGGGAGGTGGAAGATCAATGGCCAGGTCTTCGTCGATGGAGTCCAAAGACGAAGGCGTCCAGAGATACTTCGAAGAGGGTTGAGATTACCTCGGCTCCAGGGAGAAGTAATCACAAATCGAGATTCGTCTGCGGGACGGCAAGAAGTCTCAACCGAAGGAGTAAAACGAAAGAAACTCAGGACAATCTTCCGGGGCGTAAATGGGGCTTCTGTAATCGGCTGGCGAGATCACAAGGGCGAGGGGACAACTTCACGGGGGACAGATACTCGGATCTGGTCGGCAAGAAGCTCGGGCTCTCTCTATCTCCCGAGGCTTTGCAGACATCACCTTAAATAGGAGCCACAGCCATGATCCTCAGAAGGCTGTGCGCGGCAAAGCGTCCCAACGGATATCGGACGCGGCTTAAGTAAGCATGGACCTTGATAATTCCGGAGTATCGGAAGGGCAATAAGCGAGATTCCCTTCTACTCAAAAAAAAAGGGTGCTGAGGGGCGCCGAAATTGCAGCCAAATTCGGGTAAATCGCCGATAGTAAGAAGCTGATCCTAGGAATGATCTTAATTGTTTCTTAGTATTCGGGAGGGGCATGTCGGCGATTGCCTTAATCTTGTCCTCCTGTGGACCTAACTGGCTTTGTCCTATTTTAAAACCCAAATATTTATGGTTTCGTGTACAAAATGGCATTTGCTGGGGCCAATGGTGAGGCCATTTTCGCGCAGTCGCTCGAAGAGAGCTAATAGGGTGGTTAAATGGTGACTCCATTCGCGAGTAGCGACGTAGACATTATCGAAGTAAAAGGAGAAATTCGGAAGTCCATCTAACAACCTTCTCATGAGACGGTTATAGTTACTACAAGCGGTCACGAGGCCAAAAGGAAGGCGCTTAAATTGCATTAAGCCTTTCTCAGTTGCAAAGGCGGTATATGCTTCCACATCGGGCCGGAGGGGAATTTGGTAATACGCCTTACACAAATCAAGTTCTGAGATTAACTTGGCGTCTTCAAAAAGGTGGAGGTTTTAATCTACCAAGGGGATGGGTTCGTCGTCGAACACAGTTACCGAATTTAACTTCCGGAAGTCGATGCACTTCCGATAAGAGCCATCAGGTTTCTTGACCATGACGATTGGGGAACAATAACTAGAGGTGGAAGGTTCTATTATATCTAAACTAATCAAATTATCGACCTAGGCGTTAAAAGCTTGGCGTAAATGAATGGGCATGAGATAGGGTTTTGAACGGACAGGTTCTAAGGTCGTTAATTTAATATCATGCTTGAAACTAGTAGCGCATCCAGGCTTCTCTGAAACAACGTAGTCGAACTGACATAATAATTCTTGTAGCTGACTCTTTTGATGTGGTGTCAGCTGCGCGTCGATATCCAGGTCAGAGGGTTCAAAAGACTCGCCTGGCAGGGAAGGAAGAGGGTAATCGGCATCAGGTTGGATGCACACTGTCTGCATGACATTAAGGGACTCCGCGGGGTAATCCTCTTCAAGCGCCGATGTTTCGTCCAGTGCTACGAACGTATCTCCATGGGCGCGTCGGTGGTACTTTTTCAACAAGTTGACGTGGTAGAGCTTATCGCCTGCTGGGGGTACCAATGAGGTAATCTACCGGTCCTCATACCTCGCGGACAGAGTACGGACCTTTCCATTGGCTCAGTAATTTATTACTCGCTGTGGGAAGGAACAGGAGTACTTCATCATTGGGCTTAAATTTCCGATCTTTGGACCTGACATCAAAATAGGTTTTATATTTTTCCAAATTGACATCGGCATTTTCATAGGCGATGTTTGCGCATTTCTCGAGCCTCTGGCGTAAATCCAAGACATAGGCGTAGGATGACTGGAGTTCTTGATCCAGTTGGGGCTTGATTAGAAACTCCTTTAAAATGCTGAGTGGTCCGCGTACATTACGTTCATAAAGGAGCTCGAACGGGGCGAAGCCTAATGTACGGTGAGGAATTTCTCGATAGGCGAATAGGGCGACCGGGAGATATCGGTGCCATTAGCGGGGCTGCTCGGCACAAATCTTCTTAATAATGGATTTTAAATTTCCATTTAATTTTTCGCACATCCCGTTTGTCTGTGGCCGGAAGGGGGTGGTAAAAAGGGGCTTTACCATGAGCAGCTTCCCTACGTACTCCATCAACTCGGAGGTGAATTTTCGTCCTTTGTCTGAGAGTATTTCCTTGGGGACGTCTACCTTTGAAAAGATGGAAATGAGGGCCTCGGCGCAAGAAATAGTATCGATTCGGCGAAGGGGGACAGCCTCGGGAAAACGGGTAGCAAAGTCAACTAAGGTAAAAATATAGCTGTGCCCTTCGCTCGAAGGGGGGTGGATAGGGCCAACCAGATCGATAGCTACTCTGAAGAAGGGTTTAGTTATGACTGGTCCCCTTTGTAAGGGAGCAGGTTTGACCCGTCCCTCAGCGGACGTCTTCTGACACACATCGCACGATCAAAAATACTTTAAGATGTCAGCTGCAGCACCCGGCCAATAAAAATATTTAAAAATACGCTGACCCATTTTAGTATGACTAAAATGACCGGAAAAGATGCTGTCCTGAGCTATTTTGAGCACTATAGGTACATGGGATCGTGGAAGGCATAAGACAGTTGTAACAGCGTTATTACTGTCCTCGGCGGATCGGTAAAGTAGACCACCTTGCTCCAGGTACCTTATTACTTTGGGTCCACGTACAGTCTCCATGTCCTTGTTTTGGGCCTTATCCCATAAGGGTGTTAGTGCTTCACACTCTTTTTGTGCGGACATAAAGTCCTGGTTAAGGAGCTCCGAGAATTCGGACGGTATCGGGGTTCTGAGGGGGACGGACTCCTGAGCTTCCTTCTTAGCTCGGCCTCGAGTAAGGGCAGCCTGGGACACAGGGTCAGAGCTTACTTGAGGGCTCTGTCCTATAAGTACGGAACAAAATTTTATGGGTGCTGAAATGACTTCAGCCCAGCCATCATAATACTGAAACTGCAGGTAACATCTAACGAAGGGGGAATCAGTTCGCCGACCAAGGTAGTCATGTACCACCGCAAATTTTTCGTGGTTAGGGTTTACTGGGGGAAGGAGCTCGTCGAACACCATGAAACACGAGCACCCTGTGTCCCTAACGAGAGTAGATACTCGGCAGCCGGTTACGCTGCCCTCCTCAAATTTCAAAGTTCCCGGGGAACTTTTATAAAAAATAAAATTTACCTGGGGACCTGACGGAGGGGGAGAAGTTGTTGCTTGTGACGCACCACCGGGGAAGCCGGGGGGGGGGGGGCATTAATCTGGTGAACTTGGTGGGCTGGTCCGCTTTTAAGCCTAGAATTTTAGGGGCAATTCCAGCTCATGTGGTTTTCTACACCGCAGGTGAAGCATAAGATTGATCGTTTCGGGAAGAGTGATGGTGGAGAAATCTTAACGGGAGGTTTAATGTCCCGTTGTTGGTTTGGGGGGGAGAAGTTTGGGGGTTTTACGGGGCCCGGAAACTTCGTCGGCTTTCCTGGGAAGGGGCGCGAATCCTTCCTTCTTTCCTGGTAGGGGGATTGGTGAGAATTTCGATTCTCCTTGGGGTATAAATTATGGCTTGCGGCATAGACATCCGCTTCTTCGGTACACTCTTTAAAGGTCTGGCACGGACGATCCTTGACGAACGCGCGGATCTCCGTCGGGAGAGACGCCAAAAATGGATCCCGCAACACGAACTCTGTTAAGGACTCGTAGTTAGGATCAACCTTTGAGGATTCTAACCAGAATTTAAAATTCCTCTGAAGAATGTATCCGAATTAACGGAACGTCTGTCCGGATTTAATACGACCTCCTCGAAATTCTTGTCGGTAGAAATCGGAAGTCATATTATGAGCGGCCAATAACTCAGCTTTTAAGGTGCTGTAGTCAATTGTACATTCAGATGGTAAAGATATGAAAATGTCGCGCAATTTACAATTTAAAAGGAGAAGTAATCTTACTACACCTTCAGCCTCCAAATCCAGGTTATTGATCTCGAGGATCTTTTCGAAGTGTGCTAAAAATGCCCTGAAATCCTCTCTATCCCTGAAATTGGGGAGCTAAAGTGGGAGAGTGAGCGGGGCTTCTGAACGTGAAATGACTGATTGTATTTCAGCCTGTACACGAGCCATTTAAAGCTGATGGTGAAGCTTAGCTTGTCTTTTCCGTTCCTCTCTTTCTTCTCGTTGGATTTCTCTTTCTCTTTTTCTTTCTTCTCGTTGGATTTCTCCTTTTCTTTCTTTTCGTTGGATTTCTCCTTATCTTTCTTCTCGTTGGATTTCTCATTCTCTTTCTTCTCGTTGGATTTATCTTTGCCTTTCTTCTCTTAACTTTATTCTTTCTGTCCGTTGCTCCTCTTGAACGTACCCAATCAATTTTCTTCCGGAAAGTCCCAAGGATTCTCCTTGCGCTTTGAAGATTTCAAACTGAGTCATATTGCACTGGGGAGGGGGCAATAGTCAACCAACTAAATTCCTTGCGATGAGAATTATGCCTTCTAGAGAATTAGCCTACCTAAATATGGGCACTGATCTATTCGTGATTGGTTTCTCGATCTAGATAACCAATGACTAAAATAACACAAAAAAAACACAAACAAATTATTATAACAGTTCCTTGAGCTACTCCAGCTTCTTAAGTTTAAAAAAGGGGATAGCAATCGTTAAAACAAAAGGGAACTACTATACTCTATTCATATAACGAATAACACTATGCTTCACTCGACTAAGACCAGTGTTTGCAAAGATATAGCGTTACACCTTACACACTTGACACCAAATTTAAATAGTATAATATATATATATATATATATATATATATATATATATATATATATATATATATATATATATATATATATACATATGTCGTAGAATAGGATCTCGACGATATACCATGTATAACTATTCGTTGAGGGAATTATTTTAATATTTCGAGTGCGTGGTAATCTGATTGACCGAGGCTGCTCCAAAACATGGGGGGCCTGGAGAGGCTTATTTATCTTCAATATGCTTGAGAAGTGAAACGGAGCACAAGGATAAATAATATGGCTACCATTAATAAAATAGTGTTTTATTAATTAAACTATCAACAACACACAAAAAAATGTTTTCATAAACGGAGAATGAAAAGGGTCGTGGGAATATCTGACTAATCCGAGGATTAAGATTTGGAGAGATTTAAAAAGGTAAACAAATAAAAATTAAAGGGGGTGAATGGTTCGCTAAACCATTTAAAGCACAGGGTTGCGTTGACAAAAGGTTAAATGATTAAGGGTAATGCTCAGCTTACGTAATTACAAAGTTGTTGTGCAGAGGAAGATGATGCGAAGGAATCTTCGGTCCACTGGTGATTTCCAGCAGAAGGGTTCTTCGGGGGGTTGTCCTTGATCGAAGGGGAAGGACTGTCTTCGAAAAGTGAGAGCTAAGTGGGGCTCGGAAGTACGAGCGATCTTTGTGACAGCAAATCGGAGATGTTCTAGATGAACAATGGAGGTTATTGTTGAAACCAAGCGTTCCCTTGAAGAACGTTAAAAAGGGGGGAATTAAATTATCCGAACGTGATGTCTTGGGAAGGAGAACCGTTTCTTGACGAACGGGCTTGAAGAACAATGGCTGTTCTAACGTTGTTCTCATTCTGAACAACAGGGGGGGTGAGAACCGTCTCTTGTTAAACGGGCTCAAAGAACAATTGCTGTTCTAACGTTGTTCTCTTTCTGAACAACAGGGGAGAGGGTGAGAACCGTCTCTTGTCAAACGGGCTCAAAGAACAATGGCTGTTCTAACGTTGTTCTCTTTCTGAACAACAGGGGGGCCTTGTTGACTTGGCGTCTCGAAGGCACGAACCTTGGCACTCAAGGGATAGTGTCCTCTTCTGGACAATAAGGGGTTTCTCGAGGTAGAGAGTTCCTATGTGCAGAAGGGAGACCCGATCGGCGTGATGCCTCGCGAAGATAATTCTGGATCTGATCTGCTTCAATCTGGAAAAGCTATGATATAAATAGTCGAAGCCATCCCCTTGGCGTAGGAGACAATTGAGTGGAAGACTTCGGGGGAATGTCCCGCTGGCGCCTGAGGAAATATCTTATCTGCCCATAAGCCTAATTCAATCTGGCGAGATCGACGTATGGAGGCAAAATGGGGGAGAGAACCTCCTTGATTAAACATTAGCTATAATGGGAAATAACGCGCTTCTGCTTCCTCTCGCATGCAGGATGCACGTGGCTAAGCATGGTTAAAATGTGATAGAGGCTGAATTAAAGCGGCCTCAGACCGTTCTATCACACATTGCAAATGGAGGGTTTTTTCTCAGATGATCGGCACTAAGTCATTCAGATTTTTAAAACATCCTTAATTAGTATATAGTTATCAGAAGAATAATTGAGGAAAGGAAAGAGTGAAATAGAATGAATCAGAAAAGAAATGAAATTCTTGTTTTTAACAAGTTAAAATGAATCATTGTTTACAATATATTATTTAGTTAAAATACAAGAAAAAAACTATTCAAACGATTTCAAGCTAGCATTATAGAATATTAAAGTGGGAAAACGAAAGCAGTGAGAATCATCTTTTAATTTTTACTGTTGGAGATTTTGCTCAATGTTTACAGTTTCCTTATTTCTATCTTCTAAGCAGAGGTTAGTATAATTTCAAATATTCATTTATATCGTAGCTTTAAATTTCCTTTCCTAAGCTTCCATGTTTATAGAGTAACGTCAAATACTAGAGAACAAAATACAAAAATTCTCCATTATCTTAAAAGTGGCCATATAATTTCTATCGAAATTGCATAGAATCTTAGAAATTTCTCTATGATACCGTGCAAGTTTCATTTGATAAAACAGGGGATAAAAAGTTATCAGGAAGGTAATATATATTTGAAAAAGTTATGCATACAAAACTGGCATTGATTTTGGTATTTTATTAAAATTATTTAGGCTGTTTTTTTGTTGTTTGTTATTATAATAAGGAGAGGGCATTTCTTTCTGTTTCGTTAGTTGTTCCCTAGTTGGGTATCACACTAACGGAGCATAAATATTAAATATTGACTCCATGGGTTTTTATTTATAGAGTTAACCAATCTTTTATTTCTGAGAAAGATTACAGTCTATTGGATATAAGAGAATAAGATACTTAACATAAACGTATGTTTATAATAATTAGTCAATATTGTTAATTTTTATAATGGTTTCTGTTAAAATTCTCTGCTTCATCTTTAAATGAGAGTGAATCGAAAAATTATACTCTTCTTCTATTCCCAACACTTGGTAATGTTGCTATAATTTTTAATTGAATCTTACGATTGATGGAATTTCTAGACAAAGTTTCTAGAGTATACAGCTCTACCAATATTCAAACAAGAGGGAAATTCCCTCCAATGACCTGCCGCGTTTTGTGATAAGTTGCTAAATGTGTATTGCATTGATGGTTTCCCATGGTTCAAATCACTTACAAGTAGTGCCTTTGAATGGCTAAATGAGGCTTCTGCCACTAGAGGGCGCCACCCAGTGCCAAATCCGATGGCAGATTTGAAATCTACAGGGTGAATAACCATATTTCCCATGGTTATATGGGTCATTTCATGACTATAAATGGGTACAATTGACCTTTACTCCTTTTGGAAAAAATGCGACACCTAGACTTGGCGCTTCGCTGCAGTTAAAAAAGCCACATCTCGCAATTCTTGAGTAAATAAGTGATAGGTAATCACATCAAAATTTTATCGAAATCCGTCAGTGACATTTTATAATGTATACATCTACCTTTTTCCAGAACCTTTGGCGGAAATAAATAAAGATTTTCCAAACTGTAAATGGCAACAATAATTCTTATGGGTATTACCCATATCCCAATAATGACAGTGTCATTATTTCTTCCCATCCATCAACTTGATTATTTGTTTAGAAGAAATATGAATTTTGTGGGCAGGGGTACAATTAATGAATGTTAAATAATATGAATTTTTTTCTCATTCTCATTCTTCTCTAGCCTAAACTATCCTAACTAAAAACCAGGTTGCCCCACTTTTTCCAAATCTAAGTAGCCTATGTTACTCTACGTGTCATGTTTCACACAATAGTGACCTTTCTTAGTATTCAAGGTCGCTCCAACTGTCGTTTTAGATCGATAAAATGTACATACATAGATACACACATACAAACAGACTTTCGGAAATATGATTTACATCATCACATGAAAAGGGATAAAAAATATCAACAACCCATTTCATATTGATCGGTATGGCAAGGTTTTTAGTAAATTAGTTATAAATTACTTGAAAGTGCATAATATATTCAGTTGAATTTCATTTGCTAAAAAAAATTCAAACGATATTTTCCAAAGAGCTTTTTCCAACCATAAAGAGTGAAAGTATGCAAATACCTCCTATGTCTACTTTGTTATCTCCTTTCCTTTTGCTACACTTTCTAAGTTTTTGTCCATTAAATGATATTTCCGCTATAATGGCTTAATAAAAGTCTGCAATATTACCTGAATTTCTCATTTGTGATATGCAGTTAATTCTACTGGAGTTTTCATAGATTTCTTTCTCTCGTTTCTTTATTAACCGAACAAACGAGCGTTTCTTGAATTTACGAAAATGGTTTTTATTTTCACCATTTACCCTCTTTATATTTTGAAACTGAAATTTAGCAATAAATGATATTGATTCAAATGTAAGCAAACGCATGAAAGTAACCTATTTAGTTAGAATTCATGATTATCCGGAGGAAAATGGCAAACGGCGAGTAGTAGGCGGGGAATTCCATATTCTTGACCAAAATTTCGGTTATTAAAAGAAGAATCCCCAACTTAGGTATATCAAGGAGGGGAGGGGGCATTTAGAAAGAAACAGAGATAAGAGTAGCCTTAGCTTTTAGGTTCTTGTAGTTGCGGAGAACCTTGAAGGCAACGCTTGGATGGGTGGATATTCAGTTCATTTAACAGAGGACTAGGCTTAAATTATTTTGACCAAACTGCATTGGCCGAATTGTAGAATTATTGGATTGGGTACGAAGGGAGTTAAAGTAGTCAGTGGAGGAGGTAATCAAAACATGATTGGCGATCTTGAAACAATTTTAGTAAATGTGTGATCTGATTTGGCTAAAGTTTCTTAGAACTCAGAGAGAATATTTCTGAACATGTGGAAAATAAGCTTTTAGCCACCAATTTTTTTTAAAAAGTGCAATAATTTACATCAAGCGAGATCCGAAAATGAAAGGAGGAGCATCAACTTGTAGGATTTGGCATGAGATTCAGATGACAGAGAGACATTAGTTATGATATTGTACGCGCTTCAAAAATGTGTAATAGTGTCAGCAAATATACAAGAGTGGAATACTGTATATTGTAAACTTGCGGGAAAGTAAAATAAAAGTGAATTAGTAGAATAATTTGACGAATAAGAATGGCGTGGGGAACAGCAAAGATAAAAAGGAGGAAACAAAGTTCAGATCATGCCATACATAAAAATTAACCTGGACTGTTTTAAATAGATCTAAGAATTTATTGAGAGGGGATACAAATTTGGCGAAACTCTAATTGTTTAAAATTGAATAGAATTAAAGGTCGTTGCAAAAGGGACTAAGCAAAGCAAAGCAAAGCAAAGGAAAAGCTTGGTGTGACATCATCTCAGTAGGATAGCTCCATAGTGTATTGTAAAAATATAGGCTGAGAAAAAAAACAGAACTCGCCTCGCCAGTACGAGCACACACACAATCCTCCCGCGCACGTGTTTCACACGAAATACGCATACACTAGTTAGTTCGCCCTTTTCAAGTTCTTCACAAATTACTCGAAAAAGTCCCCTTTTCAAGATTCACACGAGATACCTCTAAACTAATGAGTTAATCACAAATATTTCAAAAAGTTCTCCTTTCAAAATTCACACAATATAGGCGTAAACTAATTAGTTCGTCATAAATTATTCAAAAGTGTCCTTTTCAAGATCCGCGGGATATACGCTAAAAGTAATTAGTTCTTCATGAATTATTCAAATAGTTCACTTTTCAAGATTAGCGCTAAAAACGCATAAACTAATTATTTCGTCACAAATTCTTAAAAAAGTGCTCTTTATAAAATTCCAACCATATAGGCAAAAACTAATTAGTTTGTCACAAATTATTCAAAAAGTGCCCTTTAGTAGATTCGCATGATATACGCATAAACTAATTAGTGCGTCACAAATTCTGCAAAAGAGGCCCCTTTCAAGATTCGCATGATATACGCAAAAACTAATTAGTTCGTCACATATTATTCAGAAAGTTCCTTTTTCAAGATTCGCAAAATATACCCATAAACTAATTAGAACGAAACAAATAATTCAAAAAGTGCTCTTTTCAAAATTCGCTCGATATACCCATAAACTAATTAGTTCGTCACAAATTATTATAAAAGTGCCCTTTTCAAGATTAGCATGATTTACGCATAAACTAATTAGTTAGTCATAAATTCTTCAAAATGTGCTATTTTCAAGATTCGCACGATATACGCATAAACTAATTAGTTCGTCACAATTTCTTTTAAAAGTGCTATTTTCAAGATTCGCACGATATACGCATAAACTAATTAGTTCGTCACAAATTATTCAAAAAGTGCCCTTTTCAAGATTAGCATGATTTACGCATAAACTAATTAGTTCGTCATAATTTCTTCAAACATGCTATTTTCAAGATTCGCACGATATACGCATAAACTAATTAGTTCGTCACACTTTATTCGAAAAGTGCCCTTTTCAAGATTCGCACGATATGCGCATGAACTAATTAGTTCGTCACAAATTCTTCTAATACCACTCTTTTCAAAATTCTTACGATATACGCATAAATTAATTAGTTCGTCGCATATTATTCAAAACCTGCCCTTTTCAAGATTTGCACGATATACGCATAAACTAATTAGTTCGCCACAAATTCAACAGAAAGTGCTCTTTCCAAATTCGCACGCATATACGCATAAACTAATTAGTTCGTCTTAAATCATTCAAAAATGCACTTTTCAAAATTCGCACTAAATACGCATAAACAAATTTGTTCGTCGCATATTATTATAAACCTGCCCTTTTCAAGATTCTTATGTTATACGCATAAACTAATTGGTTCGTCACAAATCATTGAAAAAGTGCTCTTTTCAAGATTCGCACGATATACCCATAAACTAATTATTTCTTCATAAATTATTCAAAAGTGCACCTTTCAAGATTCGCACGATATACGCATAGACTAATTCGTTAGTTTCAAATTATTCAAAAGGTTACATTTTCAAGATTTGCACGATATAAGCATGCACTAGTTAGTTCGCCTTCTCAATTTCGTCAAAAATTTTCAACAAGTACTGTTTTCAAGATTCTCAAGATATACGTACAAACTAATTATTTGGTCATAAATTATTCAAAAGTGTTCTTTTCAAGAATCGCACGATATATGCAGAAACTAATTAGTTCGTCACAAATTATTCAAAAATTGCTCTTTTTAAGATTCGCATGATATACGCATAAACTAATTAGTTCGTCACAAATTATTCAAAATGTGCTCTTTTCATAGTTCGTACGATTTACGCGAAATTTAATTAGTTCTTCATGGATTATTCAAATAGTTCACTTTTCAAGATTCGCGCGGTATACGCATAAACTAACTAGTTCGTCACAAATTATTCGAAAAGTGCCCTTTTTAAGATTCGCACGATATACGCATAAACTAATTAGTTCGTCACAAATTCTTCTAATACGACTTTTTTCAAAATTATCATGATATACGCATAAATTAATTAGTTCGTCGCATATTATTCAAAACCTGCCCTTTTCAAGATTCGCACGATATACGCATAAACTAATTAGTTTTCCACAAATTCAACAGAAAGTGCTCTTTCCAAATTCGCACGCATATACGCATAAACTAATTAGTTCGTCTTAAATCATTCAAAAATGCACTTTTAAAAATTCGCACTATATACGCATAAACAAATTTGTTCGTCGCATATTATTATAAACCTGCCCTTTTCAAGATTCTTATGTTATACGCATAAACTAATTGGTTCGTCACAAATCATTGAAAAAGTGCTCTTTTCAAGATTCGCACGATATACCCATAAACTAATTATTTCTTCATAAATTATTCAAAAGTGCACCTTTCAAGATTCGCACGATATACGCATAGACTAATTCGTTAGTTTCAAATTATTCAAAAGGTTACATTTTCAAGATTTGCACGATATAAGCATGCACTAGTTAGTTCGCCTTCTCAATTTCGTCAAAAATTTTCAACAAGTACTGTTTTCAAGATTCTCAAGATATACGTACAAACTAATTATTTGGTCATAAATTATTCAAAAGTGTTCTTTTCAAGAATCGCACGATATATGCAGAAACTAATTAGTTCGTCACAAATTATTCAAAAATTGCTCTTTTTAAGATTCGCATGATATACGCATAAACTAATTAGTTCGTCACAAATTATTCAAAATGTGCTCTTTTCATAGTTCGTACGATTTACGCGAAATTTAATTAGTTCTTCATGGATTATTCAAATAGTTCACTTTTCAAGATTCGCGCGGTATACGCATAAACTAACTAGTTCGTCACAAATTATTCGAAAAGTGCCCTTTTTAAGATTCGCACGATATACGCATAAACTAATTAGTTCGTCACAAATTCTTCTAATACGACTTTTTTCAAAATTATCATGATATACGCATAAATTAATTAGTTCGTCGCATATTATTCAAAACCTGCCCTTTTCAAGATTCGCACGATATACGCATAAACTAATTAGTTTTCCACAAATTCAACAGAAAGTGCTCTTTCCAAATTCGCACGCATATACGCATAAACTAATTAGTTCGTCTTAAATCATTCAAAAATGCACTTTTCAAAATTCGCACTATATACGCATAAACAAATTAGTTCGTCGCATAAAATTCTAAACCTGCCCTTTTAAAGATTCGCACGATATACCCATAAACTAATTATTTCTTCATAATTTATTCAAAAGAGCACTTTTCAAGATTCGCACGATATACGCATAGACTAATTCGTTAGTTTCAAATTATTCAAAAGGTTCCATTTTCAAGATTTGCACGATATAAGCATGCACTAGTTAGTTCGCCTTCTCAAGTTCGTCAAAATTTTTCAACAAGTGCTGTTTTCAAGATTCCCAAGATATACATACAAACTAATTATTTGGTCATACATTATTCAAGCGTTCTTTTCAAGAATCGCAGGATATATACACAAACTAATTAGTTCGTCACAAATTATTCAAAAATTGCTCTTTTCAAGATTCGCACGGTATACGCATAAACTAAATAGTTCGTCACAAATTCTTCAAAAAGTGACCCTTTCAAGATTCGCACGATATACGCATAAACTAATTAGGGCGTCACAAATTATTCAAAACGGTCTCTTTTCAAATTTCTCACGATATACGCATAAACTAATTAGTTCGTCCCAAATTCAACAAAAAGTGCTCTTTTCATAATTCGCACGTATATCCGCATAAACTAATTAGTTCGTAACAAATTCTTCCAAAAGCGCACTTTTCAAGATTCGCACGATATACGCATAAACTAATTAGGGCGTCACAAATCCTTCAATACCGTCTCTTTTCAAATTTATCACGATATACGCATAAACTAATTTGTTCTTCATAAATTCAACAAAAAGTGCTCTTTTCAAAATTCGCCTGAATATCCGCATAAAATAATTAGTTCGTCACAAATTATTCAGAGATGCAGCTTTCAAGATGCGCACGTTATACGCATAAACTAATCAGTTTGTCACAAATGATTGCAAAAGTGCCCTTTTCAAGATTCCACGATATACGCAAAAACTAATTAGTTCGTCACAAATTATTCAAAATGTGCTCTTTTCATAGTTCGTACGATTTACGCGAAATTTAATTAGTTCTTCATGGATTATTCAAATAGTTCACTTTTCAAGATTCGCATGGTATACGCATAAACTAATTAGTTCGTCACAAATTATTCGAAAAGTGTCTTTTCAAGATTCGCACGATATACGCATAAACTAATTAGTTCGTCACAAATTCTTCTAATACGACTTTTTTCAAAATTATCATGATATACGCATAAATTAATTAGTTCGTCGCATATTATTCAAAACCTGCCCTTTTCAAGATTCGCACGATATACGCATAAACTAATTAGTTTTCCACAAATTCAACAGAAAGTGCTCTTTCCAAATTCGCACGCATATACGCATAAACTAATTAGTTCGTCTTAAATCATTCAAAAATGCACTTTTCAAAATTCGCACTATATACGCATAAACAAATTAGTTCGTCGCATATTATTCTAAACCTGCCCTTTTCAAGATTCGTACGATATACGCATAAACTAATTGGTTTGTCACAAATCATTGAAAAAGTGCTCTTTTCAAGATTCGCACGATATACCCATAAACTAATTATTTCTTCATAATTTATTCAAAAGAGCACTTTTCAAGATTCGCACGATATACGCATAGACTAATTCGTTAGTTACAAATTATTCAAAAGGTTCTATTTTCAAGATTTGCACGATATAAGCATGCACTAGTTAGTTCGCCTTCTCAATTTCGTCAAAAATTTTCAACAAGTGCTGTTTTCAAGATTCCCAAGATATACATACAAACTAATTATTTGGTCATACATTATTCAAGTGTTCTTTTCAAGAATCGCACGATATATGCACAAACTAATTAGTTCGTCACAAATTATTCAAAAATTGCTCTTTTCAAGATTCGCACGGTAAACGCATAAACTAAATAGTTCGTCACAAATTCTTCAAAAAGTGACCCTTTCAAGATTCGCACGATATACGCATAAACTAATTAGGGCGCCACAAATTATTCAAAACGGTCTCTTTTCAAATTTCTCACGATATACGCATAAACTAAATAGTTCGTCGCAAATTATTACAAACCTGCCTTTTTCAAGATCGCACAATATACGCATAAACTAATTAGGGCGAAACAAATAATTCAAAAAGTGCTCTTTTCAACATTCGCACCATATACGCATCAACTAATTAGTTTGTTACAAATTATTCAAAATTACCACTTTTCAAGATTTGCTCGATATACCTATAAACTAATTAGTTCGCCACAAATTCAACAAAAAGTGCTCTTTTCAAAATTCGCAGGCATATACGCATAAAATAATTAGTTCGTCTCAAATCATTCAAAAATGCATTTTTCAAGATTCACACGATATACGCATAAACAAATTAGTTCGTCGCATTTGATTCTAAAAGTACCCTTTTCAAGATACGCACGATATACGCATGAACTAATTAGGGCGTCACAAATAATTTAAAAAGTGCCGTTTCAAAATTCCCACGATATACGCACCAACTAATTAGTTCGTCACAAATTATTCCAAATTACCCCTGTTAAATAATTCGCTCGATATTCCCATAAACTAATTAATTCGCCACAAATTCAACAAAACGTGCCCTTTTCAAAATTCGTACGCATATACGCAAAAAAATTATTAGTTCGTCTCAAATCATCCCAAAATGCACTTTTCAAGATTCGCACGATATACGCATAAACAAATTAGTTCGTCGCATATTATTCTAAACCTACCGTTATCAAAATTCGTATGATATACGCATATACTAATTAGTTCGACACAAATCATTAAAAAAGTGCACTTTTCAATATTCGCACGATATACCCATAAACTAATTATTTCGTTATAAATTATTCAAAAGTGTCCTTTTCAAGATTCGCACGATATACGCAAGGACTAATTCGTTCGTTAACGAATTATTCGAAAGGAAGGTGCCATTTTCAAGATTCGCACGATATATGCATGCACTAGTTAGTTCGCCTTTTTCAAGTTCGTCAAAAATTTTCGAAAAGTGCTCTTTTCAAGATTCGCACGATATACGCACAAACTAATTATATGGTCATAAATTATTCAAAAGTGCCTTTTTTAAGAATCGCACGATATATGCATAAACTAATGAGTTCGTCAAAAATTATTCAAAAAGTGCTCTTTTCAAGATTCGCACGATATACGCATAAACTAATTAGTTTGTCACAAATTCTTCAAAAAGTGCCTTTTTCGAGATTCGCACGATATACGCATAAACTAATTAGGGCGTCACAAATTCTTCAATACCGTCTCTTTTCAAATTTCTCACGATATACGCATAAACTAATTAGTTCGTCCCAAATTCAACAAAAAGTGCTCTTTTCATAATTCGCACGTATATCCGCATAAATTAATTAGTTCGTAACAAATTCTTCCAAAAGTGCCCTTTTCAAGATTCGCACGATATACGCATAAACTAATTAGGGCGTCACAAATCCTTCATTACCGTCTATTTTTAAATTTATCATGATATACGCATAAACTAATTTGTTCTTCACAAATTCAACAAAAGGGCTTTTTTCAAAATTCGCACGTATATCGGGATAAAATAATTAGTTCGTCACAAATTATTCAGAGATGCAGCTTTCAAGATGCGCACGTTATACGCATAAACTAATCAGTTTGTCACAAATGATTGCAAAAGTGCCCTTTTCAAGATTCCACGATATACGCAAAAACTAATTAGTTCGTCACAAATTATTCAGTAGTGCTCTTTTCATGGTTCGTACGATTTACGCGAAATTTAATTAGTTCTTCATGGATTATTCAAATATTTCACTTTTCAAGATTAGCTCGATATACGCATAAACTAATTATTTCGTTACGAATTCTTATAAAAGTGCTCTTTAGAAAATTCCAACGATATTGGCAAAAACTAATTAGTTTGTCACAAATTATTAAAAAAGTGCCCTTTACTAGATTCGCATGATATAGGCATAAACCAATTAGTGCGTCACAAATTCTGCAAAACGGCCCCTTTCAAGTTTTGCATGATATAGGCAAAAACTAATTAGTTCGTCACAAATTATTCAAAAAGTCCTCTTTTCAAGATTGATGGGTTTTGGAAAGACCAAGCAGTTAAATTTGAATTTGAAGCACAACTAACCACCACCGCAGTCCACCAGAACAAGTTGAGCTTCGACCACAGAGAAGATCTGGACATATAGGCATAGACCTACGTCCAGTACCACCATAAGGTAAGGTTATATATTCATGCTCGTAAGACAGAGGGCGCGGCCAAAGAGAAGACAATCGGATGGCCTGCCTTTCTGTAGTCTCGTTTCTCCACCTTCTGGGTGGAGCTAGGAAGTATGTACACCCTGTAAACATTTAAAGGATCACATGTTTATTTGTGTCATCTGATATGGTATTTCGCTGCATTCTCTTAATGTCAGCAGCTGTATTTAAACGGCCTCCTAAATAAATATTCGTCTTTGATAATTTTGTATCAGGACACTCTTAGGCTGCTTTATCACACAGATGTCTGAACCCTTTGCTTGGCGCCTCTCTCTCCCACTTGCTTGCTTAAATAGAAATATAAATTTACGAACAATACAATATTGAATCTTTACATACCATTTTAGTCAGGCACACTTGGATAAAATAGGACCAATTTGCGTCCACTTTGTGGAGGGCATGACCAAAGAGAAGACCATCGGATGGTCTGTCTTTTTGCCGTTGCGTTTCTCCACCTTCTGGGTGGTGCTAGGCAGTATGTGCACCGTGTAAACATTTAAAGGATCACATTTATTTGATGCACTATGGTCTTCATCCTGTGTGACGCCCCTTCAGTCCTCCACACATAGCACAGGCGACCCCTTCTTGGATGGTGATTCACCTGCAGATCCACAGTCGGTACCAGATGCTCCAGAATCTTCCAAACGTATATTATTATGTATCTTCCGCGTCGTCGCTGGAGAGAGTACAGTCCAAACTGTTGCAGCCGTTCCCAGTAGTTGTACTGTTGCAGTCCCTCTATTCTGCTTGTAAATGTTCGCTGGCTTGCTTTTAACTTGATAATGTCTCCTGTCCTGAAGGGTGACCAAAGCTGGCAACAATACTCAAGTTTCGAGAGCACTAGTGCTTTCCAGAGTCAGCATACATGTTTTATTTCATGTCTGGAATGTTCGGAGCATCCAGCCTAAGAGCTTCCCGGCGGTTTCAGAGATCTCGTTGATGTGGTGAGAGAAAGTCATGTCACTGCTCATATGCACCCCCGTGTCTTTAAGGTGTGCTTTCCCAGCAATGTTATGAGAGCTGAGTTTATAGCTGGTCGAGTTTTTAATTTCTTGTAGGAGGCCATATCGTAACAGCTCGAATTTATCCCTATTGAGCGCCATGTTATTCTTTTTTGCCCAGGCTATAATAATTCTGCTTAGGTCCTCCTGTAGTAGGGTTGTATCTTCTTCTATCCGGATCTTCCTTCTTACATAGCTACGAAAGTTCTAGGTACTATGTGGCGATCGTTATTTATGAAACCCATTTGCACATTTGAGTGACATTCGGCTTCACACGTAAATTCTTGAAGCACTTCCTTTGAAGCAAGAAATATAGTCGTTTGTTTCTCTTGTATATTTTCCGTCACCCCTCCGACATTTTAATTTTGTCGGCAACACTCAGTGCTCAACAAAATATGCTCCCGCTTTTATTATCATCCGTGACACTCGTTCAATTATTCAAAATCAATTTCACAAAGATCTCGCATGTTAACTATTAAATAATCATGGCTCCCATATTTTAAAAATCTGTTCTGGGATGGATAAATTGGATTTTAGCAAGTTATTTGAGTTGGAAGGTAGTAATAGGACTAGAGGTCACCACTTAAAAATTAAAAAATAGGTGCAAGTTGGATTTTAGAAAATATTTTTTCACCATAGGGTGGTAGATTACTGGAATAGTTTGCCATCTGAGATGGTAGACAGTCCTTGAAGTTCTTCGAAGTGGTATTCCGTCTGTCATTGCCGCAGCTGAAATGGATCTCCACTGAGGCCAGCCAGCTCTTCCCTCCATAACATAACCTAATTTTGCGGATGACAAAAGCCACAAGGGCCTATCAAAGGTCATCTGCATCTGTCAAAACCCACCCTTAAAATGCATCCATAGGATTGTGTCATCATGCATCTACAATTTGGAACCATACACAGGAATGTGTCAAAAACAAAAAGCATCATCATCGAGACCCTTCAAAATCCAAATCAATCGTAATATATAATAATAAAAAACTGCATCCACAGGAATGAGTCCAGAATACCCCCCCCAAAGTTAACCCTCTCTTCCCATATAATTATCTAATCTGCATTTGAATATATTCAAGTTTGGACTGTCTACCATAACATAACATAACATAACATAATTTAACGGATGACAAAAGCCACAAGGGCCTATCAAAGGTCATCCGTATCCATCAAGTCCCACCCATATAATGCATCCATAGGATTTTGTCAGATCATGCAGCTACAATATACAATTTAACAATCCATAGGAATGTCCAACCATGCATCTACAATATATAATTTAAAGCCTCCATAGGAGTCTGTCAAAAACAAAATCAAAATCCTCCAAAATATACAATAAAAAGAAACTGCATCCACAGGAATGAGTCAAGAGACATATCCACATACCAAAAAGTAAGAAATTAACCCTCCATCCCCATATAATCATCCAATCTGCGCTTGAAAACATTCAAGTTTGGGCTGTCTACAGTCTCAGGTGGCAAACTATTCCAATAATCCACCACTCTGTTAGTGAAAAAATATTTTCTAACATCCAGTCTGCACCTCTGTTTTTTAATCTTTAAGTGGTGGCCTCTAGTTCTATTACTACCTTCTAACTCAAATAACTTGCTGAAATCTAATTTATCCATCCCAGAAAAGATTTTAAAAAGCTCAATCATATCTCCCCTCACACACCTTCTTTCAAATGAAAACATATTTAATACCCTCAGTCTATCTTCATATTGAAGGTGCTTCAGGGATGGTATTATTTTTGTTGCCCTCCTTTGTACTGACTCTAATAAGTTTATATCATGTCTAAAATGTGGTGACCATGCCTGTATACAGTACTCTAAATGTGGCCTGACATAAGAGTTGTATAGTTTAAGGATGACCTCCTTACTCTTGTAGCTAACATTTCTTTTAATGTAACCTAGCACCCTATTTGCTCTATTTTTTGCCTCAATACACTGCTTTGAAAATTTCAGTGACCTATCTACTACCACTCCTAAGTCTTTCTCATCTTCAACTGAATTAAGCCAATATCCATCCATCTCATAGCTAAATTCCCTATTATCTCTCCCCATGTTAATAACTTTGCATTTATTAAGGTTAAAAGTCATCTGCCACTTCTGAGCCCAAGCTAACAGCTTATCTAAGTCACCCTGCACTTTAAAGCTACCCTCAACCTCTTTGACTACAGCTGCCAATTTAGTGTCATCAGCAAAAATTGACACTTTGCTATTTACACCTTGCCCAAGATCATTTACATAGATTATAAATAATAAAGGGCCTAAAACTGATCCCTGAGGTACGCCACTAATAACATTCCTCCACTCTGACCTCACTCCATTCAGTACAACTCTCTGTTTCCTATTTTTCAGCCATTCAGTTATCCAATTTAAAACGTTCCCACATATCCCATGCAGCTTTAATTTATGAACTAGTCTTCTATGTGGAACCTTATCAAAAGCTTTGCTGAAATCTAAGTAGATCACATCAACTTTCTCACCCCTATCTAATTCTTTAGTTACATAATCCATAAAATCCAGTAAATTAGTTAAACACGATCTATCTTTTCTAAAACCATGCTGAGCATCATTAATTAACCTGCTACTCTCTAGATGATCAGAAATTCCCTTCTTAACCATCTTCTCAAGAATTTTACAGACTATAGAAGTTAAGCTTACTGGTCTAAAGTTATTTGGGTCCTCTTTGCTTCCCTTTTTAAAAATTGGCACTACATTTGCCAATTTCCAATCATTTGGTATTTCTCCAGACTCTAGTGATCTAATAAATATCTTCTCGAGAGCTACTGCAATACTTTCTACACCTTCTTTGAGTATCCTAGAATGAATGTTGTCAGGGCCAGATGCCTTACTAGTATTTAACTGAATTATAAGCCCTTTAATTTCTTCTCTGTCTATATTAATAGAATTTATCACTACTTCCCTTGACCTAGAATTATCATCAATTAATCTAACTGGTTTCTCTTCTGTGAATACTGAAGCAAAATGATCATTAAGGACCTCTACTATTTCCTCATCAGATTCTTTCAAAACCCCTTCATATTTAATAGGCCCTATTTTATCACTGTTAGATTGATTATTGATTCTATAATAGCTAAAGAATTTTTTAGGATCTTTATTATTATTTTTAGCTAAATTAATTTCTGCTGTCCTTTTGGTCTTCTTAATAATCTTATTTAGTTCATTTCTGGTTGACCTATAATGGTTTAAATTATCTAAACTACTCTCACTTTGTAATCTCTGGTATGCCCTTTTTTTCTCTGAAACTTTATTAGCTATTTCTTGGTTCCACCATAATGGTTTCCTACATTTCTTCCTAATAGACTTCCTCGGAATACACTGTTCCTGAACCATGTTTAATATAGTCTTAAAAATATCCCACATCTCATAAGTATTCTTTCCATGGAATTCTATATCCCACCTAATCTGATTTAGCATGCTGCGTAATTTATCGTAATCTCCCCTATAAAAATTTGGAATTTTCGTGGAGTTTGTCGTTGTTCTACCCTTAACTATTTGCAAATTAAACCGAACCATCTGATGATCACTGTTTCCCAATGATTCCCCTACACTCAATCCTTGAACTAAGTGATCATCATTTGAAAGAATTAGATCTAATATATTGGCACCCCTTGTTGGCTTATTAACAAATTGGATCAAAAAGTTATCCTCAAAACACTCCATAAACTTACAACTTGCTCTATCTCTTCCTATCATATTTTCCCAGTCTACAGAAGTTAAATTAAAGTCACCAAGAATAACTGTATCTTCTTTGCATCCTTTACTTATTTCCCTAATCATTAACTCATCGATACAATCAGTCTGTCCTGGTGGTCTATAAAAAGCTCCCAAGTGTATTTTCCTATTTTTACCAACCTTAATATCTATCCATAATGATTCACCTTCTCCTTGCTTTATAGAGTTATTTAGATTTGAAGAAATGCTATTTCTGATATAAATAATCAACCCACCACCAGTCCTATCTCTCCTTTGACTAATGTACATAGTATAACCCTCTAGTTCAAATTCACTGACATTATCATTAAATATATTTTCATTAACCCATGATTCAACTATACATATTATATCTATATCTTCATGAATGATATAACTAAATAATTCATCCTTCTTATTTCTAAGACTACGAGCATTTGTGTAAAGACAACTCAGCCCACCTATCCCTGAAGCACCTGAGGGCCTATCTCCTCTGCATCTCCTTTCTCTCTTTCCCCAACCCTGTACTCTTGTATTTCCCTTACCACTATCACTACTCAAATAGTTTAACCCTAAAGCACTTCCATTAGCCTGCCTACCTTCTACAAATCTGTGTTTGCTTCCTTTCCCTGCCTCACTTTGAGCCATTAAATTTCCCTGACCACTATCAAAACCTAGTTTCCCGCCTCTAAAGACCTAATAACACTATCTAATTCCCGCCACAAAACCTCAACCCCATCTCGGCTCAGATGGAGTCCATCCATCGCATACAAACCCTTATTCCCATAAAACCCACTCCAAACATCTACAAATACCAATCCTGACTCCTCGCACAAACCTTTCACATATTCATTCAACCCCATTGCACGAGACAACCATTCCATCCCCACATCCATTCTGGGAAGCACACCTGAAACAACGCCTTTTACTCTACTTTCACACATCCTTTCAATCAGCCTTTTATACCGCTGTCGTAACTCACAAGTACTCACCTTCTTTACATCGTTTACTCCGACATGTGTAATCACAACTGCTTCCCTCTCACACCCAGACACCAACCTATCATACCTCTCACACACATCATTTACACCAGCACCCGGCAGACAAACTCTCACTCCCTTCCATTTACTTTCATTCAACTTCCTATCTAAATACCTAATCTGAGAGTCACCCATCACAATCACCTCAGTCATTCTCCTATTCTCTCTAGGCCTAGTATTACCCTCCCTCCTGCTCTCACTCATTCGACCTCCTATTCTACTTTCAGGCACGGCCACACCAGACAAATCTCTTTCAAATTCTTTCTCTCTCAGGGCATCAAATCTGTTAGTTAGCCTAACAGGTTCCATGTCCCTCTTATTCACACACCTAACCTGTCCTAACTTATCTATTCTGTTCACTTTCACCCACCACTCATCATCACTTACTTCACTTACTGCTTTCTCTCCAGTCCCTGTTCTAGGCCTAACTTCCTGCCTCCTGGTCCCAATCTGACTCTTCAAACGTACACTTGCATCTCTTCTCACTTCAGACACTAAATCGTTCAGTCTCAAGCATTCCGCACGTAATCGACTCACCTCCTCAGTCAAAGCACATACACGGCACTCAGACACATTCACTCTCCTCTCTACACCACAGACATCGCACACTACATACACACTACTTTCAAAAGGCATACTCTCTACATCCAAACAGTCAGCCATACTTAAACAAAAACAATAATAGAAACAAAAACTTACAAACAACAAGAATTTGACCCCAATTTGTGCGCGCAAGTTTAAAACCTGCTAATCAAGATGGCCCCGAAGTAAACAAAAGTCACTTTCTCACCAAAACAAAATAACCACAATTTATACAAAATAACCACAATTTAACTTTGTTATATTAACCAAATATATGATCTTATAAATTAATATTTATGTTTATGTCACACACCAAAGTATATCAAATAATCAAAATATTCTGAGAGCTCTACGAAACACGTGCTACCTGTTCGAAGGTCGAGCAAACTATTCCCAGTAATCTACCATTCTATTGGTGAAAAAATATTTTCTAACATCCAACCTGCACCTCTGTTTTGCCAACTCAAATAACTTGGTAAAATCCAACTTATCCATCCCAGAACAGATTTGGTAAACATGAAGATCGGCTGCCCGAATGATGGGACACAAAATATTTTGGGTAAACATGAAGATCAGCAGCGCAAATAATGGAATGTAAAATATTTTGGTAAATATGTAGATTAGCGACTCAGCCGAAAGTGTTTTTTTTGGTAAATATGTAGACGAGCGGCCCGGGTGATAAGATGTACTATTTCGTCCTTGTTCCAAAATGTTTCACGTTTTGGAGTACATTTATAGGAGATGGCTTGTGGGGGGGTAAACACGATGTGTGGACCGCACTACGATGATCCCGAGTTTCATTAAATGGGAGGGGGGAGTCTGTATATAATCCTAATTTTTATAATGTTCTGACGTTTACATAGGTAAATGCTTTAACTACATCATGTCAGCGCCTTTAATCGTTTTGCGAATTATAATAGGGGTTGGGGGTGAGGTATGACGTCAGACGACTCAAACGCGCATGAATATTCAGAAACAAGTGAATGATAATATTTACACAAAATAATTTTTTTTACGGCCGGGCTGCTCGTCTATATGTTTACCTTTTTTGGGTCAATATTTTCGTTCACCCCTACCAGAATATTAATGCGTGTTTGAGTCGTCTGATGTCAGACCCCACCCCTACTCCCATTATAATTTGCAAAACAATTAAAGCTGCTGACATGATTTGGTTAAATCATTCGGTAAATATGTAGATTAGCGACTCAGCCGAAAAAGTGTATTTTTGGTAAATATTTTCGTTCATCCCTACCGGAATATTCATGGGTGTTTGAGTCGTCTGATATCAGACCCCACCCCCATTATAATTCGCAAAACGATTAAAGGCGCTGACATGATTTTGTTAAATCATTCACCTCTGTAAACATTAGCACATTAGTCTATAAACAATTAGGATTATGTACTGGGGGGCTGTGCCCTCCAGACCCCCCCCCAACTTAATGAAACTCAGGATCATCATAGTGTGGTTCCCCCATTGTATTTACCCTCACACAAGCCATCCCCTTAAATGTACTCCAAAAATGTGAATCATTTTGGAACACAGATGAAATAGTATGTCACATCATTCGAGTTGCTAATCTACATATTTACCAATCATTCACCTCTGTAAACGTTGACACATTAGTCTATAAACAATTAGGATTATGTACTGGGGGGCTGTGCCCTCCAGACCCCCCCCCAACTTAATGAAACTCAGGATCATCATAGTGTGGTTCCCCCATTGTATTTACCCTCACACAAGCCATCCCCTTAAATGTACTCCAAAAACGTGAATCATTTTAGAACACAGATGAAATAGTATGTCACATCGTTTGAGTTGCTAATCTACATATTTACCAATCATTCACCTCTGTAAACATTGGCACATTAGTCTATAAACAATTAGGATTATATACTGGGGGCTGTGCCCTCTAGACCCCCCCACCAATTTAATGAAACTTAGGATCATCGTAGTGTGGTCCCCCCATTATATTTACCCTCACACGAGCCGTCCCCTTAAATGTACTCCAAAAATGTGAATCATTTTGGAACACAGACAAAATAGTAGGTCCCATCGTTTGAGTCTCTAATCTACATATTTATTTGGTAAATATGTAGATTAGCGGCTCGGCTGAAAAAGTGGAATTTTGTGTATTTACCTTTCGTTCATCCCTGCCGGAATATTGATTTGCATTTGAGTCGTCTGATGTCAGACCCCACCCCTACCCCCATTATAATTCGCAAAATAATTAAAGGCGCTGACATGATTTGATTAAATCATTCAACTCTGTAAATGTTAGGAGAATTTAACTATGGAATGGATGGGCATTGGCTGAGCTCAGTAGAGGATGAGAAAGATCTAGGAGTAGTAATAGATAAGTCATTAAGGTTTTCTAAGCAGTGTATTGAAGCAAGAAATAGGGCAAATAGAGTGCTGGGTTTTATTAAGAAAAATGTCAGTTACAAAAGTAAGGAGGTTATTCTTAAACTCTATAACTCTTATGTTAGGCCACATCTAGAGTACTGTATACAGGCATGGTCCCCACATTTTAGACACGATATTAACCTTCTCGAGTCAGTGCAACGGAGGGCAACAAAGATTATTCCTTCCCTGAGGCACCTTGAATATATAGATAGACTGAGGGTATTAAATATGTTCTCGTTCGAAAGGAGGTGTGTGAGAGGGGATATGATTGAGCTCTTTAAAAATTTTTCCGGGATAGATAAATTGGATGTTAGCAAGTTTTTTGAGTTAGATGATGGAAATCGGACTAGAGGTCACCACTTGAAAATTAAAAAGCAAGGGTGTAGGTTGGATTTAAGAAAATATTTTTTCACCAATAGAGTGGTAGACTTCTGGTACAAATTGCCGCAGAGGGTAGTAGGTAGTCCAAATCTAAATGTATTTAAGAGTAGGATGGATGAGTTTTTGGGAAGGGAAGGTTGTGATGGTTCCTAAGTTTTGTATATATTAATATTGTTTGTATATATCTATAGCTGCATGATTTAGTTCTTGACAAGCCTTGATTGGTGATACCCTTGTTTCTGATGCAATCCTCTGGATGTAGTTTTCCTGGGAGTTTGGGTGCCTTAAAAAAGATGCCGTTTTTGACTCGGATGACCTATAATGAGCCCTTGTGGCTCTTGTCATCTGTTATATTATATTGTGGGGGACTTTGATTTTGTCTTCCCCTGGTGATGGTGCTTTTTGTGGGTGGGTTTTGACGGAGGCGGATGACCTTTGATAGGCCCTTGTGGCTTTTGTCATCCGTGTAATTATGTTATGTTATGTTATGTTAATGGGTCACCGAGCCTACTAGAGGAGAGAATATATTGGACTTAATCTTAACTTCAGATGATGAAATTATCTCAAACGTAACTGTATGCGATCAACTCGGTGGCTGCGACCATAACCTAATAGAATTCAAATTAAATTTACCAAACCCCTAAAATTGTAAGAAGTAATGCAAAATTAGATTTTAGAAAGGCAAACTTCGCGGCTTTAAAACAAATTCTCATAAACTATCAACTAAATGGCAGAGACATAAATGAAGTATGGAACGAGTTTAAATACAATCTTATAAGGAAACAATCTCAATTCATTCCTCAAGCAGTCAGAAAAAGTGGAAAAAATCAAAATCCCAAATGGATGACTAATGAAATTAAGAGAGACATTAACAAAAGAAAAGAGGCTTATAAGAAATATTTTGATCTCAGAAGAAAGATAAAAACTGGAATTAGGAGAGCAAAGCGTAATGAGGAAATGAGGGTAGCATTAAATTGTAAAGAAAACCCCAAAGAATTTTACGCCCTAGTTAACAGTAGAAGACCAATAAAAAACATCATTGGCCCAATCAACGATGGTCACAATAATTTACAAGTTAAGGATAAAGATATAGCTACTACGCTAAATGAGTACTTTGGCTCGGTTTTCACCGACGACACCTCAAATCAAAATATCGCTCCGTATAATGAGTATTTAGGAAATAACGCACTAGAAATGTTCAAATGCACGAGCAAGGATGTACAAATACGAATAGATAAAATGAATAAATTTAAATCCCCAGGAACTGATAAAATAGTGCCAAGAGTAATCAAAAAAGTAAAGGATGTAGTGGTGGACCAGATAACCTACATTTTTAACTTATCACTTGAAAATAATACTGTTCCTCAAGACTGGAAATTAGCTAATGTCACTCCAATATTTAAAAAAGGACGCAAAGATCTGCCATGCAATTATCGTCCAATAAGTCTGACATCAATAATTGGCAAAATGCTGGAAAGTATTATAGCAGAAAAAATAGTAAGCCACTTAGAAACCAATGAACTGCTAAGAAACACGCAACACAGATTTAGGAAACACAGATCTTGTCTTACAAACTGGCTAGAGTTCTTCCATTACATTAACACCATTCGTGATAGTGAGAGATCTGTCAACATCCTGTATTTAGATTTTCAAAAGGCTTTTGACAAGGTGCCACACAGGAAATTAATGTCCAAAGTTAGAACCCTAGGAATACGAGGCAAAATAGCGAATTGGATTGAAGACTGGCTTAGTAATTGTATGCAGAGGGTGGTGATCAATGGAGAAGAGTCCGAGTGGATAACTGTAAATAGCGGCGTTCATCAGGGATCAGTCTTAAGGCCCCTTGCTTTTTATTATATATGTAAATGATATAGATGTGGGATTAATCTCTAAGATCTCCAAATTCGCTGATGACTGCAAACTGGGTAAAAGCATAGTTACCGAGCAAGATATAATAGATTTTCAAAAGGACATTGACCACATATCTGAATGGTCTGAAAGATGGAATCTCCCACTAAATCTTGACAAATGCAAATTAATGCACGTCGGCCAAAAAAATCTGAAGGAAGAATTCAAACTCAATAACAAAATAATAGCAGAAACAGAAATCCAAAAGGACTTTGGTGTTTGTATATCTAATGACCTAAAATTCACACAGCACTGTGTTGATGTAGAAAAAAAAGCGCGAAAGATACTTGGATACATTAAGAGACAGATCAGCTATAAAAGCGAGACGGTAATAATTAACTTATTCAATGCTCTAGTAAGACCACAATTAGAATACTGTGCACAGGTATGGTCACTCTCCCTCAGAAAGGACATAGAAAGATTGGAGAGAGTTCAAGCCACGGCTACGAAGATGATTCCATCATTAAGAAAATACAATTATGAAACAAGACTGGAGAAGTTAAATCTATACAAACTAGAAACTAGACGTATGCGAGGTTAGCTAATTAAAGTATTTAAAATCCTAAAAGGAATTGAAAATGTAGACTACACCACCTGGTTTGAATTCAATAAAAATATGACATGAAATAACAGCATGAAGCTAGTCCCGAAAAAGTACAGTCTTAATTTATGTGGAAATTTTTTCTCGTACAAAATTGTAAATGCATGGAACCAGTTATCGGAAGAGATTGTCTTGAGTCCTACCGTTAATACTTTCAAAAAGAGATTAGATAAAATTATAAGGACGATTACTTTTTAAGATATTTTTTTGTTTGTTTGTTTTAAATAATTGATTCTGAACTAAATAATACAATAAAGAGATAGGCTCCACTTTACTATAAAAATTCCTGACTGTACACTTTCTTTTGGACAGCAGGTGTCTGAGCAAATTTAAAGCACACAGGATCGATGGCAGTATATTTAGGTGGATTCAGTCATGGCTTGGTGACAGACAGCAAAGAGTTAGTATAGATGGAGTTAAATCTGAGTGGGGGGGGGTGTTAGCAGTGGAGTTCCGCAAGGATCTGTTTTGGGTCCCTTGCTATTTTTAATTTATATTAATGATCTTGACATAGGTATAAGTAGTGACCTGAGTAAATTTACTGATGATACTAAGCTAGGTAGGGCCATTAGGGCTGATTCTGATGCTGTTGTAATGCAGGAGGAATTGACCATTCTGTCCAATTGGGCTGAGAAATGGCAAATGAAGTTTAACATAGACAAATGTAGTGTACTTAGTATAGGTAGAAATAATCCATTGAATAGTTATAAATTAAATGGGAGAATTTTAGGGAGGACCGATTGTGAGAGGGACTTGAGTATTTTGGTAAGTTCAGACCTTCGTCCTAGAAAGCAATGCCTAAATGCTAAGAATAAAGCTAATGGGATATTGGGATTCATTAAGAGGAGTGTAAGCAATAAGAGTGCTGAAGTCATTCTAAAACTGTATCTGGCGCTAGTTAGGCCTCATCTAGACTATGCAGTACAATTTTGGTCACCATATTATAGGAAGGATATTGATTTGCTTGAGTCTGTGCAGAGAAGGATGACAAAGATGATTGGTGGGCTAAGGAACTTACCTTATGGTGAAAGGCTCAGAAAACTAAATCTACATACATTGGAAAGGAGAAGAGTCAGAGGGGAGTCAGAGGGGAGTTGATTGAAGTCTTCAAATGGGTAAAAGGATATAATAAAGGGGATCTGGGTAAGGTTCTTATACTTAGTGAACATGACATGACACGTAGCAATGGGTTTAAGCTTGATAAGTATAGGTTTAGGAAGGAGATTGGGAGGAATTGGTTTACAAATCGTGTGGTAGATGAATGGAATAGGCTCACTAGACATGTGATAGAAGCCTCCTCTCTGGGTAGTTTTAAGAATAGATTAGATAAATATATGGATGAAGCTGCTAGATGGGACTGACTTTTTTTATGTACATATGTATATATTTTTCTAAGGATTATATTTTGCGGTTGCATGAATGGACATAATCCTCTGGGTGCATTTTATGTATATTGTAGATTAGATCTGAAGAACTCCTGTAAAGGGTGACAATGTTGATGACTTTTCTCTGGTAAGAAATCTTTTGTGTGTTGACTGGAACAGGAGCTGCCAAGTGTAGGCCATGAATGGTCTTTTGCAGTCTCCTTCTTTTCTTATGTTCTTATATATTTTTCTAAGGAGTGGGGAGATTATATTTTGCGGTTGCATGAATGGACATAATTCTCTGGATGCATTTTATGTATATTGTAGATTAGATCTGAAGAACTCCTGTAAAGGGTGATAATGTTGATGACTTTTCTCTGGTAAGAAATCTTTTGTGTGTTGACTGGAACAGGAGCTGCCAAGTGTAGGCCATGAATGGTCTTTTGCAGTCTCCTTCTTTTCTTATGTTCTTATGCCCGATTGACTCGGGTGGGAGAGGTGGGAGGGGAGAGCCTTGAACTGTACTATACTTTCTCTAAAGCAATTAGTTAAGAAAAAAAAACACAACAAAAGTACCCCCTCGGTATGGACAAACTAGTCTTTTGAGGTACTAATATTCCTTGTAACTCCCCATATAATCATTTAATCTGTATTTGAATACATTCAAGTTTGGACTGTCTACCATCTCAGATGGCAAACTATTCCAGTAATCTACCACTCTATTGGTGAAAAAAATATTTTCTAACATCCAGCCTGCACCTCTGTTTTTTAATTTTTAAGTGGTGACCCCTAGTCCTATTATTTTATGTTATCTACTACCTTCCAACTCAAATAACTTGCTAAAATCGAACTGCTTATGTACAGGCACAACATTGGCCTCCTTCCAGTCTTCAGGAATCACAGAATACATAAGTTAACGATCAAAAATAATTTTGAATGCATTTGCAAAACTTTCCTCACCTTCTTTTAAGACTCTAGTGTAAATCCCATCTGGCCCAGGCGATTTATATCTCTCTTTGAAAAATTCACATTCTCAAGAACTGACCTACTTTCCAAATTAACACCTGGGTCCCAATCAATTGCACTTTCCTGAGGGAAAACAGAGGCAAAGTATAAGTTTAACACATCAGCAATATCTTTATGCCCTTGATAGCTCTCTCCATTATATTCTAATGGCCCAATAGTGGAGCCCTGTTTAGAATTTATATTATAATAACTAAAGAACTTCTTGATATTTCCCTTATTACTATTTGCAAGGTTGATTTCTGACAGTCTCCCTTCATTTCCTAATTTCTTTTTTTAACTCTTTGGTGGTGCATTTCAAGTCTTCCCTATTTAATTCAGGTTTATTATGCTTATACCTTTTAGCAGCAATTTTCTTTGTCTTCAACTTGACTTTACACTGTCTTTTATTTTAACCATGGTTTTTTTTTACTAGCATCTTTTCTTGTCTTTAGGGATATGCAACTTTTTGAATTGAATCTAGGATATATTTGAATCTATCCCACATTTCAAGAGCATCCAGACCATGAGATAATATCTCCCCTCACACATCTTCTCTCAAATGAGAACATATTTAGTACCCTCAGTCTATCTTCATATTCAAGGTGCTTCAGGGAAGGTATTATTTTTGTTGCCCTCCTTTGTACTGACTAGCAGGTTGATGTCGTGTCTAAAATGTGGTGACCATGCTAGTATACAATACTCTAAATGTGGCCTAACATTGGAGTTGTAGAGTTTAAGGATAACCTCTTTACTCTTGTAGCTAACGTTCCTCTTAATGTATCCTAACACCCTATTTGTTCTATTTTTCGCCTCAATACACTGCTTTGAAAACTTCATTGACCTATCTACTACTATGCCTAAGTCCTTCTCATCCTCAACTGAATTCAGCCAATGCCCATCCATTTCAGAGCTAAATTCTCTATTATCCCTTCCCATGTTAAGATCTTTGCATTTTTTAAGGTTAAAAGTCATCTGCCACTTATGAGCCCAAGCTAATAACTTATTTAAGTCACTCTGCACTTTAAAGCTACTCTCAACTTCTTTGACTACAGCTGCCAATTTAGTATCATCAGCAAAAATCGACACTTTGCTATTTACAGCCTTCCCAAGATCATTTATATAAACTATGAATAATAAAGGGCCTAGAACGGATCTGTGAGGTACGCCACTGATAATGTCCCTCCACTGTGACCTCACCCCATTCAGCACAACTCTTTGTGTCCTATCTTGCAGCCATTCAGTTATCCAATTCAAAACTTTACCACATATCCCATACATTTTTAATTTGTGAACTAGTCTCCTATGTGGAACCTTATCAAAAGCTTTGCTAAAATCTAAGTAAATTAACATCAACATTCTCTCCCTTATCTAATTGTTTAGTAACATAATCCATAAAATCCAGTAAATTTGTTAAACACGATCTACCTCTTCTAAACCCATGCCGAATATCTTTTATTATACTACCACATTCTAGATGGTCAAAAATCCCCTTCTTAACTATCTTCTCAAGAATTTTACAAACGATAGAACTTAAGCTTACCGGCCTAAAGTTTTTTGGGTCGGGGAACAAGTTAGTTCCTCGACTAATCTTAACTACCAATATGGTGGTATTTGGCATTTTTTTTTATTTTCTGACTCACAGCTGAACAGATGTACAAGCGAAATAGACTCTCCCAAACAGTTCAGCATGGCATCTACAAGTCATCAGAAGCGTAAAATTTCCTCTCTAGATAAGAATTACATAGATGAATATTTCTCAATGAGTTCTGAAAGTGATATAGAGTATGAAAGTGAGGATGATTGGGCAAAAGATCTACAGGATATATAAAACATATCAAGTAGTGACGATGACAAAGAAAATGCTGTAGTCCAACATCTTCAGATCAACCTAACTTGAAGAAAGCAGTAGTTCCAAGACTAGTTGGAAAACATTTCCCTGTGAAAATTACATCAAATTCTGAATATACTCCAAGGTCAACAAAGAGGTGCAGGGTATGTTATATCCATGGCATTGAAAAACAAATACATTTCCAAAGCGAGACATGTCCCGATAAACTAGGCTTATGCGCCGAGCCATGTTTTAAAATTTATCACTTCATTTGACCTTTAGTGAACTAAATAAATATAAAAACACTCATTTTATTTCATTTAACCTTTATTTTTTTGGTTATACCCCCAAAGCTGAAAGGATTATGGATAGAAAAATGTATTTTAACCCCAAACAAATGAAGCAAAAAATGAATGGGGTATCAGTATATCCCACACAGGGAATATCAGAATTAGCCGCATCAAATGGGTTAATCAGACCTATCCTCTCCCCAACCTGGAAACCAAACCCATTAATTTAACGTGTTGAATATATCTGCCTCTCAAGTAATCATCCTTCCTGAGTTACATACACCAACTTGGGATGATCACTTAAATACTTATCATAATGATCAATTAATTATATGTAAAAAAAATTATAGACCCAATTACTCTTCCCACTGCGACATTATGTATTATGTTTATATGCGCCATTGGCATCCTATGTATAAGGTTAAAAAGGAAGAAGTCTAATAATATACACCAGGTCTTCGTTATATGGGGGAGTTAGGTTCTGTGGAAATCTCGCATAGTGTGAATTCGCATATATCAAACCTTTCTTCCTCCTCCTGTTCATTTACTACAATATTGCCCTGATCAGTACCCAAGTCTCTCAGTAAGTTATTAACCTTGTTCTCAAAGAAGTCACTGAATTTGTTGCAAAGCAAAGAATCACTATTGTCATAGGGCAGAACCTTTACCTTAGTACTCCCAGTAATATCATTTGAAACATTGTAAAACTTTTTACCCTCTGCACCCAGTGATTCTAATTTCCTATTATAATAGTCCTTTTGGTCCTATGGAGTACACCAGGTCTTTGTTATTTGCGGCGGGTTAGGTTCTCCTAAAACCCTGCATAGTGTGAATTCGCATATATCGAACCTATCTCTATATTAATTTTATGGGGTTTTGTTCCATGACCCATTTATGCCCCCCCCTCCATGTTAATTTCCGGCACTTTTTCAGGATTACAATCAGGGTTGGCATGATTAAAATCAAAGGATTTTAATCAAGCGATTTTAATTGATTATAATAAGACAAAAAATCATTGATTAAAATCTTCTTTTTTAAAAATTCCAATATACAGAAATCATGCATATATGGCAAGGTTGGCAAATCAAATAGATAAAAAAAATGACTGTTTTTTATGTTTTCTAATTTCTTATTTATATGATTTTTAAAATATTTTTCTTTTTTTTGTATTTTTTCTACATGTATTATACCTTAAAAGCAATAGGAGCCACTGGATACATAATGTTTATTTCATGCAATATCTCTACTTACAGAAATTACAGTTCAGGCTGAAAGTTGTCAAAAATCAAAATGAATGAATTAGTGCCAATGCCATCCATAAGTTTTTCTAAACCTTCAAACCATATATCTTTTACTTTGTTTACTTCTAAATAAAAAAGATATAAAAAATAAAAGTAGATTAAAAAATAAAATGATTTTTTACAGAAAAAATCAATTATTAAATAATCTGATTAAATCAGTTTGATTTAATCATTGCCAACCATGATACATGACCAAGTAAAAGTGTGATACTTCTATTCTGATTAATATATGTAAGTTACCAGTTACTAACACTGTTATCTCGCAAATAATCCTTGATTAAAACAAAATTATTAATTCCTATAACTGTTGCTGGCACTGTCATAAACAAGTTAAATGAGAAACTTTCAGCTACTGAAATTAGAACTTATAAATCTAAATTAAGTCCTAAAAATTAAAGAAAATATTGCTAAGAATTATTATAAATATAATAATAATTAATGTTAATGATTTTAATAAAAAAATTATTTTTTTTGATTTTTATTAAAAAAATATTTTTTTCCAACCCTGATACAATGCACTAAAGCAGAACTAGAAAACACTGTATTAATAAAATTTACAACACTATATTATAAAAATATTTGAAACAAGTAAAAAATTTGAATTAGTATTCACTCAAAATCGCAGGTGTGTAGGCTCCAGGAGATGATTGGAAGGATGGTAAGAGGTGAGATTTACAAGGAAAGAGGTGCAGGGTCATCAGGATCTTTGATGGTGATGTTGGGCACATCTTCAGGTGTGTGAGGTAAACTGACAGAGCTCTCAGGCATTAGTAGAGAAGCCTCTACAGTCTGTGACAGGTCTTCAGCAATCTTGAAAAATGCTACCGTCTTTCATGGTCATTTTTTTGACCTGGAGCTCAATGTCATCTTGTTCCTCCTCTTCATTTTTCTGTTGTGCAGGAGACAACTTTATCAGATCATTGAGTGACAGCTCTTCATTATGCGAGTCTAGCAGTTCAATAATGTCATTCGTTTCAAGATCCTCAAAACCCTCACCACCAACGCGTCGTACCAGGTCAATACAGTCTTGCACTGTTTGAGTAAATGACGGAAATCTAGTGGTGTGAACAACATCCTTCCAGATGGCTTTCCAAGAAGCATTCAGGCTGGATGATTTAACCTCCTTCCATGACTCATCAGTTATTTATTGCCTGAAGCTGCTCAGGGTAGCGTGCAGCAGCTTCATGATCAACACTTAGTTGTTCACTACGAATGGCCAGATTATGAATATTATTTCTTTTCATAAACCTTGCATACCACCCTTTACTGACTATGAATGAATTATTACTCATATTCTCACCTCTTTCATGATACAAATGTTCATAAATTTTCAAAGCCTTGACCCTAACTGCACTATTAATTACCTAACTTGTCTTTTTATTCTCATGCTCAATGTATATGACAATTAATTTTTAAATCTCCATAACTGAACTGCACACTTTAATGGTAATTTCAGCTGACGGATGAGATGATCTAATGACTGAAGCACTGAATTTGTCAGCACTTTTCACAATGTTACGAATAGTGGACTCACCAAGGTTATAGCTATGACAGAGAGCAGATGCTCCCCCACCACTTTCTTCTCTGTTAATAATTTCTAACTTTGTTTCCAAACTTAGAGTAATCCTCTTGTATTTAATTGAAGCACCACTACTTGTACCAGGCAGAGGATGCTTAGAAGCCATAGTAAAAATATTCATAATTAAGCACCAAGCGAGCGTAGTTTATTTCATGGAGTGTTTATGCAAACTGAGCTCACCAAAAAACTCTCACACCTATCATTGTCCAATTGCGCTACTGCCGCCACACAGGTGTGCATACACATGGTTCACATATGAGCAAATCTTTCGCATATAATGAATTTTGGCAGGTTTAGGGTAGTCACATATGAGCGAATACGCATATAACAAAGACCTGGTATATATACAGCCGCACCTATATATATGCTAAACCACAATCATTGTTTAGAGCCAGGTCTTTCACAAAGTCGAAATTATAATTTCCTTTCTGAATATACCCATATAGGTTTTGACTAGAGATTGATGTATACTTAAGATATTTACTTAATTTAATTTATTTCTTTATATATTGTACCTATATAGTATTTTTGTTCCAACACATTTACTCAAGGTCAAGCAATGTCTGCATTTTAGTAATGTAGTATTTTTTGTGTTTTTGGTTTATTATATCATAAATTCAAATGCTTTAAATTGTTGGGTTGTTGCAATTTTTGTTATTTTTTTAAGTCTCCCTTATGAATGTAAATATTGATTTTGTTTAAAAGGAGAGCATTGTTAGGATTGCATCCCTACCTATAATCAAACTCCAAATGTACTATATTATTATTATAATAATAATAATGATAGTAATAAGAATAATAATAATCATGATTATAATAACAATAATGATAATAATAATAATAATGATGATAATAATAATGTTAATAATAATAATGTTAATAATAATAATGTAAATAATAATAATAAAAATATCAGGCATGAATTAAGAGCTTAGAAATAAACACAAATATACATTATTTTCAGAAGCTAAAAGTGCAGTATCTGATGCAGGCATTCCATTTTCCCAACCCCCCTTCTTGCTGACCCAGCCTCCCTGCTTCAGCTAACCCCTATGGCAACAACAAGCAATATTCCCTCTTAAGTATCAAAATTCTTTAGTACCGCTGACTAATTTCCTGTGGTTTCACTTATTTTTTTTGCAAAAGACATTCTTAGGTGAACCCTGTCGGGCTCCACCTCTAATCACCTTGAATTATATACTATTGGTTAATACTAAGGTAGGAGTATCCTATATCTTCAAAATGTATTCACATTGGCTCAATTGTAAGAACTGGATAGTTATCATAAAAACAATCACACTGTGTTCAATGCTCTATATAACCATTGGCTCAATTTTAAAACTAAAACCTTGGTAACTGAATCAAATATAACGACCATTATTTTAAAACCCCTCCTATGTCTAATATTTTATGTAACCAACCACACCCACCTGAAATGAGCATATAAAAAATTATAAAACTTCTTGGAGAGGAAAGAGGCGCTAGACATAAATCCACCACCTTGAAGTTGTCTCATTATGTCCTTCTGTCCTATGCAATTTAACATAACTGATTCATATCTTCAAGTGACTGGTAGTCTCCTCTTCCATCAAGCATCATGTCTCCCCCAATTGTATAAGACGATACCAGCCATAAACTGGCGTAAACTTCCTCACCACTCGTAACAGACAATGTTCTGAGTTTTGTGCCTCCTCCAGTCGTATAAGACAACATTACCAGCCATAAAGTTGAGTAATCTTCTTCTAGTCGTATAAGATGATGTTACCAACCAAAAAGTGGCATAATCTTCCTCCAGTCGTATAAGATGATGTTACCAGCCGTAAACTGGTATAATTTTCCTCACCAGTCCTATCAGACAATGTTCTGAGCATCATACCTTCTCCAGTTGTAACAGATGACATTACCAGCCCTAAACTGGCATGACCTTCCATACCAGTTGTAACAGATGCTATGGTTGTCGCATTGCTGTCTGCCTTCGACACTACCATCCAATCTGCTCTGCCTGTGCACAATGTTAAGGTATTGTAAAGTAAAATACAAACAACTTATTTGTTGCTTGCCTTAAAGCTTGACAAAAAAAATTACCTCTTTTTCGTTGTTCCCATTTCAGGCCAGGGTGATGTGTAAGACAAGTTACTCACCCAGCATGAGTCTCCAGCGACCCAAGTAGGTGGCAACCCAGCCCATTGTCTATGGAGCCAATAGATTTTTAGTTCTAGATTTTAACATTAATGTGTTTAAAGGATTATTGTTTTTTTAGCACTTTTTCATTAAATTCATATAAATTTTATTCTTCCACATGTTATTTTCATTTAGCAAGTAAGTAATAGCCTTATCTTTCATTACTGTTTTGTCAAAATTAATAAAAGTTGAGTGCAAGTAATTTGTATTAATTTCCTAAAAGTAGGTTAAATTTACCCAGCCAAAGCCATGGTGTTACAGATACCTATGAAAGCATTCTAAGGTTAAATAGCTAGATAGTCCTAGACTAGGGACTGGAGAGAAAGAAGTGACTGATGTAAGTGAAGATGAATGGTGGTTGAATATTTGCTAGAATAGCTAAGTAAGGACAGGTTAGGTGTGTGACTAAGATGGACATGGAACCTGTTAGGTTGACTAGCAGATTTGATGCACTGAGAGAGGAAGAGGTTGAAAGTGATTTGTCTTATGTGGTTGTGGCAGAAAGTGGAATAAGTAGTACCTAGTTTGAATGAGATTAGGAAGGAGGATGACTGAGGTGCTTATAATGGGTGACTCAGATTAGATATTTAGATAGGAAGTTGTACTGAGCAGCTGGAAGGGACTGATAATTTGTTTGCCGGGTGCTGGTGTAAATGATGTGTCTGAGAAGCATGATAGTTTGTTGTCTGGGTGTGATTACACATGTGGGAGTAAAAATGTAAAGAAGGTGAGTTCATGTAAGTTACGACAGAGGTAGACCTATCTTTGTGCTCTTTGGATGCACAGCCTAATTTTGATTGGGGGGTGGTCGATGACCTCCATGGTAGTGATCACTTTCCCATTCAAATATCATTTTCAGGGCAACTGCCACCTGAGAGCCCACCTCGGTGGTGCTTGGCACGGGCGCGGTGGCCTGCATTTCAGGAAATGACTGAATTCTCTATCTCAGTCGAGGAGTTTAGGTCGGTAGATCAGGCCGCCGAGTTCTTCTCTGGCAACCTCATCGCCATAAGCCTGACTACTATTCCTAGGACGTCTGGGCGTTTTGCACGCCGACTACTCCCATGGCCCTCAAACAGAAGCGTTATGCCTACATGTGCTATAAGCGCCGCCCAAACGATTTCACTGTCACTGAATTTCGTCGGGCTAGGACTAGGTTCCGGTATATTTCGGAGCATGCCCGCCGCTCTTATTGGCGGGCATACATGTCTTCACTTAATGGGAAGACCCCTTTAGCAGAGGTGTGGAAGCGAGTCAAAAGGATTTGGGGCAAGTTCTCGCAGGACGATCTCCCGTTCACCAGGAGAATGGGACCCCCCTCCCATTCACCAGGAGAATGGGACCACAATCTCGGACCCCGCGTCCGTGGCGGAATCCTTAGCGACCGCTTTTTCCGCATTCTCTAGCCGGGATGCTGCTCCGCCAGCATTCAATGCACATCGTGATGTCTCTGAATTCCACCGGCTGGACTTTACCTCCAGAGGCGGAGAACCCTTCAATGACAGGTTTACTGTGAGTGAGTTGCGCTCGGCTCTCGCTTCGTGCGCGGACACCGCCTATGGTCCGGATGATGTCCCGTACACCATGCTTCGACACCTGGGTGAGCGAGGCATGGCTTTTCTGTTAGATTTGTTCAACAGGATCTGGGTGGAGGGTCTTCTCCCCGATTCCTGGCAAATCCCTACTGTGCTCGCCTTTCGCAAGCCGGGGAGAGATCACTCTACTCCGACCGGTTTCCGCCCAATCTCTCTAACCTCTTGCATCTGCAAGTTGATGGAGAAATTGGTAAATGTTGGACTAGCCTTTTTCCTGGACAGCGGAGACCATCTGTCTTCTGCACAGTGTGGCTTCCGCAAGTTCCACTCTACGTCGGATGCTCTGCTCCGACTGTAAAATGCCGTCTGCGAGGCTTTCCTTCGTAGACAGCACTATGCCACGGTGTTTTTGGATCTGGAGAAGGCCTATGATACTGCTTGGCGATACGGTATCATGGAGACTCTCCACACGATGGGGGCGAGGGGACGCCTCCCAATGTTTATATCTGAATTTTTGGGAGATCGTCGATTCCGCGTACGGGTGGGGGGAGCCCTCTCCGGCCCAAAGGAGCAGGAAGAGGGTGTCCCGCAGGGAAGTGTCATCAGTGTCACACTCTTTTCCATTATCATCAACGGCATCACCTCGGTGCTGCCAGAAGATGTTCTCGCTACGCTCTACGTGGACGACCCTTCGATCTCTTTTGGCGCGGCCCAGATGCCAACTCTGGAGCGTTGACTCGAACAGGCATTGAACCGCCTCTCTCGCTATGCCGAAGCGCACAGGTTTCGTTTTTCTTTGGCCAAGACTAAGTTTGTGCACTTCTGCCTCCATCCACGGCTCCACCCTGACCCAGATTTGTTTCTTAACAGGGTGCGTCTCGATGTGGTTGAATTGCACCGTTTCCTTGGTCTTGTATTCGACCGACGCCTCACCTGGGAGGCTCATATTCGCAGCCTTAGGGTCTCTTGTACCCGCGCCATGGATATTTTCCATTCCGTGACATTCAGCGCTTGGGGCGCTGATAGGGCTACTGCTTTAATTTTTTATCGATCCTTTGTTCATTCGAAGCTCGACTACGGATGCGAGTTTTATGCACCCGCAGCCGAGCGTTTATTGCAGAAGGTGGATTCGATCCACCACACCGGCCTTCGCCTTGCGACTGGTTTTTCCGCACTTTCCCCATTGAGAGCCTGTTGGTCAATGCTGGGAAGATGCCACTTGCTCTGCGCCGCGTGCAGTGCATCACTCGCCTGTACGCGTGAGCCCGGCGCCTCCCTCACTCGCTAACAGCTTCCACTGCATCCGCAGCTGATCTCGATGGTGCTATGCCACCGAGAGACGCCAGTCATACCCTAAGCCCTTTGGCTTTAGGGTCAGGAAACTCCGAGAGCTAGATATAGCTCTCGGTCCGGTGGTGCCCCTGGTTCTGCCCAGGATGCCACCCTGGTGGGTACCACATTTGGCTATTTGTCACCACTCCTCTGCTCCCAAAGCTTGTACCGCGCCGGGAGTATTGCATTCGACCTTTTTGGAGCACACATCGTGTCACGCTGGAACCGTTCCAGTGTATATGGATGGCTCCAAGTCCCAAGAGGGGGTCGGCTTCCATGCCGTTTTCCCTCTGTTTGAAGTCAGCGGGGCTCTGCGTCTGTCTTCACGGCCGAGCTGATGGCAATACACCACTCAGTACGGGAGATTACGCGACGTGCCCAGTTTGGAGACCCGGATTGTGATCTATAGCGACTCACAAAGCGCCATGAGTGCTCTCGGGGCATTGGAATCTCCGCATCCCCTGGTTCGCGATATCCATGATGCCACAGTTTTGGCGAGCCGGGCGGATGTTGAGATTATCTGCTGGGTTCCTGGACATGTAGGAATTGCGGGGAATGAGGGCGCCAAAGATTCTGCAAGGATTCTGTGACCGGACCAGCGTTTCGCTCTTTCTCATACCGACTACATGGCAGGAATACAGGCAGCTCTTCGGATTGCTTGGCAAAGAAGATGGGAGATGGTCAAAGGGAACTTAAAGTTGCGTGCCATTGCGCCGCGACTGTTCCCATGGACCTATCCCCCAATGCCGCGACGGCTTCAGGTCGCTTTCTGTCATCCCCGAATTGGACACACACTCGTGTGACGCATCGCTATTTGATGGAGCACTCGCCTATGCCCTATTGCGATGACTGCATCGTTCCCCAGACTGTTCGGCACATTCTTGTCGAATGTCCCAGTCTGGGTGATCTTCGTGCATGTTATCTGTCCCGGTACCAGGATGGGCAGGGTCGCTACCACCTGTCCTTTGTACTCGGGACGAGTGCGTGCACATTGACTGGTGGACTTGTTGACTTTTTTGGGGAGGCCGGCCTTCTCCCGTTCATTTAACTAGGTTTAGTTGTATTTGTTATTGTTTTGTTATTGTTATTGCTTCCTTTTATTATTTCTTTTTATTGTTTTCTGTTCAAATTTTTTGTTTATGGCGACTTATGCCTAAGTTGGCAGTCGCCAGATAGCCCCTTAAAAAAAAAAATATGACAGAGGTACAAAAGGTTGTTTGTACGAATGATGAAAGACTTTGTGTTAGGTGTACCTCTGAAATTTGATATGGCGATGAAATGGTTGTCTTGTGCAATTTGACTTAATGAATATGTGAAAGGCCTGTGTGAGGACTCAGGATTGGTGTTTTGAATGAATTTTATGGGAATAAAGCAATATATGCAATGGATAGCCTCCATCTAAGCTGGGCTGGTGGTCAGGGAAATACAAGGATGGGGCAGGGAAAGGAAAGAGATGCATAGGAGATAGACTGGAAGGTATACAGGCTAAAAGAGGTGCTTCAGGGATAGGAGGGCTGAGTTGTTTTTATACCAATGCTCATAGTCTTAGAAATAAGAATGGTGAGTTATTTAGTTATTTACAGGGTGACCACAAAAACACTCCTATGATTTTGGTCCCTACAGTTGCATAAACTAATAAACTTTACTTATTCATTTTTAAATTCTACTTGATCCACTAGATGGCATTGTAATCCAAGATGGTGTTCACTCCACAACAACGTAGCTGGTGTGTGTTGGAATTTGCCAAAACAGTGTTACAAATCTGCAGCATGCTTTCAGATGCATTCATCACGGAAATCCACCTACTATCAAGTCCATTTTGAAGTGGTACAGTGATTTCAGTGAGAAAAGATGCATCTGTAACCAGAGAAAGGGACATTCTCTGGTCATATTGGTATCAGAGAAAATTGTCGATAGGGTCAGAGAAACTTTTCTTCGCAGCCCCAAGAAGTCAACACACAGATTTAGCTGAGAGTTATGAGTCCCACAAAGCACACAAAGCAAGATCTTATGCAAATGCTTGAGGTTTACTCCTTACAAGCTGCAACTAGTCCAAAAATTATACCTGCAAGACAATGAAATGCACTTTGAATTTTGCAGCAATCTCCAGGCATTAATGGAACATTAATGGCACAATGTGAGAATATGGGGGACTCAGATTCCGCATGCTATTTTGGAGGTTGAATGTAACTCTCCAAAGGTTAATGTGTTTGAAGGACCATCCATTACTGTGCAAACCTACCTGGGAAAGGTTGATTCCAAGACTAGCTGCTGAAGGTGGTGACTACATTTTTCAACCGTTGCCATACTGGTCTCTTGCTGTCCGCACATTTCTCAACGTGAACCTACCAAACAGATGGTTTGGCTGTGCTGGACAACATGAACAGGTGTTTTGCAAATGGCCCCTAAGATCACCAGACTTAACTGTCTGTGACCTTTTCTTTGGGGACATATCAAGGACAAAGTTTATATACCTCCATTACCCGCAACCATAGATGAACTGCAGGAATGCATCACTGAAGCTCAACATGCGATTATGCTGGATATGCTGCAATGAGTCCGAACCGAGCTTGATTATCGCCTTGATGTTTGCCAAGCAACAAGATGGGCACACATAGACTACTCGTATGTATTATATCAACCAATACCCCAAGAAACTTTATTAGTTTATGCAAATGTAGGCGTCAAAATTGTAAGAATATTCATTTAACTTTTGTTATAATATACATTTGAAATTAAGGAATGTTTTTGTGGTCACCCTGTATTGTTGAAGATATAGATAAAATATGTGTAATAGAATCATGGGTTAATGAAAATAAATTTAATGATAATGTGAGTGAATTTGAACTACAGGATTAAGATATATAACATAACATAACATAATTTCACGGATGACAAAAGCCACAAGGGCCTATCAAAGGTCATCCGCCTCCGTCAAAACCCACCCACAAAAAGCACCATCACCAGGGGAAGACAAAATCAAAGTCCCCCTCAATATAATATAACAGATGACAAAAGCCACAAGGGCTTATCATAGGTCATCCGAGTCAAAGGCCTCTTTTTTTAGGCACCCAAACTCCCAGGAAAACTACATCCAGAGGATTGCATCCAGAAACAAGGGTATCAACAATCAAGGCTTGTCAAGAACTAAATCATGCAGCTATAGATATATACAAACAATATTAATATATACAAAACTTAGGAACCATCACAACCTTCCCTCCCCATAAACTCATCCAACCTACTCTTAAATACATTTAGATTTGGACTACCTACTACCCTTGGCGGCAATTTGTTCCAGAAGTCTACCACTCTATTGGTGAAAAATATGTTCTTAAATCCAACCTACACCCTTGCTTTTTAATTTTCAAGGGGTGACCTCTAGTCCGATTTCCATCATCTAACTCCAAAAACTTGCTAACATCCAATTTATCTATCCCAGAAATTTTTTTAAAGAGCTCAATCATATCCCCTCTCACACACCTCCTTTCGAACGAGAACATATTTAATACCCTCAGTCTATCTATATATTCAAGGTGCCTCAGGGAAGGAATAATCTTTGTTGCCCTCCGTTGCACTGACTCGAGAAGGTTAATATCGTGTCTAAAATGTGGGGACCATGCCTGTATACAGTACTCTAGATGTGGCCTAACATAAGAGTTATAGAGTTTAAGAATAACCTCCTTACTTTTGTAACTGACATTTCTCTTAATGAAACCCAGCACTCTATTTGCCCTATTTCTTGCTTCAATACACTGCTTAGAAAACCTTAATGACTTATCTATTACTACTCGTAGATCTTTCTCATCCTCTACTGAGCTCAGCCAATGCCCATCCATTTCATAGTTAAATTCTCTATTATCTTTTCCCATGTTAATAACTTTGCACTTATCAAGGTTGAAAGTCATTTGCCACCTATGTGCCCAGGATAACAATTTATTTAAATCCCCCCCTGCACTTTAAAATTATCATCAATATCTTTAACTACAGCTGCTAATTTGGTATCATCCGCAAAAATTGACACTTTATTATTAACTGCCTCCCCAAGATCGTTTATATAGATGACAAATAATAATGGACCGAGAACTGATCCCTGAGGAACCCCACTGATAACATCCCTCCACTCTGACTTTACACCATTTAGCACTACCCTTTGCTTCCTGTCTTTCAGCCACTCAGCTATCCAATTTGAAACACCCCCACCTATCCCAATCATTATTAATTTATGAACTAGTCTCCTATTTCGTACCTTATCAAATGCTTTACTAAAATCTAAGTAAATTATATCTACATTCTCTCCCTTATCTACTTGATCTGTTGCAAACTCCAGAAAGTCTAGTAAATTAGTCAAACCTGATCTAACCCATGCTGAGCATCGCTGATTAACCCCTCCCTCTCTAGATGTTGGTAAATCCCTTTTTAACTATTTTCTCTAGAATTTTACAGACTACAGGAGTTAGGCTAACCGGTCTAAAGTTATTTGGATCCTCTTTACTACCCTTCTTGAAATTGGGGACTACATTCGCTCTCTTCCAATCATCGGGTATTTCTCCATATTCCAGTGACCTAGTATATAACTTCTCCAGAGCTATTGAGATACTTTCTACCCCTTCTTTAAGTATCCTAGAATGAATATTATCAGGGCCGGAGGCCTTGGTAGTATCTAACTCACCTATTAGTCCTTTTATCATCCGATCCACACTAATGGTAGTAAACACCTCTTTCCCTGACCCATGAGTACTATACATAAGACTATTTAGTTTCTCCTTTGTAAATACCGATGCAAAATGACCATTTAGTACCTCAACTATTTCCTCATCAGTTTCTCTCACAACCCCTTCATATTTGATAGGTCCTATTTTAACTCTGCCAGACTTGTTATTAATTTTATAGTAACTAAAGAACTTTCTAGGATCTTTGTTGCTATCCTGAGCTAATTTAATTTCTGACACCCTTTTGTTCTTTATAATCTTATTTAACTCATTCCTAGCCATTCTATAATCACTTAAATTTTTAATATTATTTTCTACCTGTAATTTTTTATATGCCCTTTTCTTCTCTGAAATCCTTTTTAGCTATCTCCTGATTCCACCATAATAGTTTCCTACTTTTGTTCCTAATGGCCTTCATTGGGATACATTGTTATTGGACTACATTTTTTATATGCTTGAAAGTATCCCACATCCCATAAGCATTTTTACCTCTGAATTCTACATCCCAGTCTACCAAATTTAGCAAGCTTCGGAGTTTTACATAATCTCCCTTATGAAAATTTTGAACTTTTACAGCATTCTCGGTTATTTTACCCTTCTCAATTCCCAAGTTAAAACGAACTATCTGATGGTCACTATTTCCCAATGCTTCCCCAACAGTCAATTCTTGAACTAAATAATCACTGTTAGAAAGTACTAAATCTAATATATTGTCCCCCCTCGTCTGCTCATTAACAAATTGATTAACAAAATTATCCTCAAAGCATTCTATGAACCTACCACTTGTTCTATCCCTACCTATCATATTTTGCCAGTCCACAGAATTTAAGTTTAAGACCCCAATAATAACTGCATCTGTTTCACATCCCTTACTCCTTGGGTTAACACACATTATTGCATAATGCCCCATCTGTTCACAGTTTCCATATACTCCATGCCCATTTACATTCTTCAACCTTCAGCACAGGTTCGAGCAAGTTGGCCCATCTTCCCACACTAGTAGCACCGGATCATTCAGGCATTCTAGCAATCCTTGATACGGTAGCCTGATTGACCACAACCAAAACAGGTCCTTGCCTCTAGGCGACATTCTACTCTCAGATGGCCAACCTTATTGCACTCCCAACACCATGCTTATTGATTCAAACATCCATCCACCCTACCTACATTCCGATTCCCTTCATTCATAAGATCACTACTTGTAAATTTTCTTCCCTTGCCAATTATACTTCTACTACTCCTGCCTCTCATTGTGCTACCACTTCAGCTTTAGATCTACTCCTGACCCATGTAAACCCTTTTATGCTCCTTTATCTCTTCCTTTTGGTCATAGTATTCTTCCAGAAACTTGGCCATGACCTCCTGGCTTTGACATTAATGTCTCATATGATTGGAATTCAGGTAGAGCACTTTTATGTTTCTTCCCCCCTACATACACAGTCTCTTCACCTCCGCCCATACCCTTTAAATTTGCAATCTTCTACAATCTTCAAGTCATCTTCCCACAGGAAATTTCCACTGCATTGTGGCATGGTTGTTGAGGCTCTTTCAAGGATTTGAACAGTAGACACCCCCTCGGGTGAGACTACTTGATCAATCCCAGGGATCAGGTTCTTGCTGACCTGATCGAATAGCTTTTGTTAGGTCTCTTAAATGTGGATGATTTTATGCATCACTGTCTGAGAACCACTTCATTTTCCCCTCTTGATCTCCTTGTGTTCTGTCAATACACAGCCTGATTTTGGGTAGGAAGTAGTCAATGACATCTATGGTAGTGATTATTTTCCCATTCAAATGTCATTTTCTGGACCACTGTTGCCTGAGATACCCTTCCCCCCCAGTACTTGCCACCCCTTCTCTGCATTCTCTAACCCGGATGCTGCTCCTCCAGCATTCAATGCATTTTGTGATGTCGCTTCAAGGCTGCCAACTAGACTTTACCTACAGAAGCAGAGAACCCTTCAATAACAGGTTTACATTGAGCGAGTTGCATTCCACTCTTGCTTCATGTGTAGACACTGCCCTTGGTCCAAACAATGTCACATATGCCATGTTTTGATACCTAGGTGAGTGAGGCATTGACTTTGTTAGATTTGTTAGAGAATCTGGGCAGAGGGTATCTTCTCAGAGTCCTGGTAAATTGCTACTGTGCTTGATTTCACAAACCAAGGAGAGATCACTATACCCTGGCTGGTTTCCACCCAATTTCTCTAACCTCCTTTGTGTGCAAGTTGATGGAAAAATTGGTAAATGTTAGATTAGCCTTTTTCCTGGACAGTGGAGGCCATCTGTCTTCCGTACAGTGCGGCTTCCTCAAGTTCCACTCCACGTCGGATGCTCTGCTCTGACTGGAAAATGCTATCTGCGAGGGCTTCTTTCGTAGACAGCACTACACCAGTGTTTTTTGATGTGGAGAAGGCCTATTATACTGCATGGCGGTATGGTAACATGTTGACTCTCCACTCGATGAGGGTGAGAGGACACCTCCCAATCTTTATATCTGAAGTTTTGCGAGATTGTCGATTCCCCATACGGGTGAGGGGAGCTCTCTCTGGCCCAAAGGAGCAGGAAAAGGGTGTCCCGCAAGGAAGCATCCTCAGTGTCAAACTCATTACTCTGAGCATCATTGGCATCACTGGAAGATGTTTTTGCTATGCTCTATGTAATGGCCTTTCAAGCTCTTTTGATGTGGCCCAGATGCCAACTGTAGAGCGTCAACTCCAACTTGCTATGCCAAAGCTTGCAGGTTTCAGTTTTCCTTGGCCAAGACTAAGTTGGTTCACTCCTGCCACCATTCTCTACTCCACCTTTTGTTCATTCGAAGCTTAACTAGGTATAAGAGTTTTGTGCATCCACACCAGAGTGTGCATGGTGACCAGGGCCTTCTACAAGTCCCCCATTGAGAGCCTACTTGTCAATGCTGGGGAGATGCCACACAATCTGTGTCATGCACGGATCTATGTAGCTTTCAGGCCTGTGGTGACTCTGGTTCTGCCCAGGATAACGCCCTGGAGGTTACCACATTTTACTATTTGTCACTCTGCCCCCAAAGCTTCTTAAGCCCTGGGAGTATCCTGTGCAACCTTTTTAGATCTCATTTTGTTTCAGGCTGGATCTATGCCACTGTATCTAGATATCTCCAAGTCCCTGTGTGGCGGCAGGTTTGCTACACCTTCACAAATTCTTCCTGCCGCCCCAACAAGGAGAGTGTATTGAGGAGAAAGAGTATTTTCTAAATTTATTAAAAACCATCCACATAGCCCCAAAACCTTTAAAATAAATATACCTTATAACCTACTCAAAAATGACTATAATTATATACACACTATAGGTGGCCTTACAATTTTATTGGCCAACAACCACAATCGCAAAAAATGAAATGTCGGGCTTCACAAAAAATTGGCCAACGCAAAAATACGTCTTTCCAAGATCTATTTGGATATCTGGGAGCGCTATTACCGGTATAAAGGGGGAGGAGAGGAAAAGGGAGGGAATGGGGGTTCCTTAGGGTCTTCTTTCCTGTCAGTCTGGCAGTCCAGCTACAGCCTCAAGGACGGGGACGTAGTGGTTCTGGTCAATGTGGAAAGTGGGAGGGCTCTGGCTCTAATCGATGTGTAGGTGACTTGGAGGCAGTCGAGAGACTCACACTTCGAAAAACCGTTCCCTTAAGGCCACACGAAGGTCAAGATTGGCTTCAGCCATCTCCAAAAGCCAGATGTCAATGACTATTGGTACCACAGAGCTGGAAAAGAGAAGGCACATTCAGTCACTGATTCACTGCCACACTCAAACATCTTTACTCCTAACACATTCAACCATACCCACTCTCACACAATTTTCACTCGCCTATTTTCCGTCCAGGCTTCCTTCCTCAGTCACAACTATTGACTTTCAAACTATTAACAAACACAAAATACGCTGAAAGAATCCGCCTAAAAAGAAAATAGAGATGAATGGAGGAGCACAATAGAGGTCTATCGAACCTCCCCACACAAAGCAATGACAGTGATCACACGATCCATACACACATTCGGAAAAAGAAGAAAGAGAGTAGACATAGGGGAGGGGTAGCAGACAACCAAACTACTACACCAGGAGCGGGTCTGTTTTCATCCAGATCTTCTCTGTTTGAAGTCAATGGGGCTCTACTAGGTGCTGCATCTGTCTTTCCAGCCGAGCTGGTTGCAATACACCGCTTAGTATGTGAGATAATGCATCCTGGCAAGTTAGGAGACCAGATTGTGAACTCTAGCGACTCACAAAGTGCCCTGAGTGCTCTTTGGTTATTAGAATCTTCACACTGCCTGGTTTGCAGTATCCATGATTCCACTGTTGCAGAGTTGGGCGGATTATTTTCTGTTGGGTTCCTGAACATGTGGGAATTAAGTGGAATGAGTGAGGCGATGATGGCGCTCCAGTCCTCAGGGACTGGGTGAACAGACCAGCATTTCGTTCTTCCCTACACTGACTACATGTCCCCAGATTTGCAAGCTAGCCAAAAAAATCTCATTTAGTTTAGCACACTACAGAAAATACAAATGCAGAATTTCAAAGTATGCATCAGCCTTGCTACAGGTTGTACTTGCAGCACCCTGATCAAATGCTTACACTGAAACAAAAGTAATGCCATTAAAACACCATTTCAACCTACACAATACAATTCCTTCCTAGTACAAGAAACCTAAGCCTTACATGCACTAAACTCAAAGTTCTAATAAATAATACTAGAAGAAATTCCTCTCTCAAAACCAGACCCATCTCTCTCACAAACAATTCCACACACACAACAGAACAAGGTATAGATACACTCTCCTGCTACAAACCACCACCTCAATGCCACTACACCATTTACTAACCCAGAGGAAATATCACTTGCATACCACAAGGCTTAAGTGCAGTCACCATGCAAAACTTTTGAACAAAATATCACATTGGCATGACTGACACAGTCATCTGGCACCATAAACCAGACAGGGTTCAACACTTATTTACAAAATGCCCAACAATGCGGTATTGCTAGAAGTGACCCTAGCTGGGGGCAACATAACTAAGGTAGTAAGTTATTATTTACATATTCATCTCAAGAAATTATTCATGAAGCATTCAATTAACTTAATAATAACCCAGTTTCATGCTATCTTATTTTCCTAATTGACTGAATTTAAATTGAATTCAACTAGAATCTCACTTTTAATTTATTAATTTACATTTGACATGTTTGGCACAATTGTCCTTCAAGTGCTAATTATAATTTTACCAATCTCTGGTAAAGATTAATAAATATTTAATGTGCAAACTTCTTTCAGGTTATTTCTTATATTTAGGTCAAATCTATTACTAAGAGATGTGAGAAATAATTTGTCCTTCCAGTATCCTCATCGTAAATGATCATCTGTATTCTCTTTTAAAGAAAGATAACCAAATTTATGTATTCCTCAAGCTTTATGATCATTTTATAGCTGCTTTAGCTATAAAATGTGCTGAAACAATATGTCCATGATTGGGGGCCATCGACAAAATTCCTCACATGTGGCAAGGAAGAAGGTACAAGTAAGTTGCTTTTTCAATTTTGATACACATTTTGAGTGACAACTATTTATGTTTATATATTCATTTTAAATTGTTGGCTTTCTTTAAATTTTTACCATACCTATACAGATAATATTTTTAACTATATGGGCTTCATACTATGTGAGTATAAACATAACTGATTACAGGATAGTTTAGTCTCCTTAGATGTGGTAAGTAAAGCAAAGTTGTCTTCCCATAGCTGCTGGATAGAGTCACAATTTGGATTGACTACATGGTAACTGCATGAGGCCATGGGGTTCTTCTCCGGCAACCTCATCACCGTGGCCCTGACTATTACGCCCAGAACGTCTGGCCATTTTGCATGCCGACCACTCTCGTGGTGGTCGGCCGAGTGTGAGACGGCCATCTTACATAAGTGTTATGTCTACATGTGCTATAAGTGTCGCCCGAATGATTTCCCTGTCGGTGAAGTTCGTTGGGCTAGTAGGTTCAGGTATATTTCAAAGCACGCCGCTGCTCTTCTTGGCGGGCATACATGTCTTCACTTGATGGGAAGACCCCTCTAGCAGAGGTGTGGAGGTGAGTCCAAAGGATTCAGGGCAAGTTCTTGCAAGATCTCCCCTCATGTTCTCCAGGAGGTTGGGACTGCAGTCTCAGACCCCGCATCCGTTCCAGAATCCTTCGCGACTGCTTTCTCCACATTCTCTAGCCGGGATGCTGCTCCGCCAACATTTAATGCACCCTGTGATGTGGCGGAAGGCCGCCGACTGGACTTTACCTCCAGAGGCGGGGAACCCTTCAATGACAGGTTTACTCTGTGTTTGCTTTGTGCACGGACACTTCCCATGGTCTGGACGATGTCCCGTGCACCATGCTTCGATACCTGGGTAAATGAGCCATGGCCTTTCTCTTAGATTTGTTCAACAGGATCTGGGTAGAGGGTAACCTCCATGACTCCTGGCGAATTGCTACTGTGCTAGCTTTTCGCAAACCGGGGAGAGATCATTCTACCCCGGCCGGTTTCCGCCCAATTTGTTAAATGTTTGATTAGCCTTTTTTCTGGACAGCAGAAGCCATTTGTGTTCCGTGCAGTGCGGCTTCCGCAAATTCCATTTCCCATCGGATGCTCTGCTTCGACTGGTAAATGCTGTCTGCGAGGCCTTCCTTTGTAGACAACACTTCACCACTTGGTTTCTTGATCTGGAGAAGGCTTATGATACCGCATGGTGATATGGTATCATCGAGACCCTCCACACGCTGGGGGCGAGGGGATGCCTCCCAGTCTTTATATCTGAATTTAGCGAGATTGCCGATTCCGCAGACATGTGGGGGGGAGCCCTCTCTGGCCTATATTCACTATTTATATACTTTTTAATATTTATTAGGAAAATAGTAATATTTAACTTAATCTACTCACTATAATGTGAGTGAACATATGTTTGCTTTGTATGCATTGTATTTTATGATGGATTGCTCGCATACTCTCGATGCTCACTATACTTCTGTGACTGTTGCTTGGATAACTTGTTCTTGTTTTAGTGCACTGGTGAGTTGATTTTGGTTATGCTTTGCTTATAACCCATTTTTCCTTTAAATACCTCACCTTTGTCAATGTCTCATAATGTTTATTGCACTTTATTTTTTTGCTATTCTATGTTGCATAATTTTACTTGTGTGAGGTACAGTTGGCTTTCTGGTCAACTGTATGTAGTGAAGACCGGCGCCCACTCAGGCCACAGCCTAGGTCTTTTTCTGTTTTCATTTCACCTGCCCTCTGCTGTCCTATCAGACCCCTCTTCATTCTTCAATTTTTCTAAGTAGAGGAAGAGCTGAAGACTCGCTAGAAGCTTTTAATGAAGGGGTATTGAATCCTGACCAATAAAAAATTATTTGGGTATCAATAGATGGCTCAAATGTTAACCATAAGTATCTGAGGCTATTAAATGCTGAAAGAAGTGGCAATTCTCCTCCTCTACTTGATTGTGGCACATGCTGATTGCATATAGTTTCTGGCAGCTTCAAGTTTTCTGAGAATGTTTTTGGGATTGTTGGCAAATTTTTCTCTACATTATATTGTTTTCAAAGATTCTCTAATGAGACGAAGATTGTTTTTGCAAGCAAATGAAGTTCATCAATCTTATTTCCCCATTGAAATTTTGTTCAACAAGTCTTCTCACCAAAGTCAAGATGTTTGTTGAAACAATCAAGAATACTCACAAAGAACCTAAAAGTGCATCATATGTCAGGATGAAAGTGGCTCTGTGCAATAAACTTCTATATGCTAAGATCGCTTTTTTTCTGAAGATTTCATCGGAATTGGAAGGATTTCTGGGCCAGTATTAACTGATTCCCCAATGATACCATTCCTTTACGAGGATTTGTGTGCCATGCTGTTGACTTTCTTACTACATTTTATCTAGAAAGATTTAGTTGAGGGAAAATCTTTCAAGCAGCTGAGTGGTCTGGATTTAACCAATCTGTCTCACCAATTACCTGCTGGAAAAAGTGGACCTCGGCTTCGCTGTTAAAGAAGAGATTAGAAAAGCTCGAGAAGAACTAACCAACACTGACATTCTTCAGTTTTAGAAGGAATCAGTGAATTTCTTCATAGCTGTAGTAAAAACATCAACAAGAGGAGCACTCTTAAGTATTTGGTTGTTAAAGGCTTCAGCTGTTTGAATCCAAATGTGATGTTGAATGCATCCAAGTACGAGTTCAGGATTCAGATCCTTCTGAGAAAACTTGTGTCTAGAAAAATACTGTTTGGAAAAGCTGCTGATGACATCAAAACAGAGTAAAAGCGATTTGTCACTGACAATAATGTCTGCCAATCAAATAAAAAATTCTCCAGAAAACTTGTCTTGATGCTCATTTTGAGCACTTATTCCAGGCAGCAAATTTAAAGGTAACCTCCCTCTTCAAGAGCTTTATTTATGAGATATTGTGCCTCACTCACGGACAAGCAGCTGTCGAATGGGGTTTTAATATTAACAAAGAAATCTTATTCAAAAATCTTCAACAGAAGTCGTGATTGCTCAGAGAGTTATACACAATGCCTTGGTTGCAGCTGAGTTTAAAGTGACTAAGTCACTTATGCACAGAGTTAGGAATTTTTATAGCCTGTACAAAGAAGATCTTGAAAAGAAAAGGAAGCAGGGCAAGTCTTACAGACATGAAGGAAGCCAAGAAAAGCCAAACTGATGCTCTGATCAAAGAAAAAAAAGATGAGAAACAAAGACTAAAAATGGATTTTGAAGCAAAATCATGAATCATGAAGCATGATTAAATAAAAAATTAAATTAAAAGGTAACCTCTGAATCATGAATGTTCATTCTGTTTTGTAATACATTTAATTTTCAATTGAAATATTTCAGAGTTTTTTCTAAATGCTTCATTATTCAGTGTTTGTGGGTCATTTTGAAACAAAAAATTCTTTGTTTTGAAGAGTGGAAAGTAATGGATATTTTTGCTAAGTATAATTTAGGTAATTGTAGGGCTGACTAAAAATAAATGCTTTAAAATATATTTTTATACCTGAAAATGGAAGCATTTTCAAATGTAGCTACTAAATTTTCATGAAATGGGTAGTTTTTGATGATAGAAATTATTTAATTAAAAAAATGATGTATCAGAAATGTAATAAAACATACAAGGGTCATGTAACGAATAATTTAAAGAAATAAACAATTACTAGACCAGTCCTTGATTATTTCTAAAAGTCCTTGAAATCCTTGAAAAGTCCTTGAATTCCAAATCACCAAACAAGTAGACACCTTGGCCCAATCTCTGTAACTTCCTTCCGGAAAAATTGGTAAATGTTAGATTAGCCGTTGATGCTCAGGGCAAAGAGTGTGACAGGAGGACATTTCCCTGTGGGACACCCTCTTCCTGCTCCTTTGGGCCGGAGAGAGCTCCCCCCACCCGTACGTGGAATCAACGATCTCGCAAAAATTCAGATATAAAGACTGGGAGGCGTCCCCTCGCCCACATCGTGTGGAGAGTCTCCATGATACCGTATCGCCATGCAGTATCATAGGCCTTCTCCAGATCCAAAAACACCGTGGCGTAGTTCTGTCTACAAAGGAAAGCCTCACAGACGGCATTTTCCAGTTGGAGCAGAGCATCCGACGTGGAGTGGAACTTGCGGAAGCCGCACTATGCAGAAGACAGATGGCCTCCGCTGTCCAGGAAAAAGGCTAGTCTAACATTTACCAATTTCTCCATCAACTTGCACACGCAAAAGGTTAGAGAGATTGTGCGGAAACCGGTCGGAGTAGAGTGATCTCTCCCTGGCTTGCGAAAGGCAGGCACAGTAGGGATTCGCCAGGAATCTGGGAGAAGACACTCCACCCAGATCCTGTTGTACAAATCTAAGAGAAAGGCCATGCCTCGCTCACCCAGGTGTCGAAGCATGGCATACGGACCATGGGCGATGTCCGAGCACGAAGCGAGAGCCGAGCGCAACTCACTCACAGTAAACCTGTCGTTGAAGGGTTCTCCGCCTCTGGAGGTAAAGTCCAGCCAGCGGCCTTCCGTGACATGATGACGTGCATTGAATGCTGGCGGAGCAGCATCCCGGCTAAAGAATGCGGAAAAAGTGGTCTCTAAGGATTCCGCCACGGATGCAGGGTGCGAGATTGCGGTCCCATTCTCCTGGAGAATGGGAGGGGGGTCCTTGCGAGAACTTGCCCCAAATCTTTTTGACCCACTTCTACACCTCTGCTAAAGAGGTCTTCCCGTTATTTGAATACACATGTGCCCGCTAAGAAGGGCGTGGGGCGTGCTTCAAAATATACCGGAACCTAGCCCTAGCCTGACGAAATTCAGCGACAGTGAAATCATTCGGACAGCGCTTATAGTGCATCTAGGCATAACGCTTCTGTTTGAGGGCCGTCTCACACTCGGCCGACCACCATGGGAGTGGTCGGCGTGCAAAACAGCCAGACGTTCTAGGAATAGTAGTTAGGCCTTCGGCGATGAGGTTGCCGGATAAGAACTCAACGGCCTCATCTACCGACCTAAACTCCTGGACTGAGATAGAGAATTCAGTCATTTCCTGAAATTTCTAAATAAATAATAAGTTTTTTGTAATGCGCTCTTCAAGGCCTGAGGCCTTCCTAGAGCGCATGTTGTGCTGAGATGAGAATGGAAATTGAATGAAAATTCAAGAGGGGGGAGAAGGCAATACTGAAAAGATGTGTTTTCAGGAGACGCTTAAATGTGGTAAGAGAGGGAGAAGACCTGATTTCAGCAGGAAGAGCATTCCACAACTTGGCGCAGATTGAGAAAGAGCAGTCCCCCATTGAGCAGAGGGATGAAAGAGGAATATTCAAAAGAGGTGCATGTGATGACTGAAGGGCCCGAGGGACATGATGTGGTGAGAGGGCAGAAGAGAGGTAAGACGGGGCCTTGTTGTTTAGGGCCTTAAATGTGAAGAGAAGTATCTTCAAGTGAGTACGGGATCTGACAGGGAGCCAGTGCAGTTCATGCAGCAAGGGTTTCGAGGGAGAGAAGCGAAGGCGACAGAGGAGAAGCCGGGCGGCATAGTTCTGTACAAGTTGAAGGGGGTGGAGAGAGGAGGATTGCAGATTCACAAGCAGTGAGTTACAGTAGTCAAGGCATGAGGTGATGAAGGCATGAACAGCAGTCTCAAGACTTTGGCGATCAAAGTGAGAGCTAATGCGAGAGAAGTTACGAAGGAAACATAGAGAGGATTTGCTGACATTGCGGATATGAGGCTTAAAGGAGAGATGCTCATCAAAAACAACATCTAGATTCCTAACGCAGTCAGAGAAAATGATAGTATTACCACCCAGAGTAAGTGAGGGAAAGAGAGATTTAGATTTTTTGACAAGAGCAGGGGTGCCAACGAGAAGGACCTCAGTTTTGGAGTCATTAAGCCTGAGGAAGTTGGTAGAGAGCCAGTCAGAAATGGAGGAGTAAGCAGCCAGGAGGTCAGTGATAGAGTAGGCAAGAGACATGGGGGATGAGAAAACGAAAATTTGAGTGTCATCAGCATATAGGTGGAAGGATAGACCGAGATTACGGAGAAGGGAACTAAGAGGGAGAAGGTAGATACAAAATAGTAGAGGACCAAGGACAGAGCCTTGTGGCACTCCAAAGCGAATGTGGTTAGAGTCGGATGAAACATTGTCAATCACAACGGATTGGGTACGAGACGAGAGTTAAGAGCGGAACCAGTCAAGCACAGTGCCTGATATGCCGAGGAAAGAGTGGAGACGATCAAGTAGAACGGTATGGTCAATAGTATCGAAGGCAGAGGAGAGGTCTAGTAGAATGAGGATGGAGACATAACCCCTGTCCGTGGCTCTTCGTAAGCAATCAGACATATTGAGAAGGGCGGTTTCTGTGGAGTGACTTGACTTGAAACCAGATTGATAGGTTTCATTAATGTTACAGGCCACCATGTGACTGTTGATGCATGAAGCAACCACTCTCTCCAGAACCTTAGATAGGAAAGGAAGTTGCGAAATCGGGCGATAATTGGAAGGGTCAGTGCGGTTCAGTTGAGGCTTTTTAAGAATCAGACGGATGTGGACACGTTTGAAGGAAGAGGGAACAAGACCAGTTGCAAGTGAAGTGTTGAACAGGTGAAGAAACGTTGGGAGGATAGCAGGCAGAATTTTACATAACAGTTTAGGCGGAAAAATGTCCGATTTCTTAGAACGCGAGAGCAGGGCTGTCAGCTCCAATGCAGGCCACTGCGCCCGTGCCAAGCACCACCAAGGTGGGCTCTCAGGCGGCAGTTGCCCTGAAAATGATATTTGAATGGGAAAGTGATCACTACTATGGAGGTCATCGACTACCCCCCAATCAAAATCAGGCTGTGCATCCAAAGAGCACAATGATAGGTCAAGGCAAGAAAATGAAGTGGTTCTCGGACAGTGATGCGTAAACTCATCCACGTTTAGGACACCCATCTCAAGCTCTTCGGTCAGATTGGCAAGGACTTGTCCCCTGGGATTTATTGAGTAAACTCCCCAGAGAGGATGCCTGCCATTCAGATCTCCAAGCAAGAGAAAGGGCCTCGGCAACCGTGCCACGACACGGCGGAAGTCCCCCGCGTTGAAGTCAGCTGATGGTTGAATGTACTCAGAAATGATAGTATACCTCCTCTCCAGGTGCAGCTGCACAGCCACTACCTGAAAGTAGGTATCTAAAGAGAAAGGAAGAACGGAGACATCATGCCGGGTGTAAACCGTGCATCCCCCCAGCCCGGCCATCTCAGGGTGGTGGGGTCACAAAACCCTTATACCCCGGGAGGGGGGGGGGGCAGGGGGCACGCACCTAGCATGGTCTCCTGCTGAAAGATAGCTAACGGGGAACGGGACGAGACGATCCTCCGCAGCTCCTCCTAGTTGGCCCGGAGTCCACGGCAATTCCTTGTAAGGAATATGCCCTCCAGGCTTAGCTCGGAGGAGACGCGCGTGCCCTCCTCGAACAGAACACCCTCGCGGCAATGGCCGTACACTTGCCGGAGGCAGAACCCCGGGCGCTGTTGGCCGGACAAAGCGCTGAAGGCGCTGTCGCCTTCGAGGACTTATTGGGGGAGGTTGGGCTTGCCATGCGAGTCTTTTCCTCCCTCCGCCTCGAAACCTTAGGCGGGAGTTGCATCTTCGGAGGCGGGGGGAACCCTCTTTTCCAGAACCACCGTCTCCGAGCCACTCGCTCCACCACTAGGCGTGGGCGAAGGAGCCGAAGCTCCTTTCTTGCTGTCCCTTTTCGGGGGACAGCTTTAGGAGCCCTGTAGATGGCCTAGCGACTAACCACGGGTGTTGCCTCCTGTGAGTCTAACGACTCGGTGGAGTCGCGTGGCCGTTTCGCCTTACGGGAAACGGTCACGCTGGGGGAAGAGGGGGGAGCCCTGGTCTTAGCCGGGGCTGGGTATGAACCCTTTTTGCCGCCAGCAAGGGCTCCGAATGGGCGCGGAAACAACCGTGCTCGTTGGCCTGGATGGGCCAGGAGCAGAGGGTGCCTTTCTAACTATTGAGGCATATGATGTCCCAGGCAGAGCCAGGCACGCCAGGACCAAGTCCTTAGCTTCGCGGAATGAGAGTCGATCCTGGTCCTGAACGGCCAGGATTTCTTTCTCAAGGAGATATGCATCACATTGCTTCGAAGAAGCGGGGTGCGGCTCTCCGCAATTGACACACTTTGCCACACACGATTTAGACTTATCGTGTGCGGCCTTGGAGCAATTTACACAGACTTCGGGTGACCCCGACTTTGCACGTCTACAAGATCGATTCGTACAGTGGCGGCAACAAAAAAAGTGACATTGAATATTGGCAATAGAAATCGATACATAAAATCGCTTTCACGATTTTACTTGCCAACAAGCCAATGAAAAGGGGCGGGGCTTATGCCACGAGTGGATGACTCTCCTGAGCTAAGACAACAGAACTGCGCTTTATTGGAACTCACTGTCTCGTTTGAGCTCGTACAGTGAGGTTTTGGTGTACAACGCTCCAGCGTGCTGATTTCCTGCATTCGTGCCTACATTTGACGTGCTATAACTTCTGTGCAAGTGGATACAATGGGGCGGAAAAAGCTTTCTATGACAGAGAAAAGCCGTGCCTTGACCCTATTAGAGCAGGGAAAGTCTTTTATTGATGTAGCAGCAGATTTATCGCCTAAAACGGGCAGCTGAGTTATTGCCACCAGGTACCATACCAAAGAGGAAGGAGGGCACTGGTGCAGCTAGGAAGACATCTCCAAGGACTGATAATATCCTAAGGCGTGAAGTGATGTCAGACCCTTCTGTAACCTCCGCTTCAATCAAGAAAAAACACCCAGACCTTCTCCAGAACGTCGCCCTCAGGACCATCCGTCATTGCTTACAGAAGGACTTAGGCCTACCGGCTCGCCGCGCTGCCAAGAAGCCACTTCTTACCAAGGCTATGAAGATGAAAAGGCTCAATTTTTGCAAGACCTATAAACATTGGACAGCTGCCCATTGGAAGAAGGTGATGTTCAGTGATGAGAGCACCTTTAGGCTGGTCAGAGGAGAGTCAAAGATCGTGCGTCGTCCCAGCAATGTGTCTCGGTATGACCCAAAAATATACCGTGAAAACTGTGAAGCACCTTGATAGTGTGATGGTGTGGGGTGCCTTTAGTGGAAACAAGGGCAGAGGAGGTCTGTACTTCCTTCCCAAGAATGTAACCATGAGGGGGACTAACTATCTCGAAGTTTTGAAGCAGCACATGCTGCCATTTTGGGAAATTCATCGGTGTGAATTTTTCATGCATGATGGTGCCCCTGCTCACAGGTCCCAGTTAGTAAAAAGGTTCTTCAATGATAATAATATTAGTGTTTTGGAGTGGCCTGGTAATTCCCCGGACCTAAATCCTATTGAGAATGCTTGGAATCTGATGAAATCCAAAGTTCAAGAGACAGCATCCAGCAGCATCAAGGACCTGATAGAATCACTGAAGAAGATCTGGGTTACGATCGACCCCACCTACTTCGCAAACCTCGCTGAATCAATGCCCAATCGACTCAGAATGGTCATCAAGTGCAAGGGCAACATGACCAAGAATTAACTTTCATGAAATATTCATAATAAAATATGTAAGTTACATTTTTCTGTTTCATTTTCCCCGAATTGTCACATGTCACTTTTTTTGTTGCCGCCACTGTATGGCCGAAGTGGTGACAGTAATAGCACCGCCGCGGCAGTGGCACGAATGCCCTCACGCGGTAGCGGTACCAACCGGCACGCACCGACTCAGGGAGCTTGTCACAGTCGAACGTGATGAAGAGTAGGGGTGGGTCTCGAGGCCCCTCCCTGTTTTCTCATCACACGTTCGACCTTGACCGCCCCACGGTCGGCCAGCTCTAAGGTGATGTCCTCTATGGAGTAGTCAACGAGTTCCCTCGCATAAACTACTCCTTTCACAAAGTTCATGGTAGAGTGCAGCGTCACACTCACCGGGGTGCCATGAAGTGTCCGAAGAGCACTTATCTTGGCAACCTCGGTGAGATTCGCCGCATTCGCCAGAAGCCTCCCGTCCGAGAAACGTGTCACCTTCGGCTCTCTACCAATTGCACTAGCTAATCCTCTCTTCTGGTGGATCATGTTGCCCTTGGACAACATGGTACCATCAGTGGAGCAAATAACGAGGAAGCGTTTGAAGCCAGCGGGCTCGAAAACGCCAGGCAACTTCTGAATGAGGGGCCCGATGTTATCGAGGCTCTGCCCTGTGCACTTTTGGTCTTTGTCATAGTCAGGGGCTCCGCACCCGGGGGGGCAGAGGGGCCGGATGTGCCGATTTTGGCTTGGTCGCTTACCATAGCAGAAGAACCATTCGTCCCCGCAGATGGAGAGGAGCCCCGAGTCTTCTTTGTCTTTTTCTTGTTCTTTTTCTTTTTGGAGTGGAGGGCGGGGAATGAACCCGCTTCTCACCTCCGCCGGAAAGAGTCCCCAGGCCAGATGGGCCGGCCTCAGCCAGGTCCTTTTCCGAAATGGAGAAGGTCCTGGTAGTTGTAGGGGCACCGGTCGGAGGAGATCCCTCCCCTCCTTGTACTACTTCAGAAACCCTAGCCGTTTGCGGAAGACCTTGCATGGGGATGGATTCGGGTTCGGTGCTTGGCACCGAGCCCGGATTCCCCTCTCATGCAAGGCCCTACCGTCTGAGGCTGGGTTGCCTCAACTACCATGTCTACCTCAGGGGGAGCCTCCATTTGGCCATCATCCCCCCCCAAAGACATCGCAGGTCCCATTGGCAGTATTGTCATTAGTCCTCTGGTGTGAGGAGGCACAGGCCTTGACCCCGGCAAGGTTAAGTATTCTTGCCAGCAGGTCTTTTGAGGGAATCGACCGAAGGTGCCTGGCTTCCCTCTTCCCCTTAAGGCGGTTTGCCCTACCGAGCCGCTTACATGAGGGGCGGTCAGCAATGGGCTGCCTGCTGGCTTTCTTGGCAGTCCCCTTAGAAAGAAAAGGAGGGACTGCCGCTGGAAATAGGGAGGTGCCCGAAAGCACCTCCAGAGAAGGGAATGAGGGGGAGTCCCCTTCACCCGTATGTGTAGGAGAGGAGTAAGCCTCCTCTCCGTTTAAAGAAATATGGAGGGTCCCCTGCCCAAGCACAGGGGGGACCTCCATTTTTTCAGTGGAGCTGCCCAAGGGCGGTCCGTCGATGGAGCAGGGGAAGTTGAGGGTTGTTTTTTTTTTAGTTGTTCATCTATGGGCATGGTGACCCTAAATTCTCTACGGGATGCAATTGCTCATCACCTCTCGCAGTTGCCCGCAGTGCAAGAGGTGCTTACAGGCCTGGCAGAGCCAGGCGCTGCCATTTGGGACCACCCCTCCTGCCTGGTGGCCTGGCAGTCCATCGGCATGGGGGCTCCACCTTAGACGTTGAGTAAAACTGATAGAGTGTGAAGAGGAAAGGAAAAGGGATGTGAGGAAGGTATGGGTGGGGATGAATCAGGTTGTTAAAAAAAACCCATTCCGAACCAGAGCTCAGGGGTTAGGGAACGTTGTTCCCTTTCCCCTCAGCCCCGATCCGGGACGGTTGGCTTGAGTAGAAGGTCAGCATCTACCCTGTGAAATTAGAGGCTGACCAGAGAAAGTTGTGGGAGAGTTTGTATGAAAAGCGATCAAGTAGGGGAGAAATACAGGCTATCTGAAGGAAGGAAGAGAGGCTAAGCTGGGGCCGGATGGCGCGCTGGATCCCGTCAGGACGGCAAATCGTAGCTGAGTGCAAACCCTGCTTCCATATACAGCAAAGCTAAGCCAATATTGGGTATGGTAAGTCGTTGGGTTGAGTCAAAATGAGTATTAAGGGAAAATTAATCTCCAAACCCTCTCAATTACACTTCACATTAGGTCTTAAATTCAGATCATTCACACATCTACCACTCATCACAAAGTTGGGGTCTCACTAACCCAACCTGTCTTAAAGCAACCTATTCTTTCTCTAACAATCTAAAATTTTATTATTATTTTACTCCATTGATTCTTGGGCATGATTATGTTAGCGCTGCTCTTCATGCAAAGTGCCCTTTCCTTATGGGAGGCAAAGAGAGCTGAATTTCCTCTGTGTCTTAAATATTCCAAGTGTCTCTCTTGGGTACTTCAGTTATGTATCTCAATCCATTTTGCCTTCAGTTTCAATAACATCCTAGTACAGGTACCACTGTTGCCTCTTCATTTGTAGTTCATTTGAATCAATTTCTCTTTTGTCCACTACAGATATCCTTTGTTATTCGAGATGAAATTGAAAAGTTCCACCGGTCTTCAGTGAATTCTCTACAATATGACCCATATGTTCAACGTCTCTATTCATCAGGAAGAGATTCTATTATTAGAATATGGAACTGCAAAAACCAGAAAGAACCATATATACAATCTATGGAACACCATACAGATTGGGTCAATGATATTGTCTTATGCTGTGGAGGAAAGAACTGTAAGTATATATATATATATATATATATTTTTTTTTTAAATCTATTGATAAAATAAGTTTGCTCAACAAATTCATAAGGAAGGTAACTTTAAAATATCAATGAAATGTATGGCACAAAATTTCAATGAAATGTAAGAAACAAATGGGGACCAAACAAGTCATATCTAGGAAATCTCATACCATAATAATTTTTTTAATTGAAATAGAATGAACTTAAAAAGATTTTGTGTGTTTTACAGAAAATAGATTTTTCCTCTTGATTACATAATTGCAGATGATAAAGTTCAACCATAAGCAATCAAAAGGTCATCTATTAGCAAACAAGAATAATCCACTGCTACACAAATCACTATATCCAGTATTACCAGCATTAAAAAAAAACCCTTAAAAAACAAGTTGAAATGTTTTCTGAGGGGATAGGGGTCAATTTATATCTATAATACATTAGCAAATTGATATTTAAAATTGCTAGTGGTCATTTGTATTGTTTCAGTAAACAAAATGGGCTTTATTGTTATGGTTTCACAGAAAACCGCCTAAATTTACCAATGATAGGCTTCAGAGTACTTCAACAGAAAGTAGAAGCCTTTAGGAAATTTTGAAGCAAACAAGTTGTTAGAAAGTAAAATACAACTTTATTAGATTGATAACTGTCACTTGGTTCAAACAACTGCTACAATATCAATCCTTTTTTGTTATCCTAGAATTTCTTTTTTTAATTGGAATGAAATGAATCGGAAATTAAATAACCCAAACAATGGGAAAACTATTAGTGAGAATAGTAGTAGTATTATTAGAAGACTAGCGGGACCCGTGGAAATTCCACAAAATATATATTGTTTATTTGCTCCACAGATGGCAGCTTGTTGGCCTAAGGCAACATGACCTATCAGAGGAGAGCATTAGCTAGTTTGATTGGTAGAGAGCCAAAGGTGACCAGTTTCTCAGACAGGCACCTCTACAATGAACTTTGTGAAAGGAGTGGTTTATACCAGGGAACTTGTAGACTGCTTAGAAATCATCACCTTACAGCTGGCTGACCACAGGGAGGTCATCGTCAAATATGTGATGAGAAAGCAGGCAGGGACCTTGAGACCCATCCCTACACTCTCTGTCATGTTTGACTGTGACAGGCTTCCTGATTCAGTACATGCCAGTCAGTATTGCTGCTGCATGAAGGCATTCATGCTACTGCTGTGTAGGTGCTACTACCATCACTGATTAGGCCATATAAACTGCTCATGTAGATGTGTAAAAGCAGGTTTACCCAAAGTCTGTGTAAGTTGTTCCAAAGCCCTATGTCATAAGTCCCTATTGTGTATGTTCAAGTGTGTCAATTGAGGATAGCTGTTACTCTGCTTCTTTGAAGCAGGAATCGGCCCCACCTCACCATCTTGGATTTTGTTGAAATTTGGTATGGTACACAAATTTGTACTTGGCCCAAATGGACCTGTACAAAATTTCAGCTCTAGCTGCTATAGTTTCCAAGATACAGTACCCCTGTTTTTGACCCCAAACACTGGAACCGGGACTGGTAGTTTCACAGAGGCATTTTTAGGGGGCCTTTACTCAGTTGCTATATGCTTTGAGGTGCTGAAAATGACTATTCTGGCCTACCTTTTTGCAAGGGTTTCAAAAATCAAATCAGCTTTTACCCAGGTGGCTTAGTTTTCTCACAAACTGAGATTTAAAATGCAAAAAAAATTATCCGTAACACCAACCAGTGCTGCACTCATGAGTCTATATCTCCTGAACATTGACATTATATGATACAAATTTTTTCCTGGAGTGGCATCTAACTTTTTATTCTGTGTGCCAAATTAGAAGTTTCTAGGTCTAATAATCTCTACATTAGACCCTATCAAAGTTGGTCACAAACAAAAAATGCGAAAAATGACCCATGTTCAATCAGTTATTTGATCCTCTTTTTTTTTCATTGCAAAGAGCATGTCAAATAGCCTTGGAGACAAAAATATCTTTTTTGAGACTGAGTTGCTCCTTGGTCAAATGCTAACTTGAATTTGCCCTAGTTTTGGCCATTCAGGTCTTGCAACTGTATTGATTTGGAGTAGGGATGTTAAAATCAGGGGTTTTGGTGCTAAAAGGGTTCATACCCAACCCCAGGCTCTCGCCCCTCCGCCAGTGTGACTGTTTCCTCTAAGGCAAAGCAGCGCTGTGCCTCCACTGAGTTGTTAGATTCACAGGAGGCAGTCTGACTGAAGGTAGGTGCGAGGCCTTCTTTGAGGGTTCCTAAATTTGCCCCCTGAAAGTAGGAAAGCACCAAAGGAGTTCTTGTGGCAAGATCTTTGTACCCTTCACACTTTTTACCAGGGTTGGGGACTTAAATGATTGGGAGATAAAAGTCCTTCGGGCAAATGAAATATATTGAGAGACAGCACTGTTGGACTATGACAAAAGATATATATTGGATAGATCTTATTGGCCACATCAGCCTTACAATAATGCTCCAAAATATGCTTTTCTTTGATACAAAAAAATTATTGGACCCTCTTCAATGCCACAAGGAAGTGGGAAAGGGGAGGGTAAGACATCTTTCAACTCTAGTTTTTCAGGGCATCCCTCTTACAGGATTGCCCAAAGCAGCAGCAGTGACTCCAATTTATGAATGGATGCAGGCCAGCCAAATCGACTCAGAATATATGCTGCCAAAGGTTGGGTTGGGATGGCAAAATAAGGATTGGCAACTGCCGCAAATTTAATCGGCCTGGCTAACAAATAATTGAGCCTCAATTCAGCAGCCAAGCTGTGGTCTCGAGCTTATGATAGATAATCTCTTTGTTTTAGAGTACTTTCCTTCAGCTAAGAGTAAATTTTAAAAAACCTATGATATTTATACAATAAAAAAAATTTACACTTATAGATTCTATCTACAACCCTGTCTATTCCAACCCCCCTTCCTAGGAAACACTCACACTCTTCTATCATAAACAAGGAAAAGTATAGGGTAAAAGGACAGACTAAGGCAAAGTGGTGAAAAATCCAGAGGGGAAAAAATGGATTGATTGTCTCCCAAATATACTCTCCATTCATACCCCAGCCATCCACCACATCCCTCCTTCCTTAACGCATTTGATCCATTTTGTCAATCCACACTCATTCTACAATCATACTTATCACACACTTTTACTTTCACCACTTTCGTTTGTTTAATATATCACTGAACCCATTCACAGTCCCCCACAGGTTCTTGACTATGCAGAACAGGTTGGTTCATCAGGACTGTTAAGTTGTCTGGGTCAGTCTTCTCACCAGATATATCTTTTACTACTCTCTCCACCTTCTATACTGGCACTACTCATCATTCCATCAACCACACTACTTACTCAGTTCATCATCTCTCTTGCATCAGCCACCGCCATATGCAGCGCATTCACATTTAAGCTCTCATTCATATCCCAACCTTCAATCACAGCATCCATCGAGCTTAAGGCATACACAGTTGCCATTGACAACTCTTTCACACTATCCACCACTTCAGCATAACCCGTTCTATCACTCTGAATTGGACTAACCCAGAAAAATCATTCGCTCTTTAACTACTCCCAGAAATATTCCTACCTTCATCATCATTAAATTCCCCTCCCTTGTCTGTCAAAAATTTCTTTGGAGCTCCCAACAATGCTATCCAATATCTCATTACTGCCTCCACAATGACACTAGCATTTTTTCTTCTGATCACACAGGCATTACAATACCTTGTAGCCATGTCTACCATGGCTCAGCTACTAATGTTGTATATTTTTTATATTTTATTTTAGGATATTTAATATGCTAAAATATACAGATTTACAGAGAAATCATGGTATTCTTGGTGGAAGGCCAAAGAACTGTGGTCTGAATATGAAGATATTTCTATCAATAAAGTTTGTTGCAAAAAATGTTTAAGAATAATAGCAAAAAGAATTGATTGAGTAAAAGACCATCATAAAAAGTGTTCAGTAAATACTTCAGCCCCATCTGTAAACGCCGAAGCTATTAATCCTAACCAAGAAATGAATATAAGCAGCATTACTCCCATAGATTGTCAATATGCTAATAACTGCACCACCAATGATATAAATGTAACTAGAGAAATTGAAAACTCACAACCAGTTTCAACAGCATCCCTCTCAGAAATGTCTGATTCTGATATACTGGCTTCAATCAACCACACAAATTAGTTCAACTCCAGTGAAAATTTGTAGTAATTATGATGTAATTTCAAGGCAAAAAGTTATTCAAAATAGAAAGCACAAACAACAAGTGATGAGAAATTTAAAGTGATTCAACGGAAGTGGGCTCAATTTTTCTACAAGGTAAGTTTCCAAATTAAACATGATTGAGAATAAGGGTAAATTATGTATTTTTATTATCAATATCTTAGATTATCTGGAGCTGCATTAAAAATCACTAATATAATTCCTATTATAAGTTTTGATTTATAGTTCAATTAGAAATTCATCACTTTTGTTTACTTCTAGAATCGTATTCCTTTTTGAGTTGCTGATGATGATACATTCCAAAATGCATTAGAAGAAACAAGATGTGGGCTGAAGCACAGACAAGTGCTAACTTCGATGTTCTGCTCATTAAGGAAGTCTTTGACAGCTCATGCCTTGTGTGCAGGGGCGCCATCGTGCATAAAAAAGTCGCAGCCATGGAGAGTGTAGAAATGGAGCAGATGTTCCTCCAAAACCTCAATCTAATTCTTTCCCTTCATGGTGGCGTTCTTGGGGAGGAAATAGAGACTACCCCTGCCCTTCTTCCCACTGAAGCATCCCCAAACCATGACACCATCTGGGTGCTTCATGGTCTTCATGGTGTAGCGGTGGTCATATCTGCTCACATCGCTGGGCTGCCGCACCACTTTCGAGCCACCCCTAATGAGCCAAAATCTGCTCTCGTTACTCCACATGACTTTCTTCCACTGCTCTGGTGTCCAATCTTGATATTTCTTCGTGAAAGCTAGCCATTTTTTCTTCATACCCTCTGTCAGCATCGGTTTCTTGGCGGCACGGCAAACCCAGGTCTTTTTGTAGCTGGTGCTGGATCGTACGAATAGTGACGTTGTGGAGCAAGTCAGGATGTTTTCCCTTCAATTCAGCCGCTGTTATTGAAGGGTCCTGCTTCACCTCGCATAGCAAAACCTTGTCAGTCCCACCAGTTGTCTTCTTCTTGCCCCCAGAGCCAGGTTTGCAAGGCGGTGCCGGGAGGGAGTGTGGTGGCTGCTTTTTTTAGCTTAAAGAGTCACACACGGCTCACATTTTGATCAGCAGCTACACGCTTTACTGGCACTTCCTGCTCCATTAGGGTTAGGGCACGGGTCTTCTCCTCCATTGTCAGCTTGCTACGCCCCATTGCGATGGTATGGTGGGGTCTGGTAGGGCGTCAAAGTCAGCAGAAAGGTGAAAAAGATGCGGTGTGGGGGGCAGCGTAACACAGATGTACACTGTCTGAGCTCTGCGAGCACACTTAAACTGAGCCTGGCGGGAAGTTGCGAGGGAGCCCTGGCTGCAGGTACATGCATCATACCAAGCTCCTCCCACTACCTATATGGCGGGAATGTGGTAAAAAAGTTAACCGCGGAATTTTCAAAATGTTTTGCATGTTTAAAGATAACATTAAGTTACACTTTTAGAAAGTATTGTAACTTCTGGTTGCTTTAAAAAAATTATTACAATATCCAAATTTTAAACAGTTTATTTACTTGTCAATAGTTGAATGATTGCATGGGATTACAATAAATATAATTTCATTGCAAATGGTCCAGTCAAAGAGCCTGCTTAGAAACATTTGTGAAATCATCCGAAGTATGTAGAAATACAGGACAGAGAAGCTCATAAAATGAGTACAAATATCATAATTCATATTTACAACCAGCTTCTACTTGTGGAAGCAGGAAACCTGCTAATGCAGCTTAAGACAATTTCTATTGCTCTGGATTTCTTCCAAGTGAGTTTCTAAAACATACAATAATTACCAATAGAAAAAGTCAATGCTATAATAAATATCATGCAAACCATTTTCTTTAATAATATTTAATTCAATTTCTAGAGATTAAAATAAATTTTTAAATATTACAGTAATTTGCAATTGAAAAACTAAATATAAAAATAAATAAAATGCAAATAAGTGTTTAATAACAATTAATATAGGTAACACTTATTATATTCTTTTATATCAATAACATTCAAATACATTATACAATACTGGCACAATTATTATGGATTTTTGAAAAAAAACACTTTTTTTTTTACAAAAGTGTCATGTAATGGGTTGAGGAATAAGTTCTTGCGGTTTTATCAAATTTATTCATTACCATTAACAATTTTAGAAAAACCTAATTTTTGATTGATAACAATATGCAATTTAATCAATAATATATTCTCCATTATTATTTACGACTTCTTCCCAATGTTCAACTAGTTTTTTGATGCCTCTGCAATAAAAATCTCTGGATTTTGATTCAAAGAATTCATCTAACCAGGTTCTTAATTCCACATCAGTATTGAATGAAACGCCACGCAAATTGTTGGAGATAATAGGATCAGATGGAAATCTGATGGAGCCAAGTCTCGCGAATATAGAGGACACGGCAGGATTTCCCAATTAAGCATTTGGATGACTTCTTTTGTCATATTGGCAATGTGAGGATGAGCATTGTCGTGCTACAAAAGGACTCCATAATGTTGATGAGGTCGCTTTTCACGAATAGCTTCGGCGAGTCGATACATTTGTTGAATGTAGAGTTCTGCATTGACAATCTCGTTGTTCGCAAGGAGCTCATAAAGCATGATGCCTTCACAATCCCACCACACACACACAGCATCGTCTTTCATTGATGAAGTCCTTGCTTTAATCGCGTGAGTGTTTTTTTATTGGGGCTAAGCCATTGTTTTTGATGGTTCATGTTGACAAACACCACTTTTCATCGTCAGTGATGATGCGGTGAAGAAATCTGTCCTTATATCCACAAGTAGCCTTGTGACGAGCAAGCAAACCTGCAGCAATCTTGGAGCATTGAAGTTTGTTGCTTTCGCTCAAAGCGTGTGGAACCCATGCATCAAATTTTTGAACTTTATCCATCAAATGAAGGTGATTCACTACAGTTTTCTGATCACACGCCAATTGTACAGCCAATTCTCTAGTCGATTGACGAGGATTTTGATGAAGAAGGTTGTTCAATCGATCTTCATCCAACTTAATGGGGTGACCAGAACGTTCTTCGTCATTAAGATTGAAATGACCGTTTTAAAACAGTAAAACCACCATTGATCTGTCCTTTCTGATAAAGCATTTTCTCCGTACACAGCTCAAATTTCGCAACAAGCTTTGGCTGCATTTGCATTGTTCCCGTCTCGATTGAAAATGAATAACAACAAGTGTTGAAAATGTGCCTTTCTTTCAACTTGACATTCCATTTTGAGGGTACAGAACAAAAATTAAATTAACACAACTTTTAAATAAACCGCAATGACTTATTACTTTTAGCCTAAGCAAAAGCCTAATAGTCTACTCTGTTAAGAGACGTACCCTAACCTTTGCAAATTTTGCTTTCATTATTTATTATTGTTTCTTAATATGTGTACAAATCAAGTCAACAAAACTTAAATCAACACAACATTAAAAAAAATGCGAGAACTTATTCCTCAACCTAATAAAACAACAAAAGTTCATGTAAAACTATTTTATTCACTAATAGCTCACACATCAATATTAAACAACTATTTTACTATTTAGTTTGTCCACCTTTTGCTTTAACATGACTGGGCATGCCAGTGATCAACAGTCTGCAAAATTCCCTAATTCTTTCGGAATGAAACCAGACTTGGATAAGATGTTGGATGAGTAGTGTTTTGGTCGTAATGGGAACTTCATGTATTTCATTTTTTAATAGAGACCACAAACTCTCAATGGGGCTCATATCTGGGAAATTTCCAGGCCATGAAAGCACTTCTATACCTTTTTCTTCAAGCCAGGTCTTCACTGACCTCGCCATGTGACACAGGGCAGAGTCCTGTTGAAAAATCCAAGGTCTATCTGCAAAACATTCCCTTGTTTGAGGTAGCAAACATCTTTCTAGTACTTCTATGTACTTAAACTGATTCATGGTACCGTCAACAATCTGCAAATGCCTTGTTCCATGCACAGAAATCGCTCCCCATAACATGACCTTCTGAGGGAATTTCATTGTCTTCTTTTGACATTCCAGTTTAAATTGCTCACCTGCTTGCCTTCTTACACTCTGCACACGGTCGTTAAGCACAGCAATGGTGGACTTGTCAGAAAACAACCTTCAACAATATGAAGCACAAAATAACGCATTGAACAGCTAAAGAAAGTAATGGAAGCAATAGAATATCAAGCACAGCAATGGTGGACTCGTCAGAAAACACAACCTGCAACAATACAGAGCACAAAATAAGTCATTGAACAGCTAAAGAAAGTAATGGAAGCAATAGAATATCGAGTAATAGTGTAATAGAGTAATTAAATACTGTATGTTCAACTCTTACCTGCTTCCATTGCTCAGAAGTCCAATCAACGTGAGCCTGTGCCAAGCCTTATGAGCCTGCTTCATCTTGTCAGTAAGTCATGTCTTTTTTCTGGGATGATATGCTTTCAGTCCAGCTTCCAATAATCTCTTGTTTACTGTTCTTCGGGCAAGGGTAATGCCTTCTGCTACCAGTTCGTTGGTAATCATTCTGCAAGATGCTCTTCTGTTGTTTATTGCCATTTTAATTATTTTCCTGTCTGTCCTCGGTGTTGTTTTCTTGTGTCTACCATATTTTCTCACTCTATTTGATCCAAACTGTGGCCAAATTCCAATTTCTTCTTAATATTACTGACTGTTTGAGTTGAAACTCCAAGTTTATTAGCTATTTTTTTTCTGTTTGAATGTACTTTCTTTCAATAAAACGCTAATCTGTCCAACCTTTCGAGGACTCAAATCACTAACTTTGCCCATCTCTACTCAATTGCATAGACTATTCTGAAAGCTGAAAAAACTGTGTTGGTTTTAAAAATAAATAAACAAATACACAGAACTAAAGTAATCACAGCCAAATAAAAGGTCGGAAACGCAACAAACACACACCATCCCATGCAAATGCAAGACTACTACTGAGCTCTCACAAGATGATGCAGTGATTGTGTCAGTAAAGTATGTTTTTTTTAAAAAATCCATAATAATTGTGCCAGTACTGTATATTATATTTTATTGACAGGATGATCACAACAACCTGTCAGACTGTGTTACTGCTTGGCTTAATATCATCGCAGATAGCAACATCAATGAAGAAATAAGAACTGAAATAAAGACAAGGTTCAATGAAGTTGTAACTCCACAATACCTCCTTGCTTATTTAATTGATTACCCAAGATGAGATGCCATTGAAAATAATGAAAAATGAATTGCTTGCTTAAACAGATGAACAACAAGATATTCCATGTAACTATGTTGATCATTTGGATGAAAATTTAATGGTTGTCCTGGCAGCATATGAGACAGAAGACATCACTATATTTCCAAAAATAGCTTTCTAGAAATCACTTGAACAAATTATTACGTCAAAAATATTGGCAGTATATGATAAAAGTTTCTTCATTAGATCTAGTTAAAAAATTCTGGTCCCTGATGTTATCTATTTCATCATGTCCACCTTCTAGTGCTGGGATTGAGAGGTTATTCAGCACAGCATGCCTTATTCATAACAGACTCGACAATGAACGTGTTGCTAAGCTTATTCATGGATACAGGCACTTTGGATGGAAGGAACCAAAAGATAATGATGACATTAATAGCATCATAAGTGAAAGCACATGCCAATCAACTTCTAGATATTCAGAGGATGACCTTAATGAATTCATAGATTTCTGATAATCAGAATTATGTGCATCTTTGTTTGTCAGGGGCATCGTTTAATTTTTCCAACTAGTAATGAAAACCTATGTTATGCCAACTAATATATTATCATTATTATTATGAAGCTACAGGTATATAGTTTAGTGTATAAATTTATTAGTAATCAATTAAAAGTTCAATTCTTCCTTTTTTATCCTTTTTACTGTTTTTCACCCCCAATTTTTTTTTCTTAGGGAAAAACTTACCCTTTTCCCAGTTTTCCCCAGAGTTTTTCCCGAGCAAAACAAAAGTGGGAAAAACTTAACTTGCCAACCCTGCAACTATCACATCACTCACACAGGACCCATCACCATGCATACTCTCACATTATTGTTTCCTGACACAGCAGTTAGTTTGTTCCCATGGCCATTGATTGGTTGGTCATACCCTGTCTTGCCTTGCAGCAAACTTGGGTCTTATGTCCACCTCTGCCACATTGTCCACATGACTGCGTTACTTCCGTACACATTCTGCCCACAATAACCCACACATTAGCAGTTATTCAATCCTCTAGCATTCATACCTGTCAGTCACTTTGGGTATTCTCTCACCATATGACCGTTCTTATCACAACCATAACAACTAGTCCCAGATGGTCTACAATCGTTACCCTGTAATGGGCATGGCGATTTGCTTTCCTGACCGCCGTACTGATGCGACTCAGCGCCCCTTCCGGCCCCAGCTTAGCCTCTTCTCCTTTCTGACAGCCTGTGTTTTTACCCTACTTCCTCACTTTTCAAACTTACCTCTCGCACAACTTTCTCTGGTCAGCCTCTATTTTCACAGACCCGTAAGCGCAGCGGTGATTTGCATTCCTGGCCGCTGTGCTGATGGGACTCAGCGCCCCATCTGGCCACAGCTTAGCCTCTTCTCCCTTTCTTACTTTTGCCTCTTTACGGGTTGATGGATGCACCACTGAGGGGCATCATCTGCAGGACCGTGCCTTAGAGGAGGTGTGGTTTCCTGGGTCATCATTTTGTTTCTGGGAGGTCTGGGCAGTGCAGGGGCTTACATTTCAGGAAATGACTGAATTCTCTATCTCAGTCGAGGAGTTTAGGTCGGTAGATGAGGCTGTTGAGTTATTCTCCGGCAACCTCATCGTAGCGGGCTTGACTACTATTCCCAGAACGTCTGGCCGTTTTGCATGCTGTGGTGGTCGGCCGAGTGTGAGACGGCCCTCAAACAGAAGCGTTATGCCTACATGCCCTATAAGCGCCGCCTGAACGATTTCACTGTCAGTGAATTTTGTCGGGCTAGTAGGTTCCGGTATATTTCAAAGTACGCCCACCGCTCTTCTTGGTAGGCATACGTGTCTTCACTTAACGGGAAAGACCCCTCTAGCAGAGGTGTGGAAGCGAGTCAAAAGGATTCGGGGCAAGTTCTCGCAGGACCATCCCTCTCATTCTCCAGGAGAATGGGACCGCAATCTCGAACCCCGCGTATATGGCGGAATCCTTCATGATTGCTTTCTCCGCATTCTCTAGCTGGGATGCTGCTCCGCCAGCATTCAATGCGCGCGATGATGTCATGGAAGGCCACCGGCTGGACTTTACCTCCAGAGGAGAGAACCCTTCAATGAGAGATTTACTGTGAGTGAGTTGCGTTCCACTCTTGCTTCAGCGCGGACACTGCCCATGGTCTGGATGATGTCACGTACGCCATGCTTCGATGCCTGGGTCCTCTCCTCCGACTGCAAAATGCCGTCTGCAAGGCCTTCCTTTGTAGACAGCACTATGCCATAATGTTTTTTTGATCTGGAGAAGGCCTATGATACTGCATGGCGATACGGTATCATGGAGACTCTCCACATGATGGGGGCGAGGGGGCACCTCCCAATGTTTATATCAGAATTTTTGTGAGATCGTCGATTCCGCATACATGTGGGGGGAGCCTTCTCCTGCCCAATGGAGCAGGAAGAGGAGGGTCCCGCAGGGATTTGTCCTGAGTGTCAATCTCTTTGCCCTAAGCATCAATGGCATCACCTCGGTGCTGCCGTAGATGTTCTCGCTACGCTCTATGTGGATGACCTTTCAATCTCTTTTGGTGTGGCCCAGATGCCAACTCTGGAGCATCTAGACCAACAACTCCCCATAAGGGGCGCGGCGATGTGCCTTCCTGGCTGCCATGCTGGCTTGACTCTGCGCCCTGTCTGGCCCCAGCTTGGCATTCTTTTTCTTCCGCTAACCCCTATCTCGTCTTTGGTACCAATTCTCTTCCCCGTAAGCAGTGCGGTGATTTGCCTTCCTGGCCACCGTGCTGACGGGATTCAGCGCCCCATCCGGCCACAGCTTAACCTCTTCTTTTTTTCCTACTTTTGCCTCTGTATGTGTCGATGGATATGCCCACTAGGGGGCATCATCTGCAGGACCGTGCCTTAGAGGAGGTTTGATTGCCCAGGTTGTCATTTTGTTTCTGGGAGGTCTTAGCACTGCAGTCCAGAGAATCTCCATTATGCGGCTCCACTGTTTTTAAAACTATAGTGGGAGTTGGGGAGTGGATTACCCTGTCTGGGCTGTATGGGTGCTCTTTGAACTCATGATGATCATTTGGTGCATGCCCTCAGCTCCAGGGGCAGCCCAAAATAAATTATATACTTATATGGATAAGGTTATCGTGCCTTGGACCCTGATGGTAGACGCTTTGGTCTTTTTAGGTCAGAAGTCGACCCTGAGTTGGAGTATGACCGATAGTCCTCTTAGTAAGGCTGACATTCTTGATGTCTATGAGGATTTTGTTGGGAAATGTGGCCATGTAATGATGGCGCATTGATAGTCGAGGCGAAATCAAGCGAGCAACATCAGCGGATTAAGACCCTACAGTCTTTAGCTTCTGTAGACATGTCCTCTGCTTCGCACCCAACATTTAACACCAGTAAAAGTGTTATCTGTTTGGGATAACACCTTTACTGGTGTTGACAGGCTGGTATCAAAACTTACTAATGAGAAGGTTGTAAGTGCCTACCGCATTTCCAGGTTTGTCAATGGCGCTAGGTTACCTGATGCCAACATAATCCTGACCTTCAACAGATTGATACCGCCAAAGTACATTAAGGCTGGCTATCTTAACATTCCAGTCAAGCCTTACGTTGAAAACCCATGATGATGGTTCCATTGCCAATGCTTTGGCCATGTAAGCAAGTTGGTAAACAGGCAAGGTTTTGTGTGAATTGTGGATCGGATTATCACGGGGCGCCCTGTTCCTAACAGCCAGGCTGCCCTAACTGTGGTGGACAACACCCTGCAACATCACAGCAATGCACTTTCTTTCTCTATGAGATAGAAGTCATTGCCATTAGAAACAAGAATAGGTTCAGTTTTAAAGAGGCCAGAAGAAGAGTAAAGGAGATGTATTTCCAATCTGGTGTGAGCTTTTCTGATGCTCTGTGTTCTACCGGGCCAAAGAAAGGGAGAAGCCAGAGACCTCCTACTGGTTCTCCTGTGCCTAACCAGGTAAAAAGTCCTCCCCATCCTAAATGTACATGTCATGATGAACACTCTTGGTCAGCACCTAACAGTGCTTCTGAGGTTACCAACAAGAAGAGGAACCTTCCATCCTCTCCTGATTCCCCAAGGGTGGTTAAGCACCTTGCTACCACTCCAGAACATGTGGATGTTGGTCCTCAGGTGGTATCCATTCCACCTCTGGATATTCACCCTGCCCCTAAAGGACCAAGCTCTTCTTCAGCTCCAAAGCCAGTTATCACTCCACCCCCCCTTGTTGATACTGCTTTGGAATTCCTTTGATCCCTGAATGGAGTGAACCAACTTTTGCTCCTTCCCAGGAGACAGCTGTTGTGAAGGTTACCCCCCTCATCTGAGGAGGACTCTAAAAAACTGACTCCACATCCTTCTCTATCAGCATCAAATTCACAACTTTTGCCTATGTCCTTGCCACCACCATCACATCTACCATCCCAACCAATACCACCAGCTGTGTCAACATCGTCTGTTCCCTCGACACCTGAACTGAACCCTGGAGTTTCTTCTATCTCTGCTTCTCCAATGAAGACAGTTCTCTATTACACCCACATATCAAAATCTGATGCCTCCTTTGTCATACTCCAAGCCTAAGGCTAGTATGACACAAACTACTTCCGCTGGTAGTTCAAATCCAAAATCTCCCACCCCTAAGGGTAGGAAGAAATCTACTGTTATGCTTAAACGGTAACAATGTTTCCAATTATTCATTGGAACCTCCAATGTCTCTTTCCTAAATGAGACGAGTTCAAGCTCCTGCTTAAGGATTACAATCGCGATTGTATTGCTTTACAAGAGACTTGCTTGGGTACTCACAGTGTATCCAACATTTTAGGTTTTGTGGGATATTATAAGAACCAATTTATGGTTCATCTGTTTTTGTTAACAACAGGGTTCCCCACAACTAGCTCTCTCTTAACACAGACCTGTAGGCGGTTGCTGCCCACCTGTTTTCCAGTCGGCGTTATTCAGTCTGTTCGCTGTATCTTCTTCCTGGTGTGGAAAGAGATACAGCTGTTTTAGCTACAAAGTTAGCTAATTTAATTTGTCAACTCCCTCCTCCCTTTTTATTGATTAGCGACTTTAATGCTCGACACCCCCTTTGGGGGGACCATAACAACCCTAGAGGAAATATGGTTGAGAGATTTCTGGCACTAAGGATGTCTGCTTTCATAACAATGGCAGCCACACATCATTTTACATCCAGATGAACAACTTTACATGTGTGGACTTGTCTCTCTGTTCACCAAGTTATAGAGCTGATTTTGACTGGGCAGTGGATCCTGACTTGCGAAGCAGTGATCACTTCCCCATTGTAATATCACCATGTACAGGTAGTCCTCCTCTCCCACCTAGCAAAGAATGGAATACAAAAAAAGCAAACTGGCCTAATTTCAGGCACCTCTCGAGCCATGATGGGTCCTTCCCACATGAAGATATTGAAGTAGCTATTGATGATCTTCTAGCCCACGTCAATCATGCAGCTAATTCCTCCATCCCGCTCTCTGGCTCAACTGCTCATGGACCACAATTGCCCTGGTGGTCTGCTGAATGCTCAAGAGTCATCACTGAATGTAAACAGGCATGCCGTTGTTACCATTGGTGCCCCACTATGGTAAAGAAACTTGCTCATACCTGAGCAAGGGCAACACGGCGACACACCCTTTGATGAGCTCGAAAGACCTCGTTGGATGGTTACATCGCATCGATATGTTGGCAGACCCCTGGGTTAAAGGGTCAAAAAGCTATTGAGGAAATCCAATGGCTTTACAGCTCCCAGCATTGTTCAGGCCGGAGAACTGTTGTGAGACTTGTCCCATATTTCCAATGTTTTGGCCGGATCGTTTGCTAATATTTTAAGCCCAGACAACTATTCCATCCAATTTCAGCGCTTTAGGCTCCAACAGGAGCCTACTATGGATAATGAGCCTTATAACCGGCTCTTTTCTATCCATGAGCTCCATAATTCACTGAAGCACTGTGGATCCACTGCACCCGGATTGGATGGCATTTCCTATGATATGATTAGGAATATGCATCCATTCCTCCCTCACATTTGCTGGACATCTAGAACTTCATCTGGATTAGGGGCTGCTTCCCTTCTATGTGGTGGGAGGCTGTGGTTTTACCTTTCCGAAAACCAGGAAAGGATGGGACAGAACTTACCCATTACCGACCCATAGCCCTTGCTAGTTGTCCATGTTAATTGTTTGAGAGGATGATAAATACAAGACTTGTCTGGTTTGTGGACAAACCATCTTATATCTCCCTCTCAATCAGGGTTCCAAAAAAAAATAGAGTACCATCGACCTGCTTGTTAGAATGGAGTCTTATATAAGAGATGCTTTTCAAAGAGACAGCATTCTGTTGCTGTTTTCTTTGATATTGAGAAAGCATATGATCCCACTTGGAGGCGTGGTATCCTTAAACAACTCCATGATTGGGGCCTGCGAGGCTTTCTTCCCAGGTTTGTCGAGCAATTCCTCATGTGGCGCACACTATGTGTAAGAGTTGGAAATGCCCTATCAGAGCCCATAGAGCAAGTTGAGGGTGTGCCACAGGCAAGTGTCCTCAGTGTCACCTGCTTCTCGGTGGCCATCAATAGCATTATCGCAAATCTCCTAGCTGAGATTTCCTCAACTCTATATGTGGATGACAACGCTTATTTGTTCATCGCCTAGACTTCCATTTGACATCCGTAAGCTACAGCGGGTTATAAATACTGTAACTGATAATGCTTCCAAGGGCTTCCGCTTTTCTGCAGTAAAGACCAAGGCTGTCCACTTTTACAATCATAGATCGGTGACATGGGACCCTCCCCATTTGTCACTCTATGGTGTCCGTGTCACCTTTGAGCCCCATTTCAGATTTCTAGGGGTGACCTTTGATTCAAAGCTTTCTTAGAGGCCTCATTTGGACGCTTTGAAAAGGTCTTGTCTGAAGAGAATGGACATAATGAAATTACCGTCACACACTTCTTGGGTAAATGATCGATGCACCTGTGGCTTGTGTATTCAGCATTGGTCCAGTCAAAGCTAGACTATGGGTCACAGGTGTACTCCTCTGCCTCGCTGTCCATCCTTGAAAAATTAAATACTATGCCTAACCAGGGTGTGCGCCTGGCTTCTGGACCCTTCAAGCCCCCCATCCTGTGTGGAGTCTCTATGCAGAGAATGGGGCTCTTCCTCTTCCTTTTCTCAGGCTTAAGTCTAACCTCAAATATCTTTATAGACTTGAGCAATTACCATGGTTGCCAGTATATGAGTGCATGTTCAATTTGCGAACAGTGGCCTCATAATAGATTTCCATCCCTAGCTCGCCTCTTTGCTCTGTGCATGGCCGAGCACACAGTACGTCTAAGGGAGTTTTCTGTTATTCCATTTTCAATACCAAAGATTCCCCCATGGCTCATAGGGAGTTGGGCTGCTGCTGTCTTCCCATCTCAGATAGCATTGCTTTGCCTACCAAGTGCAGCTTCTGTTTTCACAGCAGAAATTGTTGCCATTGTTACTGCGCTCTTTGTTATTGCTCCTATACCATCTGGTTGTCTTACGATTTTTTCTGACTTCCTTAGTTCTCTGGAAGCACTGAGTGCTTTTGGTTCTAGCCATCTGCCGGTTTCCAAGATCCAGCGGAGGCTTTTTTATCTTTCTCTTATTCATAAGATTTCTTTTTGCTGGGTGCCCAGTCACTTGGGCATCCCATATAATGAAAGGGCGGATGCTCGGCATCATTGGGGACACCCCCATCAGCCCCAGTCTGACTTTGTGATGTCTATCCCCTCATCACCGAATATGTAGTCGGCTTATGGCAGAAGATGTGGGATGAGCTTCCTCCCACCAAGCTCCATTCCATAAAACCTTCATTCCTTCCATGGTCACATACCATGAGACCACGTAGACGGGAGGTTATTTTGTGCTGACTGAGGATAGGCCATTGCTGCCTTACTCATGGGCACTTGATGAATGGGCAGCCCCGACCTTTGAGCATCCTCGGCAGGGTGCAGCTGTTCAGCCTTCACATCTTTGCTGAGTGTCTCCTTTTGAGAAATCTTGGGATGAGGGTCTTCCCTTTCATTACTGGGCAGATGGCTCCCCATCCCAACAGGTTCTATGGGGCATCTTGTCTGAGACTCGCGTCTCTTAGTATGAATAGAATTTTTAAATTTTTAGAAGAATCTAATCTTTTAGCCAAAATTGAATATATTTTTTCAGGATTTTATATTCTCTGTTCTTTTATCTGTTTTTATCCTTTGTTGAGTTCTCAATAGTTTATTTTTTATATCCTTTTACACCCCTTGATGGTTTTAAATTCCTCTACTTCCATTCTATTGATCTTAATTTCATAACTATATTTTTGTATATTCTCAAGATGTCTATATTTTTATTTAGAACACATACAAATTACCCATCCTTGAATTTGGCTGCAGGCTAGTCTTTTGGGGCTTTGCAGCATTTATTTTCGGCACTATTCATTCATTCTATTTTCACAGGGTAGATGCTGACTAGCTTCCTCTCACCCAACTATCCCAGATTGGGGTTGAGGGGGGAGGGTACAATGTTCCCTCATCCCTGAGCTCAGGCCTGGGGTCGTGGGTTTTTAACAACCTGCTTCATTTATGCCCACACCTTCCTCACATGCCATTTCTTCCTCCTTTCTCTATCTATCAATTTTATGCTGTGCCCAAGCTGGAGCCCTCATGCTGATAGGCTGCCAGATCAGTAGGTGGAAGGAGTAGCCTCAAATGGCGACAACTGGTTCTGCTGGCCCGTGTTCACCTCTGGTAGACAAGGCTACTGCGTGGGGTGAAGAACATTTGTGTCCCGTGACAATTACAAGGTCACCATGCCCAATTATCATTTAAATAAAAAAAACTAATCTCTCTCTACCCTCCCCTCAAGCATCACCGGAACCACCTTCTCGCAGTTCCACTCCAAAAATGGAGCTCCCCCCCTCCCCTTGTGTTTTCTCAGGGGATCCCCCCCCAAAAATTTCTTCTACTGGAGAGGAGGCTTACTCCTCTGGAGGCACCCTTGGGTGCCAACCTGTTTCCAGCAGCAATCCCTCCTTTTCTTTCACAAGGTAATCCCAAGAAAGCACCCAGGCGGCTGTCAATAGAGCCAACCCTCTTAGCGGGGTAGTAGGATGGCAGGGCACATTGCTCCTTGCCCCCTAACATCCTGCACTTTGTGCTAAGAGCCCATAGGTCACTGTACTGCCCCCCTCTCCTCCTTGATGGATGTCAGTTCACCCACCCTCAGGTGAAAAGGGAACCTCAAATGTGTTCTGAGGTCTTACGGGTGGGTGGGTGGGGGGGGAGGCACATGGAGGATCCCCCTTGAGATGGACATGGTCAATGATGTGACCCCACCCCAGACAGTAGGATCTTCTTCCATGGAGTTAAACCTGGGCTTGGTGCCAAGCACAGAACCCATGTCTGCCCCTATGCAAGTTCCTCCTCAGATGACTCGGGGTCCCTGAGACCTCACAAGGAGAGGATGGATCTCCTGCCCCGGCTGGTCCCCCTGTGACAGCCAAGAACTTCTCCATTTCAGAGAAGGATCTTTCTGAGGCCGGTCCATCTGGCCTAGGGGCTCCTGCCGTGGAAGGGAGAAGTGCCTTCATTCATTGCCCTCCAGCAAGAAGAAAAGAAAAAAGTAAAAAAAAGACTTGGGGTAGTTAGTGGTGGTGGCTCCTCTCCCTCCGCAGGAGCCACGGGGATGCATGGGGTCGCTGCTGTTTGGGTATGTGACCAAGCCAAGATTGGCACATCTTGCCCCACTGCTTCCCTGGATGGGGAGTCCCAGACTAAGACGTAAAGTGCACAGAGCGAAGCCCTGTTTATGTTGTAGTGGGCCACAAATCTACGCTAAACTCCCAATCGATCCAACCCGCTTCCTACATTAAAGTGGATGTGAAAACCCGAGGGAGAATGAAACGATTGGATATACAGTCCTGTATTCACAAAAAAATTACAATAATATTTATAAGAGTTATGGGATAAATAAATTTGAGATCTCCTTACTTATAAAAAAAAAAATCTGACTTATTAACCCCTTAAAGACCGGAAGCCAATATAGTGGGCATTCATTTTCAGTCTCCAAATACCGGCAAGCCAAAATTGTGGCTCAAATTTAGATTGATATTTCTCTTAATACCGGAGTCCCACATAGTGGCTATAGCATCGTGCGTCTGGCAGCATCATCTGGCAACACAAAAATGCCCATTTATTTACATTTCAAGGTTATCGCCAGTTGATAATTAGTCATTGCGGGGGCGTATATGCGTGCTACTTATTGGCAATGGCTGGTAAACGATCGCTCGATAAAAGTGGTTTAGATGACATTTCAAGTTATCTACTCGATAGTGAGGATGATATTTCCTGCTTTGAAGAGAGCGGTAGTGATTCCGATGATAATAGTGATTCAATTGAAAATATTTGTACCCTAAATGTGTCGGATTGGAAAGCAGGTGCCAAATGTTTTCCTAGGTTTCCCTTTACACCAAATGCGGGAGTGAAAGTGCAATGCGGAAATAGTGCATTAGATGTATTTGAAGCAGTGCATAGTAACAAAATAATTGACTTTGTAGTAAAGGAAACTAATGCTTATGCCCAGAGATTTTACCAGCAAAATCCTAGCAACACGGCCAAAAAAACAAAAGCTTGGGCAGATACCACGATAGAAGAAATGCGACTATTTGAAGCAATAGTGATTTTACAGGGAATAATAAAAAAACCCAGTCTAAAAAGCTATTTTTCCAACGATCCCATTTTGTCTTCTCCTTTTTTTGGTCAAGTTTTCACAAGAGGTAGATTTGAGCTGTTACTAAAATTTTTACATTTCTCAAGTGAAACTGATAACACTGATAAACTTTATAAACTACGGGAAATTTGTAAGCTAATTAGAGAATCCTTTTTAGAAAGCTATGTTCCCTTTGAAAAACTCTCAGTAGACGAGTCCTTACTTCTTTGGAAGGGACGTTTATCATGGAAGATTTATATTCCTTTGAAAGCAGCCAAATATGGTATCGAATTTTATGTGATGGCAGAATCCAATACAGGATACATTGTTGATTTTTTTATATATCATGGTGGAGCAACAGAATACAAATTTCCAAATATTGACCTTGGTGATGCACTTACGAAGCCAACTCAAATTGTGTTGTCCCTTTTAGGTGAAAGACATCTAGGAAAAGGTTACATAATTGGTCTCGATAATTTCTATACCTCCCCTGAACTTGCTGAAATTCTTTTGAAAAATTCAACCGATTTTGTTGGTACAGTTCGCATCAATCGAAAAGGATTACCAGATCAAATAAAGAAAGCAAAATTGAAAAAAAATGAAAAAATATCATTCTTCAAAGATAAATGTTCAATAATAAAATGGCAAGCTAGACCAACAAAAGCCGTAACCATGATGAGCTCAATCCATGATGATGAAATGGTACAGATTAGAGAAGCTGGTAGCGAAAAACTAAAACCAAAAATATGTATAGAATACAAAAGCAACATGTGTGGGGTCGACCTAATGGACCAAATTATCTCTAATAATAGTGCAGCAAGATCAAGGCTAAAGAAATATTATAAAAAAGTGTATATGCGCCTCCTTGATATGAGTGTATTGAATTCGTTTGTAATTTACAAGACTAAAGGTGGTTCCAAAAATTTTTTAGATTTCAAGTTAGAAATAATTGAAAGCACAGTAAAGAAATATGATCAATATACAAGATCTGGCTCGGAAAGCACCCTTTCTACTAGTAGCCACACTCCAAGATTTAGACTTACTGGTAGGCATTTTCCAAAATTAGGTGGCAAGTCACTTCAATGCGTAGTTTGTGGTTCAAAAAAGAAAAGAAAAAGAGTTGTGTACATGTGCAAACAATGTGATGTCCATTTATGTATTGATCCTTGTTTTGAACAGTACCACACGGAAGAAGATTTTGCATCAACTTTGTAGTTTATAAGCCTTCAACCATTTTTTTCATAAAGGTAAGCTGCATAATTCGTTTTTCTGACGTATCCTATTTCTCTTTGTTTTATTACATTTTCTTACATTACATTTACATTTATTACATTTTTTTTCATAAGGTATGTTGCATAATTCGTATTGTATCCTATTTCTCTATTTTATTGCAAAATTATCGTTAAAAATGCGGAAAAACAAAAAAACCAAAAAATCGGCAATTTTTTGCCGGTCTTTTGCGTTTGCGCGTATATTTCCCCCCCCGTCTTTAAGGGGTTAATACTACCAAAAAGATATTTACAAAAATAATCGATTCTATTATCAAACAAAATATTATATACAATAGACGAGATGAATGAGCAAACAAAATAATACAGAATCATACCAAGGAGGCCTAACAACCACACTGGAATTACCCCCAAAAGAAAAGACCTCACATGCTATCCCCGGGGGTAAGTCTTGCCGGCTGCTACTCGAGTGGCCACAATTGTTGCTTAGGTCTTACCCGCCCCAAAAAGGCTGGCGCCTCAGACCAGCAAAGTTGGTGTTACCCGAAGTCTGTGTAAGTTGATCCACAAGTGTGTCACTTGCAGAAAATCGCACCCCGCTTCTTTGAACCAATGTGGTGCGTATCTCCTTGGGAAGGAAATCCTGGCCATTCAGCCTAGGATCATCTGTCATTTTGCGTGACTAAGAACTTAGTCCTATTGTGGCCAGCTCTGCCTGGGGCTATTTATGCCTCAATGTTAAGAGACCCTCTGCTCCTGACCTTTCCAGGCCTACGAACACAGTCATTTCCACGCCCATTCACAACCCTTCAGCGGGTTCTACCCACCCTGGGCGCTCATCTGCTAGAGCTGGCGGCATAAAGGGCTCACACCCAGCCCCGGTTAAAACCACCGTGACCGTTTCCTGTAAAGTGAAACGGCCACACGCCTCTTCCCAGTCATTAGTACTCACAGGAGGCAACACCCCCTGAAGTTGGTCATGAGGCAATCTTCTTAGGTTCCTAAAGCTGCCCCCCGAAAGGAGAACAGAACTAAAGGAGGCTCAACTCCTTTGCCCACACCCAGTGGTGGGCTGGGTGGCTCAGACTGTGGATCCTCCAAAGGAGGGACCCCTGCCCGCCTAAGATTTTGAAGCAGAGGGAGGAAAAGACTTGCATGGTGAGCCCAATCTCCCCTGATTAGTCCTCAAAGGCGACAAAGCATTGTCCTGCCAACAGCCCCGGAGTTCTGCCTCTGAGAAGTGTACGGCCATTCCTGTGAGGGTCTTCTCTTCGAAGTGGGCCCCTGCATCTCCTCCGACCTAGACCTGGATGGCATATTCCTTCAATGGAATTGCCGCGGACTCCGGGAAAACTGGCAGGAGCTGCGGAGGCTCGTCTCCGCCCGTTCCCCCTTAGCTATCTTTTTGCAGGAGACCATGCTGTTTGCATTCTCCCTGCCCACCCTGCCGGGTTATCAGGGTTTTGCGACCCCACTATCACTGGATGGGGGCCGGGCAGGGGGATGCGCTATTTACACTCGGCATGATGTTTACTTTCTTGGATAGGAGGTATACTGTTATTTCCGCATACCTTCCACCGTCAGCCAACTTCGACACATGGAACATCCGCCGCATCGTGGCACGGTTGCCGAGGCCCCTTCTCTTGCTCGGAGATCTGAACGGTAGACACCCTCTCGGGAGACTACTCGATTTATCCCAGGTATCAAGTCCTTGCCGACCTGATTGCATCACTGCCCAAGAACCGCTTCATTTTCCTCTCTCGATCATCTTTGTGCTCTCTGGATGCACAGCCAGATTTTGGGTGGGGGGCGGTGCTGACCTCCATGGTAGTCATCACTTTCCCATTCAAATATAATTTCTGGGCAGCTGCCGCCGGAGAGCCCGCTACGGTGCTGTTTGGCACGGGTGCGTGGTCTGCATTTCAGGAAATGACTAATTTCTCCTGCTCAGTTGAGTTTAGTTTGCTATATGATGCTGTTGAGTTCTTTTCCGGCGACCTCATTGTCGTGGGCCTAACTACTATTCCTAGAGCATCTGGCTGTTTTGCACGCTGACAGCTTTCTTGGTGGTCAGCTGAGTGTTAGGTGGCCCTCAAAGAGGTTGCTTTAAGGACCTGCAGGGCCTGTACCACAAGGAACAGTGGGAACCCCACCCATATATATATATATATATATATACATATATATATATATATATATTTTGTATCTCATCCCACCCCCCATTTTCTTCTGCAGAGGGAAAAAATGATAAGGAATTTAAAAGAACTGCTGGTATGGCTGGGAGGACTCAACTGAAAAAAAGGAGTTTTATTTTTTACACTTTTCATTCCTTTTTAAAGAACAACACTGTGTACTACTATAACATAATGCCAAATTTATTATACTATACAGTATGCTATAGTGAAGTTTTCTATAATTTTATTATATATAGTAATATCATTTATAATATAATCAGGAACATGAATAATTATTTTCTCTCTGCCTTCTGTGCCTAAGGGCAAAAACTTAATTATTCCTAATTTTTTACATCCCCATGGGGCCCGTAGCATGTGCTACATGTGCTACTAGGTTAAACCAGCACTGACTGCATGTGCTATAAGCGGCCTAAATTATTTCAATGTCTGTGAATTTCATTGAGCTAGGGATAGGTTTCTGCATTTTTTGAAAAAAAGGTCTGCCGCTCTTCCTATAGGGCATATGTGTCTTCACTTAACGGGAAGACCCCTCTAGCTTAGGTGTTGAAGCCAGTCAAAAGGATTCGGGGCAAGTTCTCACAGGACTCCCTTCCCTTTCTCCAGGAGAATGGGACCGCTTACGTGGGGTAATTCCTCGTGACCGCATTCTCTAGCTGGGATGCTGCTCCGTCGCATTCAATGCGCGTCATGATGGCATGGAAGGCCGCTGACTGGACTTTACCTCCAGAGGCGGAGAACCCTTCAACGACAGGCTTACATTGAGTGAGTTGCGTTTGCCCTCAATTTGTGTGTGGACGATGCCCTGTACGCCATGCTTCGACACCCGGATAAGCGTGGCATATCTTTTCCGTTAGATTTATTCAACAGGATCTGATTAGAGGGTATACTTTCAGACTCCTGGCAAATCGCTACTGCGCTCACTTTTCGCAAACCGGTGAAAAATCACTTTACCCCAGTTGGTTTCCTCTCAATCTCTCTAACCTACTGCATGTGCAAATTGATGGAGAAATTGGTAAATGTTAGATTAGCCTTTTTTCTAGATAGTGTAGGTCATCTGTCTTCTGCAAAGCGCGGCTTCCGCAAGTTCCACTCAATGCCGGATGCTCTGCTCTGACTGGAAAATGCCGTCTGCAAATCCTTCCTTGTTAGACAGCACTCCTCACAGGTTTTTTTCAATTTGGAGAAGGCCTATAATACCGCATGGCGATACTTTATCCTAGAGATTCTTCACACGATAGGGGCAAAGGGGTTCCTGCCCTTCTTTATATCTCAATTTTTGCGAGATTGTCGATTCCATGTATGGGTGGGGGGAGCCCTCTGCTACCCAATGAAGCAGGAAGAGGGCGTCCGCATGGTGTCTTCAGTGTCACTTTGCCCTGAGCATCAATGGCATCACCTCGGTTCTGCCAGGAGATGTTTTCGCCACGCTCTACATGGACAACCTTTTGATCTCTTTTGGCACGGCCCAGATGTCAACTCTGGAACGTCCACTCCAACAGACATTTAACTGCATCTCGCTATGCGGAAGCGCACAAGCTTCGGTTTTCCTTTGCCAAAACTAAGATGGTGCACTTCTGCCATCATCCACCGCTCCAGCCTGACCCAGACTTGTTTCTAAATAGAATTCTCCTGGCAGTGGTGGACTCACACCATTTCCTTGGTCTTGTATTTGACTGATGCCTCACCTGGGAGGCTCATATTCGCAGCCTTAGGGTCTTTTGTACCCGCACCATTGATATTCTTCGATCTCTGTACTTTGAATGCTCTGATAGGGCTACTGCCTTACTTTTTTATTGACCCTTTGTTCACTTGAATCTCGACTACCGATGCGAGTTTTATGCATCTGCAGCTGAGCTTATATTGCTAAAGGTGGACCCGTTTCACCACACCGGCCTTCGCCTATCGACCGGTGCCTTTCGCACGTCTCCCATTTTAGTCTACTGGTCGCGGCTGGGGAGATGCCACTCGCTCTGCGCCGTCCACAGTGTATTATTTGCCTGTACGTGTGAGCCCGGCGCCTCACTCAGTCGACAACAGTTCTCACTGCATCCGCACTGTTTTTGATGGTGCCTAAACCTTTGGGTTTAGTGCTAGGGAACTCCTTCGAGAGTTCGGTATAGCTCTTGGGCCGGTGGCGTCTCTGGTTCTATCCAGAATGCCAACTTGGAGGGTACCACCTTTGACTATTTGTCACCACGCCTCTGCTCCATAAGCTTCTACAGCGCCGAGAGTACTCTGTTTAGCCTTTTTGAACCACACTTCGTCTCACGCTGAAACAGTCCCAGTGTATATGGATGGCTCTAAGTCCCAAGAGGGGGTCAGTTTCCACGCCGTATCCCCTCTGTTTGAAGTTAGCAGGGCTCTGCCAGGTGCCGCGTTTGTCTTCACGCTCGAGCTGGTTGCAATACACCGCTCGCTACGGGAGATAACTCGACGTACCCGGTTCGGAGACAGGATTGTGATTTTTTGACACAAAACGCCCTGAGTGCTCTCGTGGCATTGGAATCTCTGCATTCCCTGGTTCGCGATATCCGTGATGCCAGGGTTTTGGCCAGCCAGGCGTATGTCGGGATTATCTTCTGCTGGGTTCCTGGACTTGTAGGAATTGCGGGGAATGAGGGCGCCAAAGGCTCCGCGATGACTGGGCAACCAGAGCAGCGTTTCACTCTTCCTCATACGGGCTGTTGGCAAAGAATGTGGCAGACTGTTGAGGGGAACTTAAAGTTACATGTCATTGCGCCGCTACGGCTTAAGCATGCTCTCTGTCGTCTCCGATTTGGACACACTCGCGGGACGCACCACAATTTGATGGAGCACTCACCTGCACTTTATTGCAAAGAGTGCGTTGTTCCCCAGATTGTTCAGCCCCTTTTTGTTTAATGTCCCAGTATGGCTGATCTTCCTGTACGTTACCGGGACGAGCGGGGTCGCTACCGCTTGTCCCTTGTACTCGGGACTGGTTCTTGCACATGCATTGGGGACTGTACGACTCTTTGGAGGAGGCTGGCCTCCTCCAATTTATTTAACTTTTTATTTTGTATATTGTTTGTTCCAGCGCATGAGGCGGAGGTGGGCCTACCCCGACTCCGGTGCGAGCTCCCTTCTTCTTGTCTTTTGCTTTGTTTTCTTTTGGGTTATTTGTTTAGCCTTTGTCCTTTTCCTCATTGTTATTTGCATATTGTTATCTTTTTCTCTTTAATATAGCCTAGTGAGTACAGTGAATTCTGCCCTAGTAAGTAGTTGCCAGATGTGCTCCTAAAATTTAAAAAAATAAAACAACTCTACATGCACCTGCTGCGTAATTACACTGTGCCAACACATGTCCTGCTTTCTTGCACAGATGACAGACCACACCATTCACAGCACCCGTAACATTTTTACTCCTATTTTGCTGTCTGTACCTGATTCATACCAGTACTTAGATTCATTCTATTCACTCCATTCATTCTGCCAAACCCATTCACTCCTTGCCTATTCCCACCATATTGACCAAGGAAGCTGACCACTACCTCTTCTGGGGTGGCCATGATTACTGCCCTTTGGACACTTAATGGCTCGCTGGTAAGTATGACTCTGCACTCTACCATGGACTTCATGAAAGGAGTAGTTTATTAAGACATCACTCAAGGGCTGGCCAACCAAAGAACGGTTAAGATAGTGTGTGTGATAAGAAAACAGGGATGATGAGTGGGTTACTAACAATTGTCCCTTGTACTGGGGCAGGTTACTGCATACTGGATTGTGGCATAGTTGTTTTTGGAGGTGGGTCTCCTCTATTGTATTGTATATTGTTTTGAGGGGGTTTGTGTACATACTCTGCCCCATGATGTTGTGGATCTCCCTCTGACACCTGATTATACTTTTTCTTTTTCTTTTTTATGTGGTTTTAAGCTGTTGTGGCTTCTGTAATTTAAATTTTTAAATAGGCCTTTTCTTTTTCTTTTTTTTATAATTTCATCCCCCTGTTTGCAGTCAATAGATAACTGCCTTAAAAATAAATTGCATGGATCAGATATCTTTTTATGAATTGTTCACTTTTGAGTTTTCAGGAATTAACTGTTCTAGACCCCTTGAATATGTACAGTAGTGATCAAATTATTATGGATTTTTTAAAAAAAAATTATTTTTCTGGGAAAATATTATATAAAGTTATTTTCTTGTCAAGTAATCAATTTATTTTCATACATATGGTAAAAATATCTTTTGTTACATTGATGAATACTGGGTTTGACTTCCTTTAGCCACTTTAAGTGCCCTAATACACTGGCCTGTCATTAATTAAAGTTTTGCATAATTACTTCATTCTGTCAGCGAAACCAAATGTAGATAAGGCATTCTATGAGCTTTGCTTTGGTTGTCATCTGAACTTTATGTATTTCATTTTTTAGAATATACCATAAACTCTCAATAAGGTTCATGTCTGGAGAATTTGCAGGCCATGAGAACAGCTCAATGCCATTTTGTGCACACCATGTCTTCATTGATTGCACTGTGTGACAAGGAACCAAGTCTTGCTGAGATATGCATGATCTGTCACTGAACCATTCCCTCATTTGAGGTACCAAACGGTTTTTCAGTACTTCACTATACTTATACTGATTTATTATACCTTCAACAATGTACAGAAATTGCTCCCCACACCATCATTTTCTGTGAATGTTTTACTTACTTACTTGAATACTTGAAGAAGGTGCATGGACCCCGCCTGCCCATCTCATTGTCGAGACCGCCATCCTCTTCTCGCTAAATCAATCACAGAGTTGCTGTGAACCCAGGGGAGATCAGGTACTGGTGGCTCGTTGGGTAGAGAGAAGAGAAACTTGGTTAGCTGCATCTTGAATGCATTAAGACTTCCAATCAATGTCAGCTCTTGTGGCAGGGAGTTCCACAAATGTGGACCTACTACAGTGAAGAGGAGTCGTACTTTGTTAGAAGTGCTTGGTTGGAGCCTCTTAGTGGGGTAATTACTGCTTGTATGCCCAGTCTTGATTGGAGACAGAATTTTATTTGGGGATCATTGGGACATAAATCATATAGTATCTTGTAAATATTAATTATAATAAAATGTTCCCTCCTTCTTTGTAAGGACATTAAGCACAATTTTTTGAGTCTCTCCCAGTATGTAAAATTTTGATATCCACAAATTTTTCTTGTGTATTCTCTTTGGACAGATTCAATATACTGAATATCACCTACCCTGACTGGGTTCCACAAAGGACAGGCATATTCTAGGTGGGACCGGACCATGGACTTGTAAATAATTAACATAGAAAGGGAATCTCTAGACCCAAATACGCTAATTGCCCAGGCAGCTGCATTTCTTGCTCTCAGACACATTGTTCGTATATGGGGAGTGCATGACAGGTCACTAGTTAGAATAATCCAGAGGTCCCTCAATTTATCCACAGGGTACAACTGGAGATCCACGTCTACCACGTAGCTTTGGAGATCAGTGAGGAAGGGCATCTCAGCTATCGACAGTTCACGTTGAGTTTCATGCATAATCAGGTCAAATTTTTGCTTATGCAACACCATATTATTGCTGTCTGACCACTCCATCACCCTCATTAGATCGTCTTGGAGGGAGGCCTTATCTGTACTGTTCGTTATCTTTTTGGATATTCTTGTGTCATCTGCAAAAAATCTGACTGCCGAGTTTTGGACGACAGATTGCATGTCATTGATAAATATCAAGAACAATACGGGACCCAAAACTGTACTTTGGGGGGGCACCGCTTTTAACTGGAGCAGGTAAAGAGTGATGTCCATCAATGACAACAACCTGTGTCCGATCACATGAAAATGATTCTACCCAGTCAATTATCTTTCCTCCCCTGACCATCTCCTTACTGTCTGCACACGGTCATCAACTCATCAGAAAACACAACCTGCAACAATATAAAGCACTATAGCAGTACTGAAACAACGTGTTATGCTAGTGGCAGCAGTTAAACAGCCAGACAGATTATGACTTGAAATTATTTCATTCAATATGAACGTGTAGCTAGTAGGTAATCAGAATGTACTTACTTCAGTAGATGCAATGTATCTACTACAGTATGAAGTTTGGAGGCCACATCATTAGATAGGGGGGAAATATCAATGGAGGCTAGTCGACAGAAAGGCTTAAGATTATGAGACAGATGGGGAGGTATATGGAATGGGATAGAGAAGTTGAAGTTGATAAGGAAGTGATCAGATATAGCATTAGACAAATTGGTAGATGTCAGGTTGGAAATAAGACAGTCAGAGATTACAAGGTCTAAAATGTTACTGTGAGAGTGGGTAGAGGAAGAAACGTGTTGGGTGAGGGGATAGAGATCAAGGATTTCAGAAAAGGCTTTGAAATTAGGATTGTGGCTAGGAAGGTTGAAATCACCGAGGATTAGCAGAGAACCAGTGGGGGAGAGGCCAGCGAGGAGGTTACTAAATTCATCAAGAAATAGCTTGAGGGAGGAGCTGGGGGGGCAGTAGAGGACTAAAATAGTTAGAGAGGGGGTGGAATCAGAGACATTGATGAGCGCCTCAAAAGAAAGAAGAGGGGGAGAGGGCAGATTATTCAGCGGAAAGGAGGCACTGTGAATGAGAGCAACTCCACTGCTGCAAGAGTTATGGGAGGTATGAGAGTGGACGTAACCATCAGGGGTAGCGAGATTTAAACAGCAAGCAGAAGGGGCAAGCCAAGTTTCCGTGAGTCCAAGGAGAGTGACTCGAGTGTTAACGAGCAGGTCATGAATGTAGTCAGCTTTCTTCGAGAGGCTTCTCGTATTGAGGAGAGACGGAGAGAATGGGTAAAGGGGCAGATGAAGAAGAATCAGGTCTAAGTGGGGGGGGGGGCTTGATTCCAGTAAAAAGGTTTTCTAAGAGCAGGAGCTAAACAGAAACCACATTTAGTCTGGCGGCAGGCTAGTAAAAAATGCCTAAAAGGACAAAAAGCAACACAGCAAATGAGAAAGCACAGGCAATAACACTGCAAAAAAACAAAATTAAAACACGCTACAAACCTGCCGGGCGTTTTGTAAAAAGATAACTTGAACCGTAGAAAGAGCCCATACTTGATGTGCTTGTATCATGGTTTTGGTAAGCCCAGGCTTCTTTCTTGGATGTTAGGCTCTTAATTCACTGACCAATAACCTCCTATTTACTGTTATTCAAGAAAGACTAATGCAATCTGCTAACAGTTCACTTTCAATCTTCCTACAAGATTTGCTTTTACCCTTAATAGCCATTTGTTTTATTTTCCTGTCTGTTCTTGGTGTTGTTTTCCTCTTGCAACCACATTTCCCAGCCCTTACTGAATCCAAAGACTGTTTAAAACTTTTTCTTTATATTGCTTACTGTTTGAGTGGAGACTCCCAATTTCTTTTCAATATCTTTGTTTTTAGTGCACTATCACCTAATAAAACTTTGATCTGTCAAATTTTCCGAGGACTCAAATCACTAACTTTATACATAGCTGTTCACTTTTTTATATCTATTACACTGCAAGAAAAAAGTTATTATCCACAGGCAAGCAAAATGCACACTAGTTGAATTACTGGGTCAGTAACAGTGAAAGAGAATAGCTGGCACACCCTCAACCTGCAGGTCTGAATTGGAACTGAGGCACAGGACTAACAGTTGCCACAGCGGGCAAAACTGGATCGATGTTGCCTTCTTTTATTTCAACAAGTTTGCCAGAAAATGAAGCAAATCAGTCTTCCAAAATGTACAATAATTATTTCACATTAATATGATAAAAACTCATTAAATAGTTTTAAGTTACCATTTATCAGAAAAATTATGAATTTTCAAGAAATCCATAATAATTTGATCCCTACTGTATTTTCTCTAAATCATAATTCACAGAATAATGTTTTACCATGTTTAAGGGTTACAGCTAAGCCAAATGAAAGCACCACTACCTAAGATCCATAAGGTTAATAAATATTGGGTATAGTTAATTGCTGAATCAAGATCCAATATGTGTTGATTATGCATTAACTTCCATATTATGTAGCCATAACCTATGTTTTTTTAATTCAGTGATAAATTCCCTGATATTAACATTTTTATTTCTATATGTTTATCTACTGGACCACTGATGAAATTACCTATGTGTGATTTTTTTGTCTATTCCACTTGATATGTTTGTTCATTCTCTATGGCCATAATTAGGTATAAATTAGGATATTCCACAAAAGCAATGAAACTTTTAAAATATTTTTTTCATCTTTCCTTTCAGTAATATCAGCAAGCTCAGACACCACTGTAAAAGTCTGGAATGCTCATAAAGTAAGTATATTTTGCTTTGTTGGATGTTTTTTAGTTGATTGTGATTAAAAGTTTGATGATAATAATCATTCCTATTCCAATTTGATCACAATATAGATTTTATTTTGGCAGATTAATATTATTATTTTGGGACTTACAGTACCATGCAAATTGAAAACTAAATACAACAGAAATCTCTACAATTTCCACTATTTGGTAACCCTAGAGAGTCAAGGTCAACCATTTAGTTTTATGTTTTCTCATGCCTTGTTTTGCATTGTACTGTAATTCAGAATTCTGCTGAAAAAAAAAGAAATTCATGCTGCTTAAATGGATACACCTACCATAAAATATTTAAAATTTATTACTCTAGCACAACATGAAGCAGCAAATGTCTGTCATGCATATGTCTCATGTTCCGCTGGTACCTTTTTAGTACTGCTATCGGTACTGGCAATACTTTCTAGGTTAATACTGCCAGTAAAATTTTAGTTATTACCTTAGCAGAAGTCATTATAATATTGAATGGTTTTATTATTATATTTATAAATCAATATTTAAGGTCGATAGCCACCAAGCAACTACTAGAAATAATGGTTTCAAGCTAATAAACAAAAGATATAAACCTGCGATAGCTAAAAATTCCTTGACCCAAACATCTTAAAAAAATATACTAATGTTCATGCACATCAGACAGATATCTATACACACAAGTCAAGAGTGGCTATAAGATTGCTCCTTGGTCTGAGTGCCAATTTTTACATGGGTCAACTAGAAATGGATATATTAAACAACATCAAAAATAAGCCACATGCATACTGCAGATACATTGATGACTTTTACATCACCATATATACATAAGTCAGAGTGGCTATAGGATTGCCCGTTGGTTTGACCACCAATTTGTACATGGGTCTTCTTGAAACAGATATATTAAACAGCATTAAAAATAAGCCACACACATACTGCAGATACATTGATGACTTCTACATCACCATCCAAAACAAAGAATGACTAAGAAACATCAAACAACAATTCAAGGACAAATCCGTCCTAAAATTTACTTAAGAAGTACAAAATGTTAATGAAAAATATATACAAGTGTATAGAAAAACAGACATGGGAAAATTCCTTAATGCAGAAGGTAAATGTCCCAAAAGATATAAAAAAAAGAGTGTAATCGGCTCATACATACACTGAGTATACAAATGCTGTTCCACATTGGAACTATTCCATCAGGAGATCTTCTGCATCAAACATGCTCATAAGCAACAGTTTTCCAAACACCATGATAAAACACCAATTTCAAACATTTTTATGAAAGCAAATACAAGGCACAGCTCAAACTGACAACCACCAAGAATTAAAAAATATCAAGCTCTTCTATAATAAATATATGTCTATGTCCTACAGAGTAGATGAAACAGCCATCAAGATCATTAATTGTAACACCAAAGTCAAAAGTTCAACTCATCATATATTACAAATTATGTTGACATGAAAACCACCAAACAGCACACCTAAAAACAATATGGAGAGTATTCACAAGACCAACCTTACAAGAGATATATTGGTTGAGAATACCAAGATAAAAAAAAAGGACAGAAAAACCATCTAGAATAAACATCTTAGAAGCCATCATAATTAATGAAGAAAAGCCAACACTCAAGCCACAAGTTGGAATCAACCATTAAAACTGTTCTAAAAATTCCATCTTCCTGACTGGCCCATTCCCTTTGACCTTAGATTCAAGCTTGGACTAATAAATACCCCCTTTAAAAATTTTCTTATTTTATTCTCACCATACTATCATCGGTAAAGGAGGAAAAGGACAGCAAAATGTAATTTTACGATGCTCGCGCAAGATTAAAAACTTAGTAATTAGTTTGTTTTTTTAGCAAACACAGTACTTAAAAAAAGTAGATGAACTTTGGAGAAATAATTTACCATCTACAAGATAGAGAAAAGAAAATAATAAGGAAAATAGAAAGTGCCAAAGAAAATTAATTAAGGTTAAATATATAATGGTCTTCAACAAAATATGCATTTATATACAGTATGTGTTGTAAATTTTTTGCTGCTGGAAACGAAAGTGGGAATTGTAAATAGACATTCCTTTTAATTTAGTTTCCTTGTTATATTAAAGTAAGTTGGGAGTAGTAGTAATAATGATTAGGGTTAACTTTTAATAAGTGGTTGTCGTTGCATTTTGCTAAAGTGTATTCTTTTGAGTTAGGCCTGTAAGGGGCGCGGCGATTTGCCATCCTGGCTGACATGCTGACGGGACTCAGCACCCTGTCCGACCCCAGCTTAGCCTCTTCTCCTTTCAGACAGCCTGTATTTCTCCCCTACTGACCTTCTTCTCAGCCAACCATCCCGGATCGGGGCTGAGGGGGGAAGGGACAATGTTCCCTAACCCCTGAGCTCCGGTCCATGTTTTTTTTTAACAACCTGCTTCATCCCCACCCATACCTTCCTCGCATCCCTTTTCCTTTCCTTTTCACACACTATCAATTTTACACCGTGTCTAAGGTGGAGTGCCATTCCGATGGACTGCCAGGCCACCGGGCGGGAGGGGTTGTCCTATATGGTGGCACCTGGCTCTGCCAGGCCTGTATGCACCCCTTGCAGTGTGGGCTACTGCGAGGGATGATGAGCTATTGCATCCCGTAGAGAATTTAGGGTCACCATGGCCACTGATGAAAAAAAATAAAAATCTCCCCTTAATGTCCCCTGTACCAATTATGGAGCCGCCCTCAGGCAGCTCCACCGAGAAAATGGAGGTCCTCTCCCCTGTGCTTGTGCAGGGGACCCTCCCTATTTCTCTAACCAGAGAGGAGGCTTACTCCTCTCCTACGACTACAGGTGTAGGGGACTCCCCCTCACCCCCTTCTCTAGAGGTGCTTTCGGGCACCTCCCTATTTCCAGTGGCAGTCCCTCCTTTTCTTTCCAAGAGGACTACCAAGAAAGCCAGCAGGCAGCCCATTGCCGACCGTTCCTCATTGAAGCGGCTCGGTAGGGCAAACCCCCTTAAGGGGGAGAGGGAAGCCAGGCCCCTTCGGTCGCTCCCCTCAAAAGACCTGCCGGCAAGAATACTCAATCTTGCCGGGGTTAAGGTCTGTGCCTCCCCACACATGACTGGTGACCCTGCCAACGGGACCTGCAATGTCCTGAGTTTGGATGGCCAACTGGAGGCCCCTCCTCAGATGGTAGGGCTTTCCATGGGGGGGAATCCAGGCTCGGTGCCAAGCACCGAACCTGAATCTGCCCCTATGAAAGGTCCTCCTCAAATGGCTACGGTTTCCGAGGCAGTACAAGGAGGGGAGGGATCTCCTCCAACCAGTGCCCCTATGACTGCCAGGACCTTCTCCATTTCGGAGAAGGACCTGAGTGAGGCCGGTCCATTTGGCCTGGGGTCTCGTTCCGACAGAGGTGAGAAGCGGGTTCATTCCCTGCCATCCTCCAAAAAAGAAAAGGAAGAAGAAAAAGACAAAGAAGACTCAGGGGGGGGGTCCTCTTCCTCCTCGGGGGCTGCGGGGATGGATGGGTCTGCTGCTACGGTGAGCGACCAGGCCAAGATCAGCACATCTGGCCCCTCTGCCCCTCATTCAGAGGTTACCTGGTGTTTTCGAGCCCACTGGCTTCAAACGCTTCCTCATCATTCGCCCCATTGATGGCACCATGTTGGACAAGGGTAACATGATCCATCAGAGGAGAGCATTAGCTAGTGTAATTGGTAGAGAGCCGAAGGTGACCCGTTTCTCGGACGGGAGCCTTCCTGCGAATGCGGCGAATCCCGCCGAGGGGCCAAGATAAGTGCTCTTCGGACACTTGATGGCACCCCGGTGAGTGTGATGCCCCACTCTACCATGAACTTTGTGAAAGGACTAGTTTATGCTAGGGAACTCATTGACTACTCCATTGAGAACATCACTTTAGAGCTGGCCGACCATGGGGTGGTCAAGGTCGAATGTATGATGAGAAAACAAGCTCCCTGAGTCGGTGCGTGCCGGTTGTTACCGCTACCGCGTGAAGGCATTCGTGCCACTACCGCGGCAGTGTTATTCCTGTCACCGCTTCAGCCATACGACTTAGTCTTGTAGATGTGCAAAGTCTGTGTAAATTGCTCCAAGGCCGCACACGATAAGTCTAAATCGTGTATGGCCAAGTGTGTCAATTGTGGACAGCCGCACCCCGCTTCTTCGAAGCAATGTGGTGCATATCTCCTGAGAAAGAAATCCTGGCCATTCAGGACCAGGATCGACTCTCATTCCGCCAGGCTAAGGACTTCGTCCTGGCGTGCCCGGCTCTGCCTGGGACGTCATATGCCTCAGTAGTTCGAAAGGCACCCTCTGCTTCTGGCCCATCCAGACCAATGAGCACGGTTGTTTCCACGCCCATTCGGAGCCCTTCTGTGGGCTCTACTCAACCTGGGCGCTCCCCTAGTAAAGCTGGTGGCAAAAAGGGTTCATACCCAGACCTGGCTATAACCAGGGCTCCTCCCCTCCTACCCCAACTTGACCGTTTTCCGTAAAGCGAAACGGCTACGCGCCTCCACCGAGTCGTTAGACTCACAGCAGGCAACACCCCTGAAGTTGGTCTCCAGGCCATCTTCCGGGGCTCCTAAAGCTGTCTCCCGAAAGGAGTACAGCAACAAAGGAGCTTCGGCTCCTTCGCCCACGCTTAGTGGTGGGGTGAGTGGCTCGGAAATGGTGGTTGCTCGAAAAGAGGGCCCCCCGCCTCTGAAGATGCAACGCCCGCCTAAGGTTTCGAGGCGGAGGGAGGCAAAGACTCGCACGGCGAGCCCAACCTTCCCGATAGGTCGTCGAAGGCGCCAGCGTCTTCAGCGCTTTATCCGGTTAATAGCCAATAGCGCCCCGGGTTCTGCCTCCGGGAAGCGTACGGCCATTCCCTTGGTCTTCTGTTCGAGGAGGGCCCCCGCGTCTCCTCTGAGCTAGGCCTGCAGGGGATATTCCTTATGGAATTGCCGTGGACTCCGGGCCAACTGGGAGGAGCTGCGGAGGCTCGTCTCGTCCCCTTTCCTGTTAGCTATTTTTCTGCAGGAGACCATTCTAGGCACGTGCCCCCTGCCTCCCCTCCCGGGGTGTAAGGGTCTTGCAACCCCACCACCACTGGATGGCTGGGCTGGGGGATGCGCGGTTTACACCCGGCATGATGTCTCCGTTCTTCCTTTCACTTTAGATACCTCCTTTCACTCAGTGGCTGTGCAGCTTCACCTGGATTGGAGGTATACTATCATTTCTGCGTACATTCCCTTGTCAGCTGACTTTAATGCGGGGGACTTCCGCCGCGTTGTGGCACGGTTGCCGAGGCCCTTTCTCTTGCTTATAGATCTGAACGGCATGCATCTTATCTGGGGAGATTACTCCATAAATCCCAGGGGACAAGTCCTTGCCGATCTGATCGAAGAGCTTGAGATAGGTGTCCTAAATGTGGATGAGTTTACGCATCACTGCCCGAGAACCGCTTCATTTTCTTGCCTTGACCTATCTTTGTGCTCTTTGGATACACAGCCTGATTTTGATTGGGGGATGGTCGATGACCTCCATGGTAGTGATCACTTTCCCATTCAAATATCATTTTCAGGGCAACTGCCGCCTGAGAGCCCACCTTGGTGGTGCTTGGAGCGGGCGCGGTGGCCTGCATTTCAGGAAATGACTGAATTCTCTATCTCAGGCCTGACTACTATTCCTAGAACTTCTGGCCGTTTTGCACGCCGACCACTCCCATGATGGTCGGCAGAGTATGAGACGGCCCTCAAACAGAAACGTTGTGCCTACATGCGCTATAAGCGCCGCCCGAACGATTTCACTGTCGCTGAATTTTGTCGGGCTAGGGCTAGGTTCCGGTAGATTTCGAAGCACGCCCGCCGCTCTTCTTGGTGGGCATACGTATTTTCACTTAACGGGAAGACCCCTCTAGGAGAGGTGTGGAAGCGAGTCAAGAGGATTGGGGCAAGTTCTTGCAGGACCCCCCCTCCTGTTCTCCAGGAGAATGTGACCGCAATCTCGGACCCCTCGTCCGTGGGGGAATCCTTCGCGACCGCATTCTCTAGGCGGGATGCTGCTCCGCCATCATTCAATGCACGTCGTGATGTCGCGAAAGTCCACCGGCTGTACTTTACCTACAGAGGCGTAGAACCCTTCAACGACAGGTTTACTGTGAGTAAGTTGCGTTCTGCTTATGGTCCGGACGATGTCCCGTACGTCATGCTTCGACACCTGGGTGAGCGAAGCATTGCCTTTCTGTTAGATTTGTTCAACAGGATCTGGTTAGAGGGTCTCCTCCCAGATTCCTTGCGAATCGCTACTGTGCTCTCCTTTCGCAAACCGGGGATAGATCACTCTACTCCGGCCGGTTTCAGCCCAATCTCTCTAACCTCTTGTGTGTGCAAGTTGATGGAGAAATTGGTAAATGTTAGATTAGCCTTTTTCCTGGACAGCGAAGGCCATCTGTCTTCTACACCCTGTGGCTTCCGCAAGTTCCACTCCACGTCGGATGCTCTGCTCCGACTGGAAAATGCTGTCTGCGAGGCCTTCCTTCGTAGACAGCACTACGCCACGGTGTTTTTCGAGATCTGGAGATGGCCTATGATACCGCATGGCGATACGGTATCATGGAGACTCTCCACACGATGGGGGCGTGGGGACGCCTCCCATTCTTTATATCTAAATTTTTGCGAGATCGTCGATTCCGCGTACGGGTGGGGGGGAGCCCTCTCCGGCCCAAAGGAGCAGGAAGAGGGTGTCCCGCAGGGAAGTGCCCTCAGTGTCACACTCTTTGCCCTGAAAATCAACGGCATCACCTCGGTGCTGCCGGAAGATGTTCTCGCTACGCTCTACGTGAACGACCTTTCGATCTTTTTTGGCGCAGCCCAGATGCCAACTCTGGAGCGTCGACTCCAACAGGCATTGAACCGCGTCTCTCGCTATGCCTAAGCGCACAGGTTTCGGTTTTCTTTGGCCAAGACCCAGGCGGTGCACTTCTGCCGCCATCCACGGCTCCACCCCGACCCAGATTTGTTTCTTAATGGGGTACACCTGGAAGTGATTGAATCGCACCGTTTCCTTGGTCTTGTATTTGACTGACGCCTCACCTGGGAGGCTCATATTCGCAGCCTTAGGGTCTCTCGTACCCGCGCCATGGATATTTTCCGTTCCGTAACGTTCAGCACTTGGGGCGCTGATCGGCTACTGCCCTACTTTTTTATCGATCCTTTGTTCGTTCGAAGCTCGACTACGGATGCGAGTTGTATGCATCTGCAGCCGAGCGTTTATTGCGGAAGGTGGACTCGATCCACCACACCGGCCTTCGCCTTGCGACCGGTGCCTTCCGCACTTCCCCCATTGAGAGCTTGTTGTTCGATGCTGGGGAGATGCCACTCGCTCTACGCCGCGTGCAGTGCATTACTCGCCTGTACGCGCGAGCCCGCTCCTCCCTCAGTCGCCAACATCTCTCACTGCATCTGCAGCTGATCTCGACGGTGCTTATGCCGCCGAGAGACGCGTCATACCCTAAGCCATTTAGGTTTAGCGTCAGGAAACTCCTTCGAGAGATAGGTATAGCTCTCGGGCCGGTGGCGTCCCTGGTTCTGCTCAGGACTCTACCCTGGAGGGAACCACATTTGTCTATTTGTCCCCACGCCTCTGCTCCCAAAGTTTGTACGGCGCCGGGAGTATTGCGTTCGACCTTTTTAGAGCTCACTTCGTTTCACGCTGGAACCGTGCCAGTGTATACGGATGGCTCCAAGTACGAAGAGGGGGTCGGCTTCCACGCCGTATCCCCTCTGTTTGAAGTCAGCGGGGCTCTGCCAGGCGCTGCATCTGTCTTCACGGCCGAGCTGGTGGTAATACACCACTCGTTATGGGAGATTACGCGACGTGCCTGGTTCGGAGACCGGATTGTGATCTATAGCGAATCACAAAGCGCCCTGAGTGCTTCGTGGCATTGAAATCTCTGCATACCCTGGTTCGCGATATCCGTGACGCCACGGTTTTGGCGAGTCGGGCGGATGTCGAGATTATCTTCTGCTGGGTTCCTGGACATGTAGGAATTGTGGGGCATGATTGCGCCCAGAGTCCGCAAGGTATCTGCGACCGGACCAGCGTTTCGCTCTTCCTCACACTGACTACCTGTCAGGAATACGGGAAGCTCTTCGGACTGCTTGGCAAAGAAGATGGGAGACGGTCGAAGGGAACTTACAGTTGCGTTCCATTGCGCCGCAACTGTTCCCATGGACCTTTTCCCCAATGCCGCGACGGCTTCAGGTCGCTTTCTGTCGTCTTCGAATCCGGCACACTCGTTTGACGCATCGCTATCTGTTGGAGCGCTCGCAAGCGCCCTATTGTGACGACTGCGTCGTCCCCCAGACTGTTCGGCACATTCTTGTCGAATGTCCCAGTCTGGGTGATCTTCGCGCACGATACCTGTCCCGGTACCGTGATGGGCGAGGTCGCTACCGCCTGTCCTTTGTACTCGGGACGAGTTCGTGCACATTGACTTGTTGACTTTTTGTTGGAGGCCGGGCTTCTCCCCTTTAAGAGGTTTTATTTTTTTGTTATTGTTTTCTTTGTAGGTTGCACGCTCCTGCGCCGGGGTGAGGGGGACCTTCCCCCGATGCCGGCGATTGCTTTATAATTGTTACGTTTTTCTCATTTTTATCATTATGTTTTCATATTCTTATTTTAAAGTAGCCTAGTGCTAGGCTGTCGTGATTCCGGCGACTTATTCCCACGTGGGCAGTCGCCAGATGAGCTCCTAAAATTAAAAAAAAATAAAATCTTTTGAGTTGCCTCCTAGCACAGTTCAGATTGTATCGAGAAGCATTTTTTTTTTTTCTGCTACTACAACTTAGTGTTAAGACATAAATTCAGATCCTGTTAAATATCTACTAAAATTCCTGCAAGTTGCCAAGTTTTGGTTAATACGGCATGCAAAGCCGTATGATAATAATTTTAGCTATTTTGATTTAAGTCTCATAAATATTAATGGATAAATAAACCATTATCTTGTTCTAAGATCAAGAATAATCACCATTTCACAGGCTAAGTATATATTTAGCTGTCATTTATTAATAATAGCTACCTATTAGGATCTTTTAAGCATATTATACCTAGACACTGTGAATGGGATATTTAATAACCAACTTATATTAGAGCAAGTAAGTGGAGATTTTTATTCCTTCACTAAGTTTATATTACAGCCATTATTTTTCATTTAAAATTTAATTTACCTATTCTTCTTGCAGTTTCTTGTTCAATTTGTTCCCAGTGAACAAGATTTTAATTAAAAATTAAACAGGGAATTCGTGACATTGTCCTTCGAACCCGATCTTAACTTACTTAGCTCCTGTAACTTAATGGTAAAATAGCTTTAGCTAGTCCACATGGGTGAGATTTATACCAATATTCATGGTAAAAGAAAAATTATTTTGAAAAATTGCTAGCGACTGTGATAGTACACCATGAGTTGTGGCAGTTGTAAGAAGCAATAGTAAGATGTTAATTAAATTTTTAATTTCTTAATAGTCAATAAATTTAAATTAGTTCACCCTCAATAATTCCCACTTTCATTAATTAAATTTAAATTAGCATTGCCATGTCAACAATTCATAAGATTGCTGGTCATGAATCTTTTTGTACAACCTTGAAAATATGGGTGTACGATGAAGTACAAATCGCTAGTTGTGACTATGCAAAATATTAATGGATAAATAAACCATTATCTTGTTCTAAGATCAAGAATAATCACCATTTCACAGGCTAAGTATATATTTAGCTGTCATTTATTAATAATAGCTACCTATTAGGATCCTTTAGGCATATTATACTTAGACACTGTGAATAAGATATTTAATAACCACCTTATATTAGAGCAAGTAAGTGGAGATTTTTATTCTTTTATTAAGTTTATATTACAGCCATTATTTTTCATTTAAAATTTAATTTACTTATTCTTCTTGCAGTTTCTTGTTCAAATTGTTCCCAGTGACCAAGTCCATAATTAAAAATTAAACAAAAAATTCGCGACATGTGTAATAAATATCCGATACATGGTCAAACCTTTATTTACCATAGTTACACAATAGCAAAGTAATCGAAAATTGAATATCTTATGTATTTTGTATGTTGAATACAAATTCGGTATTAGAATACTCAAATAGTAAAGCATTGATATTTTATCAACAAAAGTGTTTGATTATCGCCTCAAAAAGTATCCAACACACCCACAAAATTAGCTTTAAAGCGATAATAAATAGTTCTTGAACATTCCAGAGTGGTTTACATGACAGAAATGCTGTAGAACTTTCTAGAAAAAGAATCTACTTCATCCACGTAAAACAGCAGACCTCAGTCAGTGTCTGAGAGCTGCATGAAAAGGAGGTCATTGTCCAACACATTCTAATATGGCGAAGACTAAAGAATTGCCAAAAAGGAGCAGAGAACTAATTGTTCAGCTATATAAAAGTGGTTTGGGCTATAGAAAAATTTCATCTATGCTATAAATACCCATCTCAACCATTGGTGTCACGATTTGCCGGTTCATGTCATATCAGTCCACTGCAAGTATACCATGTTCAGGGTGTCCATCTAAAATTTCAAACTGTGCAACTAAACATATAGTCTGTAAAGTAAAGAAGAATCCTCGAGTGACTCGATCTGAACTTCAGAATGATTTGGAAGCAGCTGGGACAAATGTATCCAAAAATACAATTAGAGTAGTCCTTAGGAACAAAGGATTCCATTCTCACACACCAAGAAAGACACCTTTGTTCAAACCAATTCATGGCAGAAATTATCTGAATTTTGCCAAGGAACATTTAGAGAAGCCTGCAAGATTTGGGCACGCTGTACTATGGTGTGATGAGAGAAGATGGAGTTATTTGGGTGGAATAGTGTTAGTCACTTTGGAGGCAGAAAACCTCAGTTCTTGATCTTAAAAATACAATCCCAACACTGAAGTTTGGAGGAGGCAGCATAATGGTATGGGGCTGCTTCTCCTCTGCAGGTCCTGGAAGACTATATTATTGAAGGGAAAATGAATGCTCAGATGTATGAGGGGCGGCCAATAAGTTTTGCAATTTAGATATAAGGAAACGAGATATGAGGAAAAGTGTTTTATTATTTTTCAATATAACTACCCTCGACTTCAATGGACTGGCGCCACTTGTCCCTGAGCCTTTGAATTCCCGACCACCAGAAATCTCCCGACTGCTGTTCAATCCACTAATGGACAGTGAACTGGACATCTTCATCGTCCCCAAACTGGCGTCCACGCAGTGCAGCCTTGATCTGGCGGAATAAAAAGTGGTCGCTAGGGGCCAGATCTGGACTGTAGGGGGGATGGTTGAGCTCCTTGAATCCGCAGTAGTGCAGGGCAGCTTGTAGAACTCTGGCCTTGTGGACAGGGGCATTGTCGTGGAGGAGCAGGACACCGCGTGTCAACTTGCTGCACAGCTTCTGCCAGATGCACTTCTTCAACCCAGCCAGTTCCTCGGCATAATATTGGCCTGTGATGGTCCTTCCACGAGGTGCATAGTCCACCATCAACACTCCCTCAGAATCCCAGAAGATGGCCATGATCTTCCCGGCTGAGGGTTGGGTCCGGAACTTGATTGGGTGTCAGAAAGCCCCTGTGCTTCCAGGCCATGCTTTCGAGCTTAGTCTCGGGATCCCAGTGATGGACCCACGTTTCATCACCTGTCACTATGCGTGACTCGAATCCCACCGGGTCTTGGTTGTACAGGAGCAGCAGCTCCTCTGAACTTTGACGACGTTGAAGTCGATCATGGGGCATGATGTTTCTAGGGATCCAACGGGCAGAGACCTTGGTCATGGCCAAATTGTTGTAGATGATGTTCATAACACTTCCATGTGATATTCCAAGTTTTTGTTCGATTTCTTCGACCTTCACCCGTCGATTTTCGAGGATCATCCTTTCCACACGGACCACATTGTTCCCATTGGTCACGTCTGATGGGCATCCTGGACGGGGGTCATCTTCAAGGGACTCACAACCATGGCGGAACTCCCTATTTCAGCAAGCAATGGTTGCATAGGAAGGGGTGGTGTCGGTGTACACTGCAACCATGCATTCATGGATCTCTTTTGCATTCTTGCCTTCCTTGGTCAAAAATTTGATCACTGTGCGGTGCTCAACCTTCTCCATTGTTGAAAAATTTGTGACTAACGATTTGCGATCAGCTACTGCTTCTTAAATAGACGAGGCAGGAGCGTGTGGCTGCAGGTCCTGGCTTGTCATAACTTGTCCTAACACCCCCACAAACAGCCTTCCCCCTTCCTCTGTTTTGCCCTACCGATTCGCAAAACTTATTGACCACCCCTTGTATCGCAGGATTCTGGATGATAATCTCTTACAGTCTGCAGACAACTTGAAGTTTGACAACAATCCAAAACCTAAAAATGTAAATCTAGGGCTATAAACTGAAGTTGGTTTAAGGCACAGTAATTTACAACTCTTCAGAAAACTTTACGAGTAAGTGAGGAAACCTCTGTCCTGCATGGGAACAGAGTTAACATTAATTTAAATTAGGATTATCATCAAAATGAATATATAATTTTCCTTACAGGTAAATTATAAAATAGATAAAGAAGTTCAAAACTAGTGACCTACTGATTTTAATCTAATTTTTTTAATACAAGAATATACTTACCCATTAACTCGGCTTCTTACAGATATATTGTTCTTTTGGGGACACAAATTTTTGTTAGAAATTGGAATACTTAAATTTTTTGTAATTAGAATACCAATATATATTAAATGGATATTTTTTCTCAAACAAAATGAATGTATTTGATTAAAGTACTCAAACTTAACTTGCCTATCTAAACATGTAAATATATATATATATATATGAAATTAATAACTCACAAAGTAGCATGTGAGGTTCGCAATGAATGCAATGTCCAGCAGGAAAAATGAGAAGGTGCTTCCAAGTACTTTTGAACTTTATTCAGTTCTTTCTCAAGGATAATTACATTAGAAAATAATATAAGGATATATATAAGCTAGTAAAAGATAAAGGACTGCCTCTAAGATGAAAAATCACCAATTGGTGATTTCTTGTCTTAGGGGCAGTCCTTTATCGAGCCACCCTAACCACTCCCAGTTGGGGTGGCTCAATAGAGCTAACCCCATTAGGGGAGCAAAGGATGCCAGGGCCTATCAGCCTGTGCCACAAGTTTGCAGGGGGTCAGTGTACCTGCCATCCTCTCTTTCTCGATGGTTGCCGGTTTGCCGGCATTAGAAGATAAAAAAAAGAACCTTGTATTGGATCTGTGATGTCTTAGGGGGGATGGCCAAATGGAGATATTCCCTTGAGATGGACTTGATCCCTGAGTTGACCCAGTCTCAGATGGTAGGACCTTCCATGTGGTCGAACTTGGAACTTGGGCTCTGGCCCATGAGGCCTTACAAGGAGTGGAGGGATCTCCTTCCCGGCTGGCTCCCCTATGACAGCCAAGACCTCCATTTCAGAGAAATATCTTGCTGAGGCTGGTACATCTGGCCAGGAGCTCTTACTGGCAGAGGAGAGAAGCAGGTTCATTCCCCGCCCTCCTCTCCCCAAAAGAAAAATAACAAGAAGAAGACTCAGGGCTACTCTCCCTCCGCGGGAGCCATGGGGATGGACAGGTCTGCTCCTATTTTGGTAAGTGACTAAGCCAAGATCGACATGTCCATCCCCGTTGCTACCCTGGTTGGGGTGTCCCAGATCTAGACAAGAACTGCGCGGAGCGGAGCCTCTATTATGTCAGAACCCCTCATTCAGAGGCTACCTGGCATTTTTTTTAGCCCGCTGACTTCAAACGCTTCCTAATTATTCGGTCCATTGATGGCAGGATATTGGCTAAGGGCAACATGATCCATCAGAGGAGAGCTCTAGCTAGTGTAATTGGTAGAGAGCCGAAGGTGACCCATTTCTCAGAAGGGAGCCTTTTTTGCGAATACGTCAAATACCTCTGAGGCAGCCATGATCAGTGCCCTTCAACACTTGATGGCACACCTGTGAGTGTGACGTTGCACTCTACCATGATCTTCATTATATGTAGCAGTAGTTTATTCAAGGGAACTTATGGACTACTCCATAGATGACATCACCTTAGAGCTGGCTGACCAGGAGCAGTCAATGTCGAATGCGTGATAAGAAAACAGGGAGGGACCTCAAGACCCACCCCTACACTCTTTCATCATGTTTGACTGTCACAAGCTCCCTGAGTTGGTACATGATGGTTGGTATCGCTACCACATGAAGGCATTCATGCCACTGCCGTGGAGATGCTACTACTGTCACCGCTTCAGCCATACTAATCACTCATGGAGACGTGCAAAGTTGAGGTGATCCAAAGTCTGTGCAATTTGCTCCAAGGCCGCACACGATAAGTCCAAATCATGTTTGTCCAAGTGTGTTAATTGCAAAGATGCACCATTCTTCATCGGAAAAATTATGGCACGTTGTAAATGTTGCCCCTGAGAGAATGATCAGCTGAACATTCAAGGATAGGAGAGTTGTTCAAGTGGTTTCTCAACTGGGGCGTAAATCCAATCCAAATGACAATTCGGAGAAGGTGTATTTGGGGGAGAAATAGCAAAGGAGATAGTAAAATGGGAAAAGGCTTGAACAGCTTCAGTGTCCAAGGTTATACAGAATTTCAGAAATCTGGAAAGAGGGCAGACTAGAATACACTCAGATAAAAGTAAATTATACTGGGATATCAGATTAGAAAACCGGTACATATACAATTATTCTTAATCTGACTGACAACTGGAGTATTGGAAACTCGGAATAAAAGGGACAGACATCAATAAGCCCCTGGATACGAAGTTCCAGTACAAGTTACCGCATAAAAGGCTCCAGTATATGGAATTTCAGTCCAGACAGCTCCGGCATACGCCTCTTAAACAAAAAAATAACGGTTTTTGTTGGGTGGGTATTTAATAATTTAAACAATGTCTATATTTTATATGCAGGATTAATTAGAAAAAGAATTATAGTAACACTATGCAACAATGAACAGAACAAAAATACAAGACAAAAACAATTTAAGTCATAAAGTTAAGCTACTATCTTGATAGTTTAGTCTACACAATTCTATTAAATTAATCCTAATACTTACCCCTTCACTGGGGTTTCTTTAATGTCTTTAATTATTAAACAAGTTTGATTTTTATTATAAATTGTTATGCCACACTTTGTATCGGGATATGACATTATTAATAATCAAAGAGTAAGTATATAAATAAGTTAGTGTCTGAAACATGGAAATTTATTTAGAAAAATAATAATAATATATACATTAAAAATACTGGAAAAGAGTATATTACACTCCTCCTTCCTTGATTTTCCAAAATCACACAGATCAAGTAATGGAAACAAAAACTAAACATAAAAACAAAGACTAAATCACTAAATAATGACAGGACAAATAGTAGAATGATATATATATATATATATATATATATATATATATATATATATATATATATATATATATATATATATATATATACACAATTGTTAAATGCTAAATCTTTTCTTGGCAGTTATTAACATGTTGTACTACACAAATGCAAGAATAACCTAAAAGTTGTTAAATTTTATACATATATTCAAGAATGGCCGATCTTTTAATCATAAGGATGCACATTTTTAAATTAAATGTGGTGGAGAGAATCTAGAGGTTGCCTTGGCCTTAAACATGTCCGAAAGTGAGGAAGGTAGATGGACTTTGGAGAAGGGAGGTTTGTAATCTCCATCGACTGGAAAACGTTCTCCAAATGCAGGATTGAGGGGACTGAACAAAGATAGCTGCTCTTTGCTCTCATAAATGATGCAACCCTCCAGATGGTCTCCTTATTCATGACAGGTGACATGAAAAATAAATAATTATAAGTCATAATTGAGGATTGTACAATATTAATAATTGTTAAATTAATTTTTTATATTCAAGGAGTTTATGGGTGATTGGATGAGACTGGGTAATAGTAGTTGTTGTTTTTGTTATAATAGTGAAACCAGAGAAATCGAGAGGATAACTTCTTTCAAAATCAGATACTTCACAGTCTTCTTGTGAGGAAAGAGAAGTTTTAGAAAAATAGCTTGATGTTGAAGTTTCAGAAAAATAGCTAGTTGTTGAAGTTTCGGAAATATCACTTTCAGGTGACATATCCCAATCCATAGTTGATACAATACTTCGGTGTGTATTCTTAGGCGTAGATGAAGTATATCGGTGTACATCTAAAGAACACCACTCGACAGATAAATTTTCGGGCATTAACTCGGATAAGTCAGGATGGATTGGTGAAGCATCACCAGATAACTGTGGACATGTGACTGACTGAATTTCAGGTGGAAATAAAGGTTGAGGGTCAGCTAGAGATATTAATTCAGAAACTTGAGGTTCTGAGGGCACTGACTTAATTTCTCTCCTATGTTCATGAACAGAAGACACAGATACAGGTACAGGCTTTATCAAAATCTGAGTTTCTAAGTTATTTGTCAGAATTTTGAGTTTTTCATACTGATTAACAGACATTGGAGACAGACTTGAGTTAAATCCTCTCAAGCTATACTCATCAGATTCTTCCTCCTGGTCTGACTCGTCTGATTCTGTCTGATCTGTACCATCAAACTCTTCAGACTGATCAGAACTGAGGGAGTATTGAGATTCAGTCAGTTTCAGAAACTTGAGAATCTGGTAATGAAAACTCCATTTTTTGTAGAATTCAGAACGGAAATATAGGTCATACAACAGATACTTTGGGACATCAATCTATTTATTCAACTGATAATGGTGAACTCGGGGTAGAGGATTCAGATGGATAGGGTCAGAATTGACTTTCTGAATGACATAAGTTACCTTATTCAAGTCAAAACGGACAATCACATATGGTCCGAAATATATAGGCTGAAACTTCTGAATACTTTGGTGTCCAGAAAAGTGGATCTTTAAAGAAACTTTTTGCCCCACAGAATAAGGTACATATTTTGGATGTCCTTCACGCCAACCTTCCTGATAAGTTCGACAGAGAGGTGGAGTGATGATGGTCATATTATGAGCTTGTATCAGAATTAGTTTACTAGGAGACTGTTCAGTCCCACTATGGATCGTATTATTATATGAAATAACCACTTAAGGTAAAACCAGATCCCTATCAGATGTTTGTTTGGCTTTCAGAAGTTGAATCAGTGTTCAATTAACCCTTTCAACTATACCATTGGAAGATGAGTTGTAAGGGGTTGTCAACACATGAGTGATGTTAAAATTGGGACGGAGGTCACTGAAAATTTGACTGGTAAATTCAGGGCCATTATCTGTGGTGTGGCAGAGAAGGTAAAAAAAGGAAAGACATGGTTCTTAAGAGCACTAATGATGGATCTGGATCGTTTATCCCTGAGTGGGACTACAGATAACCATTTTGAATAATGGCCAATCACTACTAGACAGCTACAAAACTGACGTGAAGTTGTTGGGAGATTTAATAGGTCCACAGAAACCATTTCAAATGGATAGGAAGTCTTGATTTTTAAAGTTGGTGGTTTCTCCTGGGTACTATATACTTTGGTACATTGACAGACAGGACAAGACTTGCAAATATCTGATACCACTTCAATGATATAAGGACTCCAAAACTGAGACTTAATTAGATCAATCAATTTTTCACAGCCCACATGAGAATATTCATAATGGTAGGCTGTGCCCAGGTGAATAACCAGAGTTCTCGGAATAACTGGTAAGAGGGCAGAACCAGAGGTGTAGACAAGTAAACTTTCATTAAGCGTAAGATTTTGGGCAGAAGGTCGGAAAGGGATCAAGACAGGAAACCAATTTGAAGCTATTATTTTTTGTTTAATAACTGATCTTAACTTCTGAATTACAGAATCGTATTTTTGAAAAGTGATTAAAGAATTCAAATCAATAAGAGATGAGGGAAAAACTGGTGAAATAAAATTGAATTGACCGACTGGTCCAGAAGGTAAATTTGACTCAGAAGAGTGACTGATTTGGTTAGAAGAGATACTAATAGTTCCAAGATTCTCACCTTGAAATTGGTCATCAACCAGAGTATACAGAACAAGAACAGGACAAGGTGGTAACTCAGGGGGATTTAGATCAGGTGTGATTGTAAAGGAATTAATAAATTATAATGAACGCCTGCTAGACAATGGAGATAACACCATTGTGGTGCATCCGGATGTCCGTAAATTATAGGATCTAAACTCCTATGGTAAATACCAATTTCTCAGTAATCTTAATTGTCTCAAAGTGGAAGCTTTTTGATCATAACCATACTTAGTAGGATCTTTTAATATTTCCTCATAAACAGCTTCACGTATAGCCTGATGATTAGAAACATCTCCAGTTTGGTAATGTTAGATGCTCATAAAGAAGGAATTTCCCCCTCCAGGGATAGAAATCACCATAAACCCTGCTGGAATGGTTTGTTCAGAGATCAAATCAGAAGGTTGTTCTTCATTTAAGCCAACTGGGTTCTGGGACAAAATGTCAGCTATCATATTAGAAGGACCTGGGATGTACCGCAACTCATAATTAAACTCAGACAGATCCTCTAGGGTATGTGCCAAAGGAGCTGATTCTAATTTCATATTATGCAGGTAAATTAAAAGACGGTGATCAGTATACAGAATAAACTGGATACCGTATAGGAAGACTCTAAGGGACTTAACAGCACACCTAAGAGCGGCTAATTCACTCTCTGTTGTTGAGTACTTTTTCTGTGCCTCAGAAAAGGTGCATGAAACAAAAGCAATGGGTCGATTAACTCCATCTTGAACCTGAGACAGAACAGCACCAGCACCAATGTTAGAAGCATCTACTCATAATTCTAATGGGGACACAGAATCAGAGTAATCAGGATAAGTTAACATTATTGGTGATATTAACATTTCCTTCAGTTTCCCCAAAGCCTGTTGGCACTCTAATGTCCAGGCAAGACTCTTTGACCAGTAATTGCAGAAAGAGGTTTTGATATTTTGGCACAATTGGGCAGATGTCGTTGGTAGAAGTTTACCATGTCCAAAAATTGCCTAACCTGCCCGGTAGTAGTAGGTACTGGAAATTCTTGAATTCTAGACAGGTTACGATCCAGGGGGAGAATTCCAGCAGCAGAAATGGTGTATCTCAGGAATGGGACTTGGTTTTTACAGAGATCTGTTTTCCCAGGTTTTAATTTAAAACCATACTGTTTCAGAGCAGAAAATACCAATTCCAAACTAATCAGATGATCTTGAAAACTGGTTCTCATGATCAGAATATCATCTAGGTAAACTATTGCACTGGAAGTTGGAACACCAGACAAAGCAATAGTCATAGCTCTTTGAAAAGTTGCTGGACCATTTGTTGCTCCAAAGGGTAGCCTCAGAAATTCATAGTGGGCCCTTGTGGTAGAAAATGCATTTTTTTCTATGCTATCATCATCCATTAGAACTTGATAATAGCCTCGTACCAGATCAATAATCGAGAAATATTTCACTTCATGCAACCTGTATATTAGGTCAGTCAGATTTGGAGTTGGGAACTTGTCTTTCTTAGTTACATGGTTAAGTTGATGATAATTGATACAAAGTCTGAGTTTTTCATCTTGTTTTCTGACAGGAACAATGGGAGCAGAGTATGGAGAGAAACTGGGACGGATAATACCAGCACTCTCCAACTCCTCACAGGCTTGCTCAACTTCGTCGGCAATTGGGGGAGCTAAAACCAAATAGGTAGAGCAACGGGAGTAGTATCAGTGACTTGAATCTGGTGTCTGATAGCAGTGGTAGTGCCCACATCATGATCACCTTTGCTGATCACTTCAGAATATTGTAATAATAGATCAGTCAAATGGGATCTTTCAGAGTTGGTTAAATCAGACTCCCTCAAACAAAATGCATCATAGAGAGACTCAAAGGTCCATTCATCTGAGGAATGATCAGATTCAGATAAACCAGACAAGGAAGCAATAACTCCAGACAAAGTTTCCATAGATGCAGAAGGCAGAACTCTTAACAGAACCCAACTTTTGAAATTGTTGGATGACTAGGGGATGGGAAATGTTGTTGAAAACAGGAACCTCTGGTTTTTGGCAGTCATACTTAGAATTCCAGGAGAGATCTCCATTTTGGAAGGTTCTTCCTGATTAAATTCACCAAAACAGGATGAAACTGGAAAGCCACCTAGGTCTATCTGACTAGGTATGGTCATCCAAGAACGAGGATTAATACAGACAGATTCCAGAGATAGACAGTTAAAAGTAGCTGACTCAAACAGATATGGGTCCCGGGCAACAGTTATATATGACCCATTTTCAAGAGATAACAGCAATTTCCGGTCAACGGTTATATATGACCCATTTTCAAGAGATAACAGCAATTTCCGGTCAACATCAGGCAATAATTTATTAATTCTGAGGAAATCTGCACCCAACAGAAGAGCATGCCCTACTGAGTGTACATCTCAGAAAACTGAATGGAGAGATGCACTTGTTCACTAATCTCAATCAGATTAGATCCAATTCCTTTAATCCACTTCATATAAAAAGCTTCTTTGGGAAGATGACAATCAACTGCCTGTAAAACACTCAGAAACTAAACTTCCACAGGCACCAGAATCAATGAGCGTGTCAAGTCACATTACATGGACTATTACTAATTTGACCATTGATTGTTAGTCTATTGAAGTCAGAAGGAAATGACTTGATCTGCAGAATATCACTAGATGAGATTTCAGAAAGAAGATCTGGACAAGCATGGTTCTCATCAAGTCTGGATTCACGAGGTGGATCGTGAATTTCTGCTTCCACAATAATCTCATTCAAATCCAGGTCAGGTTCAGAAACAAAGGCCTGATTATTTTCTGGATTTATCAATTTGTCTGACTCCAAGGAACGGCCCCTCATCCTCGGAGGATCCTAGTTTAAAGCAGGACCTGTTCCAGAATTGTCTCTTAATGATTTAAGGTCATTTCCAGAAGTAGGGCTGGTAAATTGATTCGGGTTAGCTTTCCCAGAAGAGTTAGGAGATACAGGGCACTCCTTAACCCAATGTCCAGATCGTTGGCATCGGAAACACAGATGATTGGCTTGAGAACATTGTTCAATCTGATGCCCAACCTTCTTACAATACTGGCACTGGGCTGGCTGGTAGGTATTTTGATTGGTTAAGCCTGCAGATTGTAGTCCACCTGATTGCAGTAAGGTTCGGATATTACTTCCATAAGATCCAGGATTGTTATTCTGGGTCGATCGATTTCCTAGATTTTGAGAAGAATAACCAGAAGTAAGAGGATTCTATTCTGTCACCGATTACCAATTCTCTGAAATCGTGAAGGAGGTCAAGATCTAGTAGTATCTGATGGTTAGAAGTATTATTGTCCTGAACTGGAGCAGAAGTGTAGTGTCCGGGATGATGAGCATGAGTATTAACTGGAAGGAAGTGAATGGATTTGGGGATAAATCCCTGTCTTGAACCAGGGTTAGAAATTTGAGTAGTCCCATTGTTTGACAGAAGCGCTAAACAATTTGAACACAAAGAGCACTCATCAGAATGGTAAGATGCTGCAGAAATGTCTATAACTTCTGGGGAAGAATCAAGAGAATTCATAGCAGAGCCAGAAGTATTAGCCAAATTTGCTGAATTGGAGTAGGCATCAGTTAAAGCTACCAATTGGCTCCATGACAAGATCTCGCCCTGATGTTCTGATTAGTAAAGAATCATTCAATCTTGGACTTTCTCCAAAACCCTTTTAGAGAGATTTTGGCAAAAGATGTTATACAGAATTGGTAATTTCTCAACATCTGTACCTGGGTGACATTTTTCGGCCAACTTCTTTAGCTGATAGGCAAACAGCCGAATACTTTCTCCGGGCTTGATAGTGGGTTCAGAAAATTTCTGATAATCAGATCTCCGAAGTTGTCTCTCCTTGACATCTACCCACTTCTGTAACTCACATTGGAAGATGTGATAGTCAGTAGTAGTTTTTCTAATCTCCTTATACAAGTCCAGAAGTGATCCCTTCAGACACTGTTCCAGTGAGATACCCCACTGGGAATATTTTCCAGGGAACTCACTTGTACTCAAACTGAGCCAGAAACTCAGAAAACGAATATCCTTCAGAATGGTCCTATTTCCTTGGCTTGGCTCTTAGAGCCATTAACTGGGTCAAAGCTACTAATGTCTGGGAAATTAGTTGTAATCAATCTCCAGATGGTGATTCAGTAGCAGAAGATCTGTGATCAACATGATGTGTTGTAGAGGAAGTTTTTGGTCTTGCACCTCTACTAGTCATGGAATCATCTTTAGCAAACAGCGGAATAGGGTCAGGGTTAACATTTTTTAAATTCAGGAGCGGAGGAAATGCTAGCAAAATTCTCCAGGTGTCGATCAGGGATGGTTAATGTTGTAGCGGGCCGAAAGAAACACTAACCCAGCCTTCTAACTTTATCCTAGAATTTATCGACCTTGAGAACCCCGAGGATGAATTGATACGATTTAATATACACTCCTTTACTTTACAAACAAATACAGTGATAATTACAGTTTATATTTACAAAAAAAAAACACCAGTGCGCATTCAAAATAAATACTCTATACAAATTAAACTTCTCCAACTGAAAACAAAATAAAATATGACAGGCTACACAACAAGGTCCACACAACAAAACAAAAACAACACCCAAACGAGAAGGGGCACAGGACTATCACTTGAAGGCTGGGGTGGTGGTGGTAGTAGTCGTAGTTGTCCAATAAGAAGGGGGACAGGCTCATTAGCCAATGCAGATGGCAAGCGAGGCAGGTAATGCCCTCGTTTCAGGGCTGTGCTGGGCCGAGCACTCGCCTCGAGGATTCCTCTCACAGTCTGCTGATGCTTCACTTTTTGAAGACACAGGATGCGATACTAATAAGAGCCAGAGAAATTTAGCGTTTCCAAAGAAAAATCTGGTGATGAACTTTGCTATCCCTCGTTGTTAAAATTAATGTTGAGCCTATTAGTATTTTAGTAATGAACCAATCTTACCTAGGGTAATAACCCAATGCGCTGGACAAATAAATTTACAATTTAACTCTCTAAATATTTAATAAATTATATCTCTGAAAAGAGAGTACAATCAGTTATTATTCGTATTCATAATATAAAAAATCGGAAGGCAAATTATACCCACACACTCACACAGGGGTAGGGAAAGATATATGTAAAGGGGGGTGGGAGAAAGGCCCTACAGGCACACACACACACATACACACACTGCTCCCCCACACCGTGTTAACTGCTGCTTGAAATGAAGTGACTGGGACATCATTATCCTCTAAGAGTGAGGGTTGAGGATGTACATTGACCCAACTGAGTTTAGTGGTAGTGGAGGGAACTGAAGTGATGGGGAGTGATGAAATGCCAGTTATTCTCTCCATCTTAAATACACAAATTATTTACAATATAATTACAAATATTCTTACTACTAACAGGAATATAGATTTACAGATTAGTACTTAGGTTAGTTGAACTTAGACTAAATCTACTCTAAATTACTCATATACTGAACTTATTAGCTAAGAATAGATAGAGTAAAAGAAGTTGAGTTAGATTGGCAGATCTGGCATGATAAATTTGGTTCTCCTCCTAAAATCAAAATCCGGTTCTCCTCTTAAAATCAATATCCGGTTTGAAGGACCAATGTAAATGTTGCCGCTCAGAGAACGAGCAGTGGAACATTTAAGGATAGGTGAGTTGTTCATATGGTTTCTCAACTGGGGCATAAATCCAATCCAAATGACAACTTGGAGAAGGTGTATTCGGGGGAGAAATAGCAAAGGAGATAGTAGAATGGGAAAAGGCTTGAACAGCTTCAGTGTCCAAGGTTATACAGAATTTCAGAAATCTGGAAAGGGCAGACTAAAAAGAAAGAGAGAGAAAACTGCTATAATGTAAGTAATTGGGTTAGTAATGAATAACAGATTACAAAGATTTATTTAAATATTAATAACTACAGATATTTACATATATTACAGGTATTATGAGAGAAACGTCACAAAGAAGTTTTTTTCCTCACACAAAAGTAGAATACACTCAGATAAAAGTAAATTATACTGGGATATCAGATTAGAAAACCGGTACATATACAATTATACTTAATCTGACTGACAACTGGAGTATTGGAAACTCGGAATAAAAGGGACAGACATCAATAAGCCCCTGGATACGAAGTTCCAGTACAAGTTACCGCATAAAAGGCTCCAGTATATGGAATTTCAGTCCAGACAGCTCCGGCGTACGCCTCTTAAACAAAAAAATAACGGTTTTTGTTGGGTGGGTATTTAATAATTTAAACAATGTCTATATTTTATATGCAGGATTAATTAGAAAAAGAATTATAGTAACACTATGCAACAATGAACAGAACAAAAATACAAGACAAAAACAATTTAAGTCATAAAGTTAAGCTACTATCTTGATAGTTTAGTCTACACAATTCTATTAAATTAATCCTGATACTTACCCCTTCACTGGGGTTTCTTTAATGTCTTTAATTATTAAACAAGTTTGATTTTTATTATAAATTGTTATGCCACACTTTGTATCGGGATATGACATTATTAATTATCAAAGAGTAATTATTTAAATTAGTTAGTTTCTGATACATAGAAATTTAAATTTAGAGAAATAATAATAATATATACATTAAAAATACTGGGAAAGAGTATATTACAGCGTATCTCCTTGAGAAGGAAATCTTGGCCATTCAGGCCACAGAACGGCTCTCATTTCACAAGGATAAGGACTTGGTCCTGGCGCGCCCAGCGCTGCCTGGGATGTCCTATGCCTCTATGTTAAGATAGACAGCATTCACCCTTGGCCCCTCCAGACCTAAGAGCACAGTTGTTTTCATGCCCATTCAGAATGCTTCTATGGATTTTACTTACCTTGAGCGCTCTCCTGGTAAAGCTGGTGGCACAAAGGGTTCACACCAGCCCGGGCTAAAACCAGTGCTCTCCCTTCCTCGAGCATGACCATTTCCCATAAGGTGAAATGGGCCCCCCCCCCCCACCAAGTCGCTATACTCACAAGAGGCAACACCCCTGAAGTTGGTTGTGAGGCCAGCTTCCATGGTTCCTAAAGCTACCCCCATCCCACTTAGTGGTCGGCTGGGTGTCTCGGAGATGGCGAGTCATCTAAAAGAAACACCGCCGCGTCCGAAGTTGCCCTGCTTACCTAACATTTTAAGATGGAGGTGGGAAAAGACTTGCATGGCGAGCCCAACCTCCCCCAATAAATCCTCGAAGCTGACAGCGCCTTCAGCACCCGAAGTTCTGCCTTCGGTAAGCGTATGGCCATTTCCGTGGGATCTTCTCTTCGAAGATTGCCACCGCATCTCCTCCCAGCTAGCCCTAACTGGGAGGAGTTGCGGATGCTCGTCTCGCCCCGTTCCTTGTTAGCTATCTTTTTGCAGGAGACCATGCTGGGCGAGTCCTTCCTGCTGCCCACCCGCCTGGGGTATAAGCGTTTTGCGACCCCACCACCATGGGCCCTCTAAGGGTCGCGGCAATTTGCCATCCTGGCCGCCGTGCTGACAGGACTCAGCACCCCGTCCGACCCCAGCTTGTTCTCCTTCCTTCAAAACACTTGTTTCCTTGCTTTTCATACAACCTCTCCCACAACTTTCTCTGGTCTGCCTCTAATTTCACCGGGTAGATGCTGACCTTCTTCTCAGCCATTGTGATGGACTGCCAGGCCACCAGGCGGGAGGGGTGGTCCCAAATGGCGGCGCCTGGCTCTGCCAGGCCTGTAAGCACCTCTTGCAGTGCGGGCAACTGCGAGAGGTGGTGAGCTATTGCATCCCGTATAAAAAAGAGGGTCACCATGCTCATGTATGAAAATATATAACAACCCAAATCTCTCCCCATTCTCGCTTGTAGATCGACGGAGCCGCCCTCGGCAGCTCCACCGAAAAAATGGAGGTCCCTCCCTGTGCTTGCGCAGGGGACCCTCCATATTTCTCTAACTGGAGAGGAGGCTTACTCCTCTCCTTCACCTACGGGTGTAGGGGACTCCCCCTCACCCCCTCCTCTGGAAGTGCTTTCGGCCCCCTCCCTCTTTCCAAGGGGACTGCCATGAAAGCCAGCAGGCAGCCCTTAGCCAGCCGCTCCACATCAAAGCGGCTCAGTAGGGCAAACCCCCTTAGGGGGGAGAGGGAAGCCAGGCCCCTTCGGTCGCTTCCCTCAAAAGACGTGCTGGCAAGAATTTTAAACCTTGCCGGGGTCAAGGCCTGTGCCTCCCCAAACAAGACTGGTGACACTGACAAGGGGACCTGCGATGTCCTGGGAGGGGATGGCCAACTGGAGGCCCCTCCTGTGATAGACATGGTCTTTGAGGAAACCCAGCCTCAGATGGTAGGGCTTTGCATGGGGAGGAATCCGGGCTCGGCGCCAAGACCCAAACCCGCCCCGCCCCTATGCAAGGTCCTCCACAAACGGCTGGGGCCTCCAAGGCAGTAAAAGGAGGGTAGGGATCTCCTCTGACCGGTGCCCCTGCAACCACCAGGGCCTTCTACATTTCGGAGAAGGACCTGGCCGAGGCTGGTCCATCTGGCCTAGGGGCTGCTGCTGGCGGAGGTGTGAAGCGGGTTCATTCCCCGCCCTGCTCTCCTAAAAAGAAGAAAAAGACAAGAAAAACTAAAAAGACTTGGGGGGGGGGCTCCTCTCCATCCGCGGGTGCTACAGGGGATGGATGGGTCTGCTGCCACTTTGGTAGGCGACCAAGCCAAGATCAGCACATCCGGCCCCTTGCCCCCCCCGGGTGCGGAGCCCCTGACTATAACAAAGACGAAAAGTGCACAGGCCGGAGCCTCTATGACATCGGGGCCCCTCATTCAGAGGTTACCTGGCATTTTCGAGCACGCTGGCTTCAAACGCTTCCTCGTAATTCGATCCACTGATGGCACCATGTTGGCCAAGTGCAACATGATCCATCAGAGGATTAGGTAAGGCAATTGGTATAGAGCCGAAGGTGACCTGTTTCTCGGACAGGAGCCTTCTGGCGAATCCTGCTGAGGCGGCTAAGATAAGTGCTCTTCGGACACTTCATGGCACCCTGGTGAGTGTGATGCATCACTCTACCATGAACTTTGTGAAAGGAGTAGTTTATCCGAGGGAACTCGTTGACTACTCCATTGAGGACATCACCTTAGAGCTGGCCAACCATGGGGCGGTCAAGGTCGAACGTGTGATTAGAAAACAGGGAGGGGCCTCGAGACCCACCCCTACACTCTTTGTCATGTTTGACTGTGACAAGCTCCCTGAGTCGGCGCGTGCTTGTTGGTACTGCTACCGCGTGAAGGCATTCGTACCACTGCCACGGCGGTGCTATTACTGTCACCGCTTCGGCCATACGAATCGATCTTGTAGATGTGCAAAGTCGGGGTCACCTGAAGTCTGTGTAATTGCTCCAAGGCCGCACACGATAAGTCTAAATCATGTGTGGCCAAGTGTGTCAATTGCGGAGAGCCGCACCATGCTTCTTCGAAGCAATGTGGTGCATATCTCCTGAGAAAGAAATCCTGGCCGTTCAGGCCCAGGATCGAATCTCATTCCGCGAGGCTAAGGACTTGGTCCTGGTGCGCCCGGCTCTGCCTGCGACGTCATATGCCTCAATAGTTAGAAAGGCACCCTCTGCTCCTGGCCCATCCAGGCCAACGAGCACGGTTGTTTCCACGCCCATTCGGAGCCTTGCTGCACGCTCTACTCAACCCGGGCGCTTCCCTGGTAAAGCTGGCGGCAAAAAGGGTTCCTACCCAGCCCCGGCTAAAACCAGGGCTCCCTCTCTTCCCCCAGCGTGACCGTTTCCCGTAAGGCGAAATGGCCACGCGCCTCCACCGAGTCGTTAGACTCACAGGGAGCAACACCCCTGAAGTTGGTCGCTAGACCATCTTCCGGGGTTCCTAAAGCTGTTCCCTGAAAGGAGGACAGCAACAAAGGAGCTTCGGCTCCTTCGCCCACGCCTAGAGGTGGAGCGAGTGGCTCGGAGACGGTGGCTCCTCCAAAAAAGGGCCCCCCGCCTCCGAAGCCGCAACGCCCGCCTAAGGTTTCGAGGCGGAGGGAAGAAAAGACTCGTATGGCGAGCCCAACCTCCCCCAATAAGTCCTCGAAGGCGACAGCTCCTTCAGCGCTTTGTCCGGCCAACAGCGCCCGGGGTTCTGCCTCCGGGAAGCGTACGGCCATTCCCGTGAGGGTCTTCTGTTCGATAGGGCCCCGGCGTCTCCTCCGAGCTAGGCCTGGAGGGCATATTCCTTCAATGGAATTGCCGTGGACTCCGGGCCAACTAGGAGGAGCTGCGGAGGCTCGTCTCGTCCCGTTCCCCGTTAGCTATCTTTTTGCAGTAGACCATGCTAGGCGCGTGCCCCCTGCCCCCCTTCCCGAGGTATAAGGGTCTTGCGACCCCACCAGCACAGGATGGACAGGCTGGGGGATGCGCGGTTTACACCCGGCATGATGTCTCCGTTCTCCCTTTCTCTTTAGATACCTCCTTTCAGGCAGTGGCTGTGCACCTGCACCTGGATAGGAGGTATACTATCATTTCTGCATACATTCCACCGTCAGCTGACTTCGACGCGGGGGACTTCCGCCGCGTCGTGGCACGGTTGCCGAGGCCCTATCTCTTGCTTGGAGATCTGAAGGGCAGGCATCCTCTCTGGGCAGATTACTCAATAAATCCCAGGGGACAAGTCCTTGCCGATCTGATCGAGGAGCTTGAGATAAGTGTCCTAAACGTGGATGAGTTTACACATCACTGTCTGAGAACCGCTTCATTTTCTTGCCTTGACCTATCTTTGTGCTCTTCGCAAGCACAGCCTGATTTTGATTGGGGGTTGGTCGATGACCTCCATAGTAGTGATCACTTTCCCATTCAAATATAATTTTCAGGGCAACTGCCGAGTGAGATCCCACCTCGGTGGTGCTTGGTGCGGGCGCGGTGGCCTGCATTTCAGGAAATGACTGAATTCTCTATCTCGGTCGATGAGTTTAAGTCGGTTGATGAGGCCGTTGAATTCTACGGCAACCTCATAGGCTAGTGCCTAACTACTATTCCTAGAATGTCTGGCCGTTTTGCACGCCGAAAATCCCGTATTGCTCAGCAGAGTGTAATACGGCCCTCAAACAGGAGTGCTATGCCTACATGCGCTATATGCGATGTCCAAACGATTTCACTGTCGCTGAACTTCGTCGGGCTAGGGTTAGGTTCCGGTATATTTCGAAGCACGCCCGCCGCTCTTCTTGGCGGGTATACGTGTCTTGATTTAACGCGACGACCCCTCTAGTAGAGGTGTGGAAGCGAGTCTAAAGGATTCGGGGCAAGTTCTCGCAGGACCCCCCTCCCGTTCTCCAGGAGAATGGGACCGCAATCTCGGAACCCACGTCCGTGGACTTTACCTCTAGAGGCGGAGAACCCTTCAATGACAGGTTTACTCTGAGTGAGTTGCGTTTCGCTCTTGCTTCATGCGCCTACACCGCCCATGGTCCAGACGATGTCCCGTATGACATGCTTCGACACGTGGGTGAGCGAGGCATAGCCTTTCTGTTAGATTTGTTCAACAGGATCTGGGTGGATGCTGTCCTCCCAGATTCCTGGCGAATCGCTACTGTGTTCGCTTTTCGAAAACCGGGGAGAGATCACGCTACTCCGGCCAGTTTCCGCCCAATCTCTCTAACTTCCTGCAGGGCAAGTTGATTGAGAAATTGGTAAATTGTAGATTAGCCTTCTTTCTGGACAGTGGAGGCCATCTGTTTTCTGCACAGTGCGGCTTCCGCAATTTCCACTCTACGTCTGATGCTCTGCTCCGACTGGAAAATGCCATCTGCGAGGCCTTCCTTTGTAGACAGTACTACGCCACGGTGTTTTTCGATCTGGAGAAAGCCTATGACACTGCATGGCTATACGGTATCATGAAGATTCTCCACACGATGAGGGCGAAGGGAAGCCTCCCAATCTTTATATCTGAATTTTTGCGAGATGGTCGATTCCGCGTAATGGTGGGGGCAGCCTTCTCCGGCCCACTGGAGCAGAAAGATGGTGTCCTGCGGGGAAGTCTCCTCAGTGTCTTATCTTTTCCCTGAACATCATCGGCATCACCTCGGTGCTGCCGGAAGATGTTCTCACTACGCTCTACGTGGACGATCTTTTGGCCCGGACTAGATGCCAACTCTTTCGTTGACTCGAACAGGCATTGAACCGCGTCTCTCGTTATGCTGAAGCGCACAGGCCTCGGTTTTTCTTGACCATGCCTAATAATGTGCATTTCTGCTGCCTTCCACGGTTCCACCCTAACCCTGACTTGTTTCTAAATGGGGTTCGCTTGGAGGTGGTGCCATTTTGCCGTGACTGTTCCCATGGACCTAGCCCCCAATGCCGCGACGGCTTCAAGTTGTTTTCTGTCGCCTCTGAATTGGACACACTCGCGGAACATACCGCCATTTGATTGAGCGCTCGCCTGAGCCTTATTGCGACAACTGCGTTGTCCTCCAGACTGTTCGGCACATTCTTGTTGAATGTCCCACTCTGGGTGACCTCGCGCACGGTATGTACCGGGATAAGCGCTGTCGCTACCGCTTGCCTCTTGTACTCGGGACAGATTCGTGCACACTGACTTGTGGACTATATGACTTTTTGAAGGAAGCTGGCTTCCTCCACTTTATTTGTTTTTGTTGTGGGTCGCATGCTCCTGCGCTGGAGCAAGGTTGGCCTTCCCCCTGATGCAGGAGTCCAGTTCCTTTTTCTTACCTTTTTGCTTTGTTTTCCTTATTGTTGTTTTTTATCCTATGATCTTTTATCATCATTTGTTTTTTACATTATTTGTTTTTTAATATAGCCTATAGTTGTAGGCTGTGGTGAGTACGGCAACTTATGTCTAAGTAGGCAGTCCCTAGATGGGCTCCTAAAATTTTGTAAAAAATTCATGATTTAACAATTAAAAGAAATAACAAATCAATTTAATAGCATGCTAAGAGCATTAATCATTACTAACACATTGGCATGGTATATATCATACTTTAAAGCTTGCTTTCATATATTTCATAATAAAAGAAATCAATTCATTTTTTTGCAGTTTCTCAGTTTAATAACATACTCTGGATTTATGAACACATAATTTCATATCTTTATAATTGGAAACCTAATTACAATGTGAAATGGAACAAATAATAACAATTTCCCAATATATCTCTATTAAAGGGTTTTTGCATGTCTACTCTCCGTACTCACAAAGACTATGTCAAGGCACTTGCTTATGCAAGGGATAGAGAGCAAGTAGCATCAGCTGGCCTTGATAAAGCAATTTTTCTTTGGGATGTTCAGACTCTGACAGCACTAACAGCCAGCAACAATACTGTAACAAGTAGGTGAAAAGCATATTTCATTAATTTAAAGTTTTGTATTTTGCTTAATATGGCAAGCTGTGAAGAAAAGAACAAGTGACCCCTAATATGCTTTAATTTTTTTTGTTTCAGCCTCTTCTTTGAATGGAAACAAAGATTCTATCTATAGTTTGGCTATGAACCCCTCTGGAACATTCATAGTTAGTGGGAGCACAGAAAAGGTTCTTAGAGTGTGGGATCCACGCACAGGGAATAAACTAATGAAACTCAAAGGTAGGTCAAGTGGTGAACTCACCCGGAGAATAGGAATTCACAAAGAAAGTGCTGTCCATCCTTCCAGAAAAGGATGCGTCCTCAGGCTGTTGCACTTCCTGACCAAGACTTTGGTTTCCACCATTTCTGCCTTATTCTCTCTCCTTCCTATACCTTTACCTTTTTCTCCATGATGGGTGCTACCACAGAGACCACCCACCTCTCCTTTTCACCTTAACTGGTGATGTAGAACACAACCCTGGTGAGGATACATGGAATGAGTTTTTTACACTGGAGGATTTGTATGCAGTGGATAAGTTGCAAGGGTGTAAAAGTGTTAAGTGACTGGCTCAAGGAGAGTATCAGGGTGAGAGCATTAAGATAAATTTAGAGAGCAAACCGGTGGGGAAATGAGCAGAGGACTAGGAAGGTAGTGTAGTAATGATAAGAACATTAAAGAATGATACATTGAAATTATACTACACAAATAGTAGCAGCATAAGGAATAAGATGGATTTGTTAAGAAGTCTAGCGAGTGTAGAGAATTTTGATGTTGTGATAACAGAGCCATGGCTTGATTTTTTAGAAAAGAACTTTAGACTGGCAGTCCAGATTAATGGTCATAATGTTTTATAGAGATAGGAACAGGAGGAAAGGAGGAGGGATGATTAGAGATAATCTCCAATATTGTGAAAAAAAACAACAATTAGAATAGATACTAACACAATCATTATGGCTAGGGCTGATTCTCGGACAAATCAGGCCACACCCTCTCAGGTTTTGATGAAAATTAGTGTATTGGCAGATCTTTGGCTGAAACTACTGAGTCTGAAATCCATTCTTCAATATTGGGAGTTTTGGCAGTTTCCCACCAAATTATAAAAACTATTTTCTCAGCCCCTAATTTACCGAAGCTTAAACAAACAACTATTCAAAAGAGAAATTTTAGCTCTTTAAAATTTATTAAATCAATATTTTATATAGGAACAATATTAAAAAAAGGTCATCTAAATTTTTTAGGGGAAAGTGGGGGGGGGAGGCAAAGTACATGGAACTGAAACAATTTATTTTTTTAAGAAAAGCACTAATCCTTTTGTTTCTTAAAATGCATAATTTCTTTTGTATATTTTACTTGGTTTATTCATTATTCAATGTTAAATATATTGAACTTTTTAACAAATTGCCTATACTCCATGCTGTACCATACATATATAATCACTTTGTGTTATAAGGGAATTTTGCTGTTTCATTTGGGTCAAATGAATGTGTTTGTTACTCATGCATTCAATTTGAGGGGTACTCAATACACTTACAATGTTCTTCATCAAAATTGAACATGTATTCTCAGTGGCTGAAAAAGAGAATTTGCAATTTCATGCACCAGATCTGGTGCATGAAGTTAATGTTACTGTCTTGATATTCATCTGGGATTTCTCAATACATCCTTTTCCACAAAAAGCATTACCTATCTAATATTTTATGACACATCGCTCATTTGGTAGAATGGCTGATGGCAAAAAAGAACTTGTACAGAAATGTCTGTTGTCAAATTTAAAAGAATTTTTTTCCCAATACAAAAGATCTTATTGGGTTTTCCACATTTGCCATGTCACAATGAAAGTAGTGCATGATTGAAATGTAATAGTTAGTTATAGCCTGCCTCCAATCCCCAAATGTCTAATCCCTTTCTTCACTTTGAGGGTTTGTGGATTGAAGGAGATGAGAAGGAGGGCGATCCGGATGGGGAACTCGATAACCATCTTTCATGCCTCCCATTTATTTTTTTTATCTTCCTCAGGCATATGAATTTGAAATATTAAAAGAATTTGACAGTGTTTAAGTTAAAGGTGATTAATAACTCAATAATAGCGTTTGGTGCTTAAATGTTAAATTGCCTGAATTGATAAATAGAGAGAAGAGTGAGCTCATCTAGGTAAGAGTCAGCATGAATGGGTGTGTGTGCGTATGTATATGTATGTGGTATTAAGGGGATACCACATTCATTTTTCAACTGTATACTACGTTAGATTATCATATATGAAATTAAAGCTCATTAAAAGCCATTTTATTCCTGCCAAAATCATAATAACCTACAGTGCTGTTTTTGAGATACAGAGGCTTCTTTTAGAACCCCCCCACCCTGTAAACTGATATCATATAAATGGCTATTGAATTACTAAAAATTAAGCATTCAAACTCAATTCACAACCAAAACATGCACATATGATTTAGTTATCATTTGAAATCATGGACTAAAACATATATTTTTCAGACAAGGTCAACTATAGGCTTTGTTCTTAGTTGTAGGGAGGAGGGGGGGCGTTATGTTGTGGCGGCGGATTTGCAACTTCCTAACAAACTCTTCCCGCTGCCCCAACAAGGTCCGCTCGGTGGTTCAAAGAGAGAGTCTAACTTTCTAATTTTATTTAGAAACCGTAAATATGGCAAAATAATAAACCCCAAAATATAATATGTACAGCCCTCAACCTAAACCAAAAATAATAATATATATATATATATATATATATATATATATATATATATATATAGTTGGCCTTACAAATTTACTTTGACTAACAACCACACATATATATTTATACAAAAGGCCTTACAATATTCTTGGCCACGCAAATGAAAGCTATATACAACAATGCGCGTCAAAACACTCCAACCAAAGACAAAATATCCAGAATGACAGGGGGGCACCCTTAACTAACTAACGGAGCGAGATGAATCAGAGGAAAATGGGAAGTGGCTCACTTTCTGCAGGATTCTGAGGGGTCTGGGTCTCGGCAAAGCCAAGGATTTAGGGACCTGGCATGCTTGTTAGTCCCAACTGCTGAGTCGTAGTCTGTGAGGCCCTGCTCCAATTACTCCCTGGAGACTGGGAGGTGATCTCCAAGGTCCACACCTTAGAAAATTGCCCCAAAAGGTAGGCGCATGGGTGAGGGTCAGGATTGGCTTTAGCTGTCTCCGAAAGCCAGATGTTGATGACTATCTGTACCACAGAGCTGTAAAAGAGAAGGCACATTCAGTCACTGATTCACTGCCACACTCAAACATCTTTACTCCTAACACATTCAATCATACCCACTCTCACACAATTTTCACTCACTTTTTTTCCATCCAGGTGGCTCTTCCTTCCTCAGTTACAACAAATGACTTTTGAACTATTAACAACTACAAAACTATTAAGCTGAAAGAATTTGCCTAAAAAGAAAATAGAGATGAATGGGGATCAAACAATCCACACAAACACATTCTGAAAAAGAAGAAAAGGATTAGATATAGGGGAGGAGAGGCGAACAACCAAACTACTGCATCCCTCCCAGCTAAATTTGCCTCACCTCACTATGTCTCAACCCCCCATCTTCATTGACCCATTTCATTCATTTACAAAGCTTTCAACATCACCCAGTCATACTCTTTCACTCTGCCTCTCCTCCTAGTCACAGGTCCATCAACTGTCTCGTCATCTGTTGTAATGTCTCTTCATGTCTGCCCATGGCCCCTTCTCTATGTACTTCATCCACACTGTGATAGAACGAGTTGAAGCTGCGTTAATTTCAACTTCTATCACATATTATTTAAAACCACGATGTTGCCCACGTGCATCTTCGATTCGAAGCTTGGTGCCTTATCACAACCACCGGATGTCAATGTTTAAACAAGGAGGTTATCGTCCCCCCTGTTCGCCCCCATACGCCGACCTCGCCAGATTGAGTTAGGCTTATGGGCAGATAAGGCATTGTTCACAGGCTCGGCTGTGCATTCCCTCGAAGCCCCCACTCCATTGTCCCCCACGCCAAGGGAGTGTCTCGGCTATTGAGATGGAAACTTTACCACTAAGATCAGATTGGAGATTCAGATTTTCGTCGCGAAACATCACCACGACCCTCTCTCCCTCTGTGCGCCAAGGGACCTCGACCTTGAGATTCACCATCACTTGTCCAGAAGGAGGACAATTTTCCTTGAGTGCCAAAGGTTCAAGTCTTTTGTGACGCCAAGTCCCCAAGGCTTTCCCCTCGTGTTCATAAGAGAACAACGTAGAACAGCCATTGTTCTTTTGAGGCCTTCGCCAAGAAACGGTTCTCACCCTTCCCCCTTGTTGTTCAGAGGAGAACAGCATTAGAACAGCCATTGTTCTTGAGCCCGTAGACAAGAGACGGTTCTCCCCCCCCCCCTCCCTGTTGTTCACAGGAGAACAACATTAGAACAGCCATTGTTCTTGAGCCCGTAGACAAGAGACGGTTCTCACCCTTTCCCCTCGTGTTCAGAAAGAGAACAACATTAGAACAGCCATTGTTCTTGAGCCCGTAGACAAGAGACGGTTCTCACCCCTTCCCCTGTTGTTCAGAGAGAACAACGTAGAACAGCCATTGTTCTTCAAGCCGTTTGTCGAGAAACGGTTCTCATTCCAAGACGCCACGTCAGGATCCTTTTATTCCCCCTCCTTCGGCCGGAACTCGCCAGCGGACCAAAAATTCCTTCAAGCCACCTTCCACTGCACCACTAGTGTAAAGTTATGTAAGCCAAATGTCACCTTTGAGTACTTAACCCTTTTGTCAATTCTATCCTGTGCTTTAAATGGTTTATCGAACCATCCCATCTCTTTAGCTCTATATTTGTTTTACCTTTTTAAATCCTTTAAATTCTCTGTTTATGTCAATATTTTTCGTCTTGTGTTTGTTGATAGTTATTATTAATAAAACTCTATTTTATTAATGATAGCAATATTATTATCCTTGAGCTCAGTTCCACTTCTTAAGCATATCGAAGATACATAATATCGGCCGCCAGACATTAACGCACTCTAGAGATAATTAAGGAAGTTCCCTCAACGAATAGTGATATATGGTATATCGTCGGGAGTCATTCTACGACACACACACACACATCTGACCTTCCCTGACCAACCTCACTAAAATCCTCAACCAACTTCTATACTTCATCCATCAAACATTCCGATTCTTTCATAGCATTTATCGACTCTTGTTCCAATTGCGAACTCATCCCATTTATACATTCTAGCATAGACTCAGACTCATTCAAAGGAAACTTACAAATACTATATGTTCTATCATATACTCCATTTCGATCTTGCGCAAATCCAGAAAACTCTCCCACATCACTCACCGAACTGTTCCATCCATTCATCCTTTCTCAACCATTTACTCTTACGCTTTCCCCTTCCATGTTCAACTAACACTAACTGCTTCCCCTCTAAAGCACTAGCTATATCATCCACCATTTCACAGTCTTCCATTCTTTCAGACAGATATTCATTCACCGGAATGTTGCACCAAATACTCAGGAGGTTCATGCCAGTTTTGCAACTGACATTGGTGCGCTCTACATTCATCCAAACTTCCATCCTCTCTTTCACGAACTATCATATAACTTAGCCCATTCGACCAAACCATTCTTACTACAGACAGACCTTCAAACTTCTCTTTCAACTTATCCACATTCAGTCTACCTTTTGTCTCAATCTCTTTTAGTACTTTATCACCAACAGAAAAACTCTCAAAAATTTCATTCCCTTTTCTCCACAACTCATGATCCTTCTCACTAAGTTCCATATGTGGCCTTACACGGTGACATTCCATTTGCCTTATGCACCGTCATGTTATACACCCAAAGCACTCTTCCCAAACATTCATCCCATTCTTTGCTATCTTTCACCATCAATCGCAACATCTCACTCAAAGTTCTTATCGTTCTTTCAGCCAAACCATTTGCACTAGGTATATACGGTGTCATTCACATATGATCTATTCCACATTCACTCAACATCTCCTCAAAAGCTCGTCCCACAAACTCAGGTCCATTGTCACTCAACATTCGCACAGGCTTACACATGCACATGGGCAACATTCTCTCACTCACTTCTCTAGCAACATTCAATGAAGATTTATTTGTCACAGGTGCAGCATATGCAAATTTGCTCTTATGATCCACCATCACAATCATCCCTACATACCCTCTAGCAGTCCTCGGAAAAGACACACAATCGATCGCTACCATTTCAAAGGGTTCATTCACACTCAACTTTAATACGGGTGGGGTAACATACACTCTGATACTTTCTCTTCTGGCACACTTCACACGTAGTCACTACATCCATGCAAATCTTTCTCAAAAAGGGACTAAATATACATCCCTTCATACATTCCCACAATTTATTCTTACCCATATGTCCAAACCTATCATGCACAATCTTCACCATTCCAATTGTGCCACACACGGAAAACACTGGAATATATACATCCTCATCATCTATACATTGCACAAAATACAATAAACCCTTGCACACTACAAACTTTCCAGTAAACCTTCTAAACTCTCTTAATATGCGACTCCATTCATTTACAGGAACACTGGTCATCACACTATATTTCAATTCATGCACCATCGGACATGACTTGCATGCTCTCTATATCTTCAGCAGTCAACAGCTCTTCACTCAAATCGACACCTGCCACTCCTACAAATCCAGTTGAGCCTACAAGCTCACTCTGCAAATTCCCAACTGTTACACCATCTTTCACATTCATTACATACATCCACTGAAGTCCTATTCTTACGCAGAAAATCAATCCCAAACAGAAAACAATAAGGTAACTCATTCTCATTTAGCACAACAAATTCATTCAATATGTCATTCAACTTCCCCATGCTTACAGACAAACTCACTTCCTCCCATGCCATAATATGTCCATTTCCGAATCCACTTATCAAAACTGTTACACCTTTTCTAGAAACATTCCAACTCATATTATCAACATCATGCACAACTTTTGCATTCACCAAGGAAATTTGCGCACCTGTGTCAATCATTCCACAATAGCTCTTCCCATTCATAGTCAAGGTAACTTGCACTCTCTCTTCAAGTCCATGCTCACACATTATATTCCACACTTCGGTCTGTTGAACAAACACTTCTGCAGCATCTAAACCTTCATCTTCACTAACAGGAACAATTCCTTCGCAAACGTAATCAATCTCTCTTCTTACATAATTCTTCTCAATCAACCAATTATAATGCACACCACTCAAACATTGCAGATGCAACTCACACCCATTCACTCGGTCTACACCTTTACCATGATACATCACTGGCTTCTCCACACCATAATGCACATATACTCTCACACCAAACAGCTTACTCACTATCACTAACACTTCCTGAAACATCATCACTCCTGGCATACAGATACTTCTTGACTCTTTCCTTAACCTACTTGAATTTTCAATTCCCAATTGCTCTGGTCTTTTACACGGTTCTTCCATAACCACCTTTCATAACGCATTCACACTTTCTGGTACCTTCTCAAGCAATCCATCTTTCATCGTCTTGTAAGCCATACAACACACTTCCAAACATAGAATCACCTCCACCCTGACATTTCCTTCCAAAAACTGCACCTACTGGCAAATACTCAGGATTTATGTTTACAGTCTCGCTCTCATTCAAACTACATGGCAAATGTGACATCAAATCAGCACTCACATTCCTTTCACCTGGCAAATACTCAACCACAAAATCAAAATCACTCAAATCTTCCATCATTCTTGCAAGCCTACTATCAACTAACCTTATACAATGCAAATACACTAGTGGCTGGTGATCTGTTCTCACTACAAACCGTACTCCATACAGAAATGGTCGTAATGACTTGAGACAGAATCTTAATGCAGTCAACTCTCTTTCAATTGTCGAATATGCACGCTCTGCTACACTAAATGACTTTGAAACATACGCAATTACTCACTTTCTTTCAACCCCATTCACAACTTGGATCTTGCATCAAATATCCATCCATTGAATGACCACTTGCATCCGTATACACTTCAAGCATTCCTGCATTTGTTCCATAAGCTGGATACACAAGTTCCACATCTTTTGCAACTTCCGCTTTTAACTTTTCAAACGCTGCATTTATAGAGTCATTCCACTTAATCACAGTACTCTTCTTTTTCCCAGTCCATACACTCAACGGTTTCATCACAACCAAACAATCTTTCATAAACTTTCTTCTAAACTCAACTAAACCAAGAAATCCTTGCAATTCTTTCACTGTGGTAGGCTTAGGGAAATTCCTAACCTTTTCTGCGAGCTTCTCCGATTTACACAATCAAGCCGCACTCACCTTATATCCCCAAAACTCAACTTCACTAGCAAACCACACACATTTAGACAACTTCACTTTCACCCCAACCTCTTACAACTTTCTTAAAACATCATTCACCAAGGTCATATGTTCTTCCATGTTCTCACTCATCACCAAAATATCATCCAAAAACACTCTTACATTCTTGCATGAAAAACCACTCAACTCTTCATTCATAGCATGCGGAAAAGCGGCCAACCCAAAGCTCAGGTTTCTAAACTGATAATGGCACTTTGAGGTGGAGAACACCGTAATAGGCCTACTCTCTTCAGCCACAGGCATCTGGTAGTAACCACGTACCAGATCCATCTTAGAAAATACTTTCATTCCATACATACTGTACACCCATTCAGACACAACACTCATAGGAAACTTGTCTTTCAATGTTCGTTCATTCACTCTTCTATAGTCAATACACAGTCACAATGTCCATCTGGTTTTCGTACATGTACAATCGGACTATTCCAGGCACTCACACTCGGCTCAATCACACCAATTTTCTCTAATTCCTCACACTGTTCCTCAATCTCTTGAGCCACAGGGGGAGGGAAATGACGAGGCCTTTGATAAATTGGCGTATCGTCACTCAAAATTATTTTGAACTCAGGCAAGCGAGCGTTGCCAAAGTCCTCATCCCCTTGACTCAAGGCACCTCTCCTATTCCACAACATCCTGTAAACTTTTTGCTTCTCACATTCACTCAACTTTTCTTCCAATTTCACTTGCTCAATCAAATCTTGATACTTCCAACCATTCGACTTTACACTCACGGAAAACACACTTGCATTCACCACATGCATATCATTCTCCATATTCACCACTGTATTTAACACACCTAATTTATTTCCCACTTGCACTCCTCTAAGACTCTTACTTTTCAGATCTGGCCAAACTTGTATACAGACACGCAGATCTTTCATATCAATTATACCATCAAACACATGCACAACTCGCCTCAATCAATAGTTCGCACACTACCATCCAAGACATAAATATTCCTTTCATTCTCACTTATCTCAACATCTGCATTCCATCCAATCCTTACACTCAATGTTTCATTCTGCTTGACAGGCACACTCTCAATCACATATCCCTCCAGTCCTTTCATGATGTTCACTCTCACACTTCCATCTGGATCCACATACCATTGACACTTCATACTTACATTCTTCTTACATTCAATCATCTCTAAATCAGGGTGAATCAGGATACCATTCACTTTCAAAAACTTATAACCTAATAACATGTCATACTTCTTGTTTGCACCTTCTACTACACAAAATTCATCTTCATTCATTCAGACACCTGCAATCGAAACACTCTCTCCAAACCTTGCTTAATCGGCACATCCTGCTCACCTAATCCAGTCAAATGATATCCACGATCCTTAACTTCACTTACTTTCATTCCTACAAATGCTTCATAGTAAAACACATTCACCTTACATCCTGTATCAATCAATGCACTTACTTCTCATTCTCCACACTTAATTTTAACAGACATAGACCTATTCACTCCACGATTTGACAATCCTTCTCTCACATTCATCACTTGCACTCTAGAAAATTTCCCAGAAGGAACTCTCATTCCTTAGTTTCCCTGAGTCATATGCTCTCAATTACTCATATCGTTCCCATCCATTCTTTCATTCATGCGTCTATCACCAGTCCTACACAACCTTGTCGCATGACCTATCATTCCACATTTACCACAGGTAGTTCTTGGACTGATACACATCCTGACATAATGCCCTATCTGACCACAATTACCACACAGTCCAGGTCAACTCCTTTTCATTCCACCGCCTTCCCTGCAATCTCGTGCCAAGTGGCCCATTTTCCCACATCCATAACATACTCTTTCCTTTGCACGAATACAATCTTTTATCATGTGCCCCATTCGCCCACAGCCCAAGCAACTTCCTTGTAACCAATGACAGTCTGCCCTCATGTGCCCAACCTTCTTGCACCTCAGACACCTAGGCTCATTCACTCTAGATTTGCTGTCATTCCTACCATTCGTGTGACCACTATTCCGACCATTCTGAACCCTACCCCAACCATTCCGACTCTCACTTATACTTTTACTCCTTCTCAGTTCACAGCCAACATACACACTCTGCTGTTCAATTTGCCCGTATTAATGTTCCAAAAATTTTCTCATCACATCGATCGGGTTCTCTGTCAATACGTCCTGATATGATTAGAACTGGGGCAACTTACTTCTACTTGAGTTGCACACAGTCTGAATTGAGGCCTCCTCCCTTGCATAATCCTCAAATTCACGGCCCTCTAGCATCTCCAGTACATCCTTCCATAGCAATCTCTCACCAGCCCATCTCATCTTCTCTTTCCTCTTATACATCACATACTCACCCACTTCATTCGGAACTGTATTTAAAAACTTCTTCATCAGCTCCTTATTCCCATTTATTCTGTCATCTCCAAATCTCATTTGCACCAAGGACTCTTAAGTGATGCGCATATGAATTCACATCCTCATTCTTCCCCATTCTCACTTCCTCAAACCTATTTGTTTTCTTATATTTCACACTTGTCTTCATCCTCTTTCATAACCTCCCACTTAGGCTCACCCACACTCATAATTGTCCGGTAAAAATCCTTTATACACCTATCCAGAAACTCGTTCAACTCTTTCACCCAAAACCTATTATTCTCTCCAAATTTTTCCTTACAATAACTTTCATACTCTTTCAACAACACTTTCATATCTTTTGCTCCTTCCACTCTAAACTTACTTAACTTTGGCACTTCTCTGATACATATACTCCGATGAACCTCAGCATCACTTTCACTATCACTCACTTCTTTCCTACTTTCACTGATGCCTTCATTTGAGCTGAATACAAGGAGTCATTGCTAGCCAGTCGGGTCCTTTCCTGTTGGTCTGGGCATCTAGTCTTAGGGGTCTTCTTTTTTCAGTGCCTAGTCACTTGCGGGGGTTCGTTTACGTCTATCAATCCCTTTTTGGCCATCATTTCATTCCAAGTGGAGTCGAGGACACATCCCCACCAATTGCACCTGATTCTCCCATTCTCTCGTTCAGCATTTGCATCAATCTTTCCTCCATTCGTATCTCACTGTCTTTAATCCTCTCTTCCATTCTCACTTCCATCTCTCATTTTCCTCTTCAAACTATCATTCTCTTCTCTCAACTGCGCATTTTCTCTGTCTTTCTTCCACACTAACTCATTTAGTCTTTTCACTTCCAACTCCATGGCCCCAATCTGTTCCTCCTCCATTAGGGACAAAAAAAAACACAGGCTCTCACTCCTCTCCTTCCTCAAACCACCTGGCAGTCTCTATTCAGGTGTCAAAAATATGTGGCGGCGGATTTGCAACTTCCTAACTAACTCTTCCCACTGCCCCAACAAGCTCCGCCTGGTGGTTCAAGGAGAGAGTCTATTTTCTAATTTTATTTAGAAACAGTAAATATGGCAAAATAATAAAACCCAAAATAATCAACCCAAAATATAATATGTACAGCCTGCAACCTAAATAAAAAATAATATATATATATATATATATATATATATATATATATATATATATATATATATATATATATATATATATATATATATAGTTGGCCTTACAAGTTTACTATGAGCAACAACCACACTTATATATTTATACAAAAGGCCTTACAATATTCTTGGCCATGCAAATGAAAGCTATATACAACAATGCGCGTCAAAACACTCCAACCAAAGACAAAATAGCCGCAATGACAGGTGCACCCTTAACTAACTAACGGAGCGAGACGAGTCAGAGGAAAATGGGAAGTGGCTCACTTTCTGCGAGATTCTGAGGGGTCTGTGTCTCGGCAAAGCCAAGGATTTAAGGACCTGGGATGCTTGTTAGTCCCAACTGCTGAGTCGTAGTCTGTGAGGCGCTGCTCCAATTTCTCCCTGGAGACTGGGATGCGCTCGCCAAGGTCCACACCTTAGAAAATCGCCCAAAAAGGTGGGCACATGGGTGAGGGTTAGGATTGGCTTCCACTGTCTCCGAAAGCCAGATGTTGATGACTATCTGTACCACAGAGCTGGAAAAGAGAAGGCACATTCAATCACTGATTCACTGCCACACTTAAACATCTTTACTCCTAACACATTCAATCATACCCACTCACATAATTTTCACTCACTTATTTTCCTTCCAGGTGGCTCTTCCTTCCTTAGTCACAACTAATGACTTTTGAACTATTAACAATTACGGAACTATTAAGCTGAAAGAATCCGCCTAAAAAGAAAATAGAGATGAATGGGGGAGCATGATAGAGGTCTCTGATAGGGCTACTACCTTATTTTTTTAGCGATCCTTTGTTCGTTCGAAGCTCGACTACGGATGCGAGTTTTATGCATCCGCAGCCAAGCTATTATTGTGGAAGGTGGACACGATCCACCACACCGGCCTTCGCCTTGCGACCGCTGCCTTGCGCACTTGCCCTATTGAGAGCCTGTTGGTCGATGCTGGAGGGATGCCACTCGCTCTACGCCGCGTGCAGTGCATTACTCGCCTTTACGCGCGAGCCCGGCGCCTCCCTCAGTCGCCAACAGCTCTCACTGCATCAGCAGCTGATCTCGACGGTGCCTATGCCGCCGAGCGACGCCAGTCATACCTTAAGCCCTTTTGGTTTAGTGCCAGGAAACTCCCTCGAGAGCTATGTATAGCTCTCGGGCCGGTGGCGCCCCTGGTTCTGCCCTATTGCGACGACTGCGTCGTCCCCCAGACTGTTCGGCACATTCTTGTTGAATGTTCCAGTCTGGGCGATCTTCGCTCACGTTAACTGTCCTGGTACCGGGATGGGCGTGGTCGCTACCGCCCGTCCTTTGTACTCGGGATGAGTGTGTGGACTTAACTCTTTGGGGGAGGCCGCCCTTCTCCCTTTTATTTAATTAGGTTTTGTTGTTGTTTTGTTATTGTTATTGTTTTCCTTCTAGGTCACATGCTCCTACGCCGGGTGGAGGGGGACCTCCCCTCGATGCCGGAGCTTGCTTCCTAATTGTTTTCTCTTTTTATTGTTGTTTTCTCTTCAAATTTTTATTTTAGAGTAGCCTAGAACTAGGCTGTTTGTTTGCGGTGACTTATGCCCAAGTGGGCAGTCGCCAGATAGCCCCTTAAAAAAAAAAAATCAACTACTCCTTGCTTCATAAAATTATTTAGATTTAAAGAAATGCTATTTTTTTATATAAATAATCAACCCACCACCAGTCCTATCTCTCCTCTGACTAATGCACATATCATATCCTTGTAGTTCATATTCACTCACATTGTCATTAAATTTACTTTCATTAACCCATGATTCTATTACACATATATCCATATCTTCATCAATAATATAACTAAATAACTCATCCTTCTTATTTCTAAAATTACGAGCATTGTTATAAAGACAACTCAGCCCTCCTATCCCTGAAGTACCTCTTTTAGTCTGTATACCTTCCACTCTCTCTCTTCTGCATCTCCTTCCTTTCCCTGACCACTATCGGTAACTAGTTTCCCCGCCTGCAAAGACCTAATGACATTATCTAACTCCTGCCACAACAAATCCTCCTCAGCCTGGCTTAAATGGTGTCCCAAAAGCCTTTCCATACATCTACAAACACTAATCCCAACTTGTCACACAGGCCTTTCACATACTTATTCAGTCCAATTTCATGAGACATCCATTCCATCCCCATATCCAATCTCGAAAGTAACCTGAAACAATGCCTTTCACTCTAATTTCCCTCATCCTTTCAACTAACCTTTTGTACCTCTGTCGTAACTCACATGAACCCACCTTCTTTACATCATTTACTCCCACATATGTAATCACAACTGCATCCCTCTCACACCTAGATACTAGACAAACATACCTCTCAGACACATCATTTATACCAGCACCCGTCAAACAAACTCTCACTCCCTTCCATTTGCTTGCACTCAACTTCCCATCTAAATATCTAATCTGAGAGTCACGCATCACAAGCACCTCAGTCATCCTCCTAGTCCCCGTAGGCCTAGCTTCACCCTCCCTCATGTTCTCATTCAAACTACCACTTATTCCACTTTCTGCCACAACCACATTAGACATATCATTTTCAACCTCTTCCTCTCCCAGGGCATCAAATCTGTTAGTCAACTAACAGGTTCCATGTCCCACCATTCATCTTCACTTACATCAGTCATTTCTTTCTCTAGTCCCTAGTTTAGACCTATCTTCCACCCACGTGGTCCCAGCCACATTCACTTAGTCTCTTGCATTCATCATGCAACCCACTCACCTCCTTTACCAAAGCTACATTTGCATGAGTCACATTACACAAGGGGCATTCAGATACATTTGCTCTTCTTATAACATCATAAAAATCACACAAACTACATACACACTACTTATATCATGCAAAATGACAGCTATACTGTGAAAACTTTTCAAAACTCTTTAATTAACCAATCAAGAGACTTGTGTAAACAAAAAAGGGGAGAAAATTAGGCTGCTCAAATGTAAACAAACATGAGCTATTTCACAATTTAATTTAATATATAATTAAAAAAATCCCTAAATATTTTGTCTAACACTCAATGTTATCTTTCCCAACTTAAATATATTACACCTAAACAAAACAATGCCCTAAGCTACACTTCTTTTTTTTTTCATTTCAGAAATATAAATTTAGCATATTCAGACTTAATTTATAATTTTTAATGATCTTATTTGAATGACCCTAATAACTAATAATGTCCAGGAAAATGAAATCAAATGATTTTTAATATTTTACAATAACACAGTTGAAAACATTTTGTGTGTCAATGTGAAACTAATAATTCAGATAAACTATGTGAAAAGAAGCTAGTTCATTCACTGGTTCTGATAGGAATGCTCCAACAAAAGCTTCATATTCAAAGACATTTAGCTCATTTTCCTAAAAATATTTTGGATATTATTAATGAAAAAGATGCAATATCAGAAAAAGGAGATAGATCAAGACCAACTACTTCAAGTTCTACTGGAATTCAAGAATGAATTACAAAATTTTTTACCTCAGAAAAAATAACTATAACAATGAATGCTACTATATGCAAGGAAATCTAATTGACTTAGTTGTCAAAAAGGGAATAGCTCTCACTTTGTTCTCTTTAGAGTGGCAGTTCATCAGGAAACTTTTTGATGAGGCCACAAGCAGAAAAAATGAGTTAAAAAGTAAAAACTACCCTTAAGGAGTGATAACTATTTCTAAAAATGGATGCAGCAACTCAACATTGTTGATTACTTTGCCATCAAGGTAAGATTTATAAATAATAATGGTGAGATTGTAACCAAGACACTTGCAGTAAAATATACTGAAGCTCATCATGATAGTAATTATCTTCAGAAATTGATTGAAGATGTCTTGAAAGAATATGAAATAAAGAAAGAGAAAATTCTCTGCATTATTACTAACAATGCATCCAAAATCTAACTGAAACTTAATACAGTAAAGCCATGCCTGAATCATATTCTGAATTTTAAGTAGATCATTCAACATATGCGCTGTGCAGTCCACACATTACAAGTTACAACTAGGAATTAGAGATGGGCTTAAGGAACCCTATATAGCACATCTAATCAGTAAATTCAGCAAATAGTGGTAGCAGGAAAAGGAGCTATACTAGACCAAGGTACACACTGGGGAAGTATATACCCAATGATAAAAAGATTACTTGAATTAAAAACTTTTATAGAAATATATAACCCTAATATTTCACTCACAGAACATCAAAGGAAGGAACTCTCAGAATTGGAAGATCTTCTTTCTCCTTGCTTTATAACCACTAGGGTGAGTAAAAAAATCAAAAGTGTTCGGACTATAACGCGGAACCTGGCAGTTCATTCGTATTAATCAGGAAACACTACAAGCAAAATCTAAGTCTTGTAGCATGACATCTGCATGTTGTACATATGCTTTGTCCCTATTACACCACCCCATGCAACGAAGGTATGGTCCTGCCTCATACAGTTTTGCAGTGCGAGAAGTGGTTTCAGTATTTTTGTATGTTATGGAGAGATCTCCGTCTTATTCTCCTGTTTATTGACTTGTTTTTCCTTTTTACAGATGTCTTCCACGAGGTCCGCTGACAAGTTATGGCTCCTAGGAGCCCCAGCAACTCAAAAGCTGCCATTGAGTGTTCTCCCGAACTGTAGGGAAATCCTGTGTGTTTTGCAGTACCATACAAAGTTAAACTTGCATGATTTGACATTCTCAGTTCTGCAGATGGCACTCAAAGTTCAACATCAGTACTTCAAGGCGAATATTCCGACCATTAAGCCGTGTGATATCTTCAAGAAAGTATGGCATCTGCACAAAGAGTAAAACGGATTGAAGAAATCAAAATCCTGGACAACAGGGCAAGCTGAGGAAAACTGAGCCAATTTTGTTGCTTCCCTGAAAAAATTGTTCAATGTAGCATATCGTGACGCCATGTACTTGATCAAGATCAAGGAGGACTGCAAGTTCCTTGAAGCTCAGAGCAAGGTAGGCAGGGAAAGATGTGTGGTTTGGCTCCAGCCTGGGTGAAAAAAGAAAAATGGACACAGCAGCTGGGGGACAATAAAAGAAGTCGAGCTGCAAAGCAAAGTCAAGCATTCACAGAAAGGCAGGCCACTGTTGAACTCAAATCTTCTGCTTCGCTCGCTTTGTCTAAAGAGCAAGGCGTGATAGTAACCAAAACAATCCCACTGTGCCCCATGGCAGAAGAAAATCATCTCCCAGCAAGTTTCTGCTCTCTGGACCAAACCAACATAGGCGATCGTCAAGCTGCACACGTGCTGCTTCCATCCGCTGAGGAGCTAGGAGCGGATGCTGGAGAATTTTCGTTTACCGTGAGCATGATCAATTTTTCAGTGAAGACATCATCACCAAGAAAAGGCTGCAGAGCTGAAAGAAAACTTTGCTCTTGATGTACTGCCTATACTACTGGAATGGAATACTTATGCCCTCCCTCACAAACGAAGATGTTGTGGACTGACTGCCGATCCTTGTTTCTGGAGAAGATCCTCACAGTTCCCATCACTGATGGCAAAGCGGAGCCTATGGCAAACACCATCTATTCCATTATATCTGAGTGGGCTATTTCCGATAGAATTTGACTGCTTTGCTTTGACACAGCGGCGATGGATATGGGACCCAAGGGTGAAGGGTGCGTTCAACCTCAGAAAATCCTTGATTGAGATCTGCCTCATCTGGCCTGTTCCATCATGTGCTGGAAATTCTGCTTGAAGCTGTTTTCTCGACCCTCATCCCAGAAACGTCTCAAAGTCCAGAAACTGCTGCCTTTGTCCGTTTCCGAGAGTTCTGGCAGTTTGTTGATCAAAACCAGTACAGGACAGCAAAGGAAGAGCTCAAGGAGGACTGGGTGGATGACATCCTCAAACACTGCCAAGGCTACTTGTGACAGTACCGGCCACGCGAAGACTACTGGAAACTGCTAGAACTAGCCATTGTGTTCCTTGGTGGAATCCCTCATGGATGTAAGAAGATCTCTTTCCACAAGCCAGGTGCAGTCCATCGGGCTCAATGAATGGTAGAGAGATTTACACTCTGAAAATGTGGATCTTCGTGCCTCAGTTCTCAGAATACAACAAACAGCAGCCATCCACTTCATGCGCAGTCAAGGCTGCAGTTCCTCCAAAGTTGGGTGAGTTCTGTGTCTTCATCATACATTACAACATTTGAGCATGGTTCTCAGCTGCATGTTCAGCTAAAGCCCCAAGAAATGACCTTGACCTCTACAAAGCCCTTGTGAAAGAGATGAACAAGGCAATCAGAGAGTCAGGGCTGAAAATGTTGGGACATCACATGTGGTATCTGTCAGAAGTGACCTTTGATCTTGCGCTTTTTGACGATGAGCTGTCCACTTGAGAAACAGAATGTTGTTGCTAACCTCTGAAGCGTAGAGTCATCAGAGGAACCTCCACCCAAGGTTCACATCAAGGAGGCTGACTTAGCCAACAAGACCGTTGCCTCCTTCATCACAAAAAACACTGAGAAATTCCTGGAGATCTGCTGGAAATTAACAAAGGGTTCCTCAATGTTGATCCTGCCCTGTGGGGGACAAACCCCATATACCAGGCCAGGTCAAGTGAATAGGTGGCCTTCTCATCTCCAACAACGATGCAGGATGAGGGTTCACTCTGGTGCAGGATTTCACTAAGAACCCTCACACGAAGTCGGATGATCAGCTGCAATGCCTCCAGCATTTGAAGAGCACCGTAAAATGTATCTGATGGCCAAGAAAGGAAGCCTGACAAAGTCAAAGCACTGATTACTGATTTGTGTAATATGATGCAATTTCTTCTGTCCATGAAAAAAAGTATAGTGACTGTGCCACATGAAGATATCATCTAACACAAAAGAACTTGATCTCATTTTGTTTCTGTTGGAAAGGTAAAGAATACAGAGTTCCGCATTAACATCATTTCATTTTGAAATTCCACCCCCATTGGTGTGGAGAAAAGGGAAGCTAATTTGTTAAACAACAATTTCTTCACTTTATGTAGATCCTATGAACCGAGTTTTGTTAAATGATGAGTAATTGAAAAAATTTTAAGATGCTCTATTTAATGTTTCAATGAATATAAAAAGCTTAAGGGTCAAAAGATTTAGAAGAAGAAAGTCAGATTAGGTCAAAATGTTGATATTGCAAATGAATGTCATTCTTCTTCTTTAAATGATAAATTAAATTTTGAAAATTATTTAAATCAGATAGAATAAGAAAAGACAAAGAGAATAAAAACAGAGGAATGAACCTTTTGCTGCAAACTTTGAAAAATCATAAAAAGGAATCCTATTCAGCTGTTGAAGAGATACTCAAATATAATCAATCTTGTAAACTACCACCGCATAAGCATATCCAAACCTACCCTGCAGTTATAAAACCTGCAGCTATGATAGTAACTCATTTCTGCTAACTCAAGTCAGTGTTGAAAGATTGTTTTCTGCATTGAAATTTATAAAATCAGATCTTAGAGCTTCAATTAAGCAAGATCTTGCACAAGCTATTTTATTCTAAAAGAAATAATAATTAAATAAATTTTTACTCCTTGCTTTTTTGGTTTTTCATAAAATTTTTATAGATAGGATTTTTTTTATTATTTATATTAGGATATATTTTTTTCTCTTTTAAATTTTTTTTTACCCAGAGTAAATTTGTATATAATTATTTTTTGGGGGGGGGGGTTAAAAGTTTAAGTTTGCTGGTTTCAGTCCTCCTATCAAGCTGCTATGTTGCCAGTAAATTTGTATATGATTAATTTTCTTTAGGTACATATTTATTAGGATATATTTTCTCTCTTAAATTTTTGTTTTACCCAGAGTAAATTTGTATATGATTTTTTTTTAAGTATATATATACTAGGATATATTTTCATTTTAATTATGCATATCAGGAATCCTTTCTTTTGAAATGTCCCCAAACTCTGCATTTGGTTTTCTTTATAAATAAAATTTCCATATGGCATTCTTTAGTTTATTCAACCACTTAAGCTGATAATTTCTAAAATATGTGTTGGAAAAATAGCCAGATGATAGTCAATAAAGAGGGAAAGCCATCATCACACTTTCATGCTGCCCTTTTAAGATTATTAGATAATAATATTGAAAATCTAAGGAGTCAGAGTGGGAGTTTTAGCCTACTGACTGCACAGCCCTTGCATATCAAGCCTAACCTTCCCCAATAAGTTACTTGAAGTCAATAGTGCCCTGTTCAACCAACCATGACCAGAATACAGCTATTCCCATGAGGGTTTTCTTTTTGAAATTGCCATGGACTCTAGTTCCACTGGGAGAAGCTGTGGAAGCTGGTCTCCTCCCATACCCCCTTAGCTTTTTGCAGGAGACCATGCTAGACGCGTGCCCCCCATCCCACCATCTCGGGGTATAAGGGTTTAGCAACCCTAGCATCATGGGTTAGTAGCCAGCAAGGAGGATGTGTGATTTACACCCAGCATGATGTCTCCATTTTTCTCTTTGCTATAAATACATCCTTTCACACATTAGCAGTGTAGCTGCACCACCATACTGTTATTTCTGTATGCATTTCACCCTCTCCCAACTCTCAAGCGGGGGACTTATTCCTAGTCATGGCACAGTTGCTGAGGCCCTTTCTACTGCTTGTGTTTTGAATGGTAGACACCCCCTCTGGGGAGATGACTTGATCAATCCCAGGGGTCAGGTACTTACTGACCTAGCCAATCAGCCAAGGATTGGTATCATAAAAGTGGATAAGTTTATGCATTGCTGCCCTAAAACCGCTTCATTTTCCTTTCTTGATCTATCCATGTGCTCTCCAGATGCAGAGCCTGATTTGGTGTGGGAGGTAATTGATGACCTCTACAGTAGTGATCACTTTCTCATTCAAATATAATTTTTTATTTTATTTCTACCTCTGCCACCTGAAAGCTCCATCCCCCTCCCTAGTGGTGCTTGGTGCAGGCACAGTGATTTGTATTTCTCTTTGCTAAAATATTCATTTTGTCTTGTTTATTTCACTATTAGGTTTTTAAAGATCTTACAGAGCTTTATTAATATGCTCTCTTAGAATATCAAACTTTTATTAAATTAATCTGTTCTCTCTTCTCTCTTTTAGGCCACACTGACAATGTAAAATCCTTGATTGTCAATAGAGATGGAACACAGGTACTGTCTGGAAGCTCTGATGGCACCATTAAGTTGTGGTCTTTGGCTCAACAAAGATGTATGTTGACCATCAGAGTTCACGAAGAGGCTGTGTGGGCATTACAGGTATTGATTGATATAGCTTGATAAGTAATTGTCTTAAGGCTCATTTTATCTAGACTTCATCTTACCCAGAGATACCCCCCATTGCTGTAACATGACAAAGCACATGGAATGGCTTACATTTAAAATACACTTTTTTGCAGTTATTTTGTATAATCTTATGATAAGTGCTTGCCTTGCTAGATACCCAAGTTAATTCATATCATGAATTAGTGTTTCTTAACTCTTTATAGTGTTAATTTGTGTAATACTCTTTCGCTTTCGTGAGTTGAGAAAAAGCTGGTTAGGTGAGAGTGTGGTTGAAATTGGGCATGAATTTTGGGGGGGTTTGTATTAGATGTTCTATGTGGGCTGCAAGCGTATGTAGTAGAATTAAAGGTAAGAGCACAAGTTTTAGAAAGGATAGCTATGTTGGAGTAGTTAGTCACTGAGCTTAGGAAGGATTTCAGCACTAGGCCCAAAGAGAATTCTTGTGATGGTAAAGTTAGCTAGGAGGAGGACCAGCAGATATAGTTACTAGTGGAGGGTGATAAAGGGAGGAAGGAAACAGCTCTATGAGCATGTTCCCCCTTCCCTTTTGGTCTTCTCTGATATAGCTGGCAGCACAAAGGGTTACACCCAGTCTCTGCTAAAAGTAAGGCTCTCCCCTTCCTATGGGTGACCGTTTCCTATATAGCGAAATGGACATGAGACCATCTTCTTCAGGGACTCTTAAAGCTATCTCGTGAAAGGAGGACAGAACCCAAGGAGCTCCAGCTCCCACACCCAGACACAAGGCTGGACTGGGTGACTTAGAGATGAGAGACCCTTCAGACAGAAGTGATATGCTTACATGGGCTATAAGCGCATGTCTAAACAATTTCACTGTCATTTAATTTTGTTGAGCTATGGCTAGGTTCTGGAATGTTTCGAAGCACACCGCCACTCCTTTTGGCCTGCATAGGCATCTTCACTTGAGGCAAACACCCCACTTGCAGAGGTGTGGAAGCAAGTCAAAAGTATTTAGAGAAAGTGCTTCTCAATTGCTTTATCCACATTCTCTAGCTGGGATGATGCTCTGCCAGCATTCAATGCATGTTATGATGTTGCTAAAGGCCACTGACTGGAGTTTACCCCCAGAGGCGAAGAACCCTTCAATGAATGGTTTATGTTGAATGAGTTGCACTCCTCTCTCACTTCCTGCAAGCATACAACCCCATATGCCCGATGATGTGCTGTATGCCATACTTCGAATCTTAGGTGAGCGAGGCATAGTATTTCTGCTAGATTTGTTCAACAGGATCTGGACACAGGGTATCCTCCCAGACTCCCCAGTTTTGCTTTTCACAAACCAAGGAGAGATCACTCTACCCCGGCTGATTTCCACCCAATTTCTCAACTCCTGCGTGTGCAAGTTGATTGAGAAATTGGTAAATATTAGATTAGCCTTTTTCCTGGACAGTGGAGGCCACCTGTCTTCTGCATAGTGCTGGTTCCATTAGTTCCATTCCATGTTACTCTCTGCGAGGCTTATTATACTGCATGGCAATATGGTATCATGGAGACCTTCTACATGATTGGCTTGATGAGATGCTTCCCAATTTTCATATCTGAATTTCTCTGAGATTGTCAATTGTGTATAAGGGTGAGAGTGCCTCCGGCCCAATAGGGCAGGAAGGAGTCCTGCACGAAAGTCTCCTCATTGTTCCACCCTTTGCCCTTTTCATCAATGGTATCACTTCAGTGCTCTACATTGATAACCTTTCAATCTCTTTTGATGCAGCCCTGATGCAATTCTAAAGCATTAAGCCTGACAGTCATTGAACTCCCTCTTGTTATGCCTAATTGTACAGGTTTTGTTTTCCTTGCCCAACTCTAAGGCAGTGTACTTCTGTCACTATCCACAGCTCCACCCAGACCAGGACTTTTTTCTATAGGGGGCGAGCCTAGAATTGGGCTTTTACCATTTCCTTAGTCTTGTTTTTCACTTAGGCCTAACCTGGGAGGACCATATTTATATTTGAAGCCGTAGAGTCTCTTGTTGTATCACATCTATGGACATTCTGCATTCAGTGATATTCAGCACCTGTGTTGTTTTATTATTTGTTCCCCCATAGCTTGAGTAAAGTAATGATACAGGTTCTATCCATCTGCAGCCAAGTGTGAATCCTCTTCTCCCAAAGCTACCACAGCACTGGGCATATTGTGTTTTGACCTTTTGGAGCACACCATGCCAGTGTACATGGATGGCTTCAAGTCCCAGGAATAGGTCTTCTGCACTGTATCTCCTCTGCTTGAATTCAGCCAGACTACCAGGTGCAGCATCTGTCTCCACAGCCACGATGGTTGCAATACAATGCTCAGTACAATAGATAACACATTCCCAGTTCGGAGACCGAATTGTGATCTACAGAAACTCACAAAGCCCCTTTAATGCTCTCAGGCCATTGGAATCTCTGTATTTCCTGGTTTTAGGTATCTGTGATCCCACGGTTGCAGTGAGGCAGGCATATGTCAAGATTATCTTGTGCTTGGTTCCTGGCCATTTTGGGATTTCAGCGAATGAAGGTGCCACAAGGATTTGCTGTCAAGACCAGGGTTTTCTTTTTCTCACACTGATTAAGTGGCAGGAATCAGCTCATCCCTCTAGGCTGTCTAGCAAAGAGGATGGGAGATGGCTGATGGGAACTTAAAGTTGCTTGTCACAGTGACTTTTCCCATGGACCTAACACTTCAATGCCTCAGTGGTTTCACAGCTACTTTCTGTCATCTTTGATTTGGCACCCTTTGGGAGGTAAAGCAATTTAATGGAGTGCTCCCCTGCACCTTAACTGCAACATCTGTTTTTTCCTCTTAGATTGTTAGGTTTCTTCTTTCTGAATATCCTAGGTGTGAGAGTCTTTGTGCACATTGCCTGTCCCAGTACCTTTGTTAGCGGGGTCGCTACTGCTTGTCTCTTTTGCTCGAGACAAGTTTGTGCTTACAGACTTTTGGACTATATCACTTTCTATAGGAGGCTGGCTTTATCCATCCATTTTATTTGACTCTTTGTTTTTGGTTGCACCAAGTGCTGGGGGAAATTTGGCCTCCCCCCCCCCTCCCCCCAATGTTAGAGCATGCCTCTTTCTTCTTGCTTCACTTTTGCCTCCTTTTTTTTGCTGCCATATTAAAAACTAGCACAGTCCTTTCAAATCTCCCAATCACACCACATTTTTCACATGCATTCCTCTCTGACTATTACAAATCCTCGCATATTGTCCCATCTTTCCATAATTCCCATACAATCTCCAGTCCCATTCCTTCTTTCACCCTCTGTGCAATTCTGTGCAAACTACCCATTTTTTCCACACTTAACATTTGATTCTTTTTGCATTTCCACTTTTTATTTAATAAGATAACCCATTTGGCCACATTTAAACAAGTTCTTGTTATCAAGTAACACTCAGATTTCACATCCCCAACCTGCCACACACTCAACATTCCACTTGCTGATTCACAGATTGATCCATCACATTCCTATTCCGATTCTTCTCACTCATACAGTATGTTATTATAATTATTATACTTCCTCCCATTCCCACTCATGATTCTAATTCCCAACTGCTCAACTACTTTTATTTCAATTCTCTTCCTGACTTACATATACTTGGCTTTGTTTTGTCTGCAAAATTGTCTTAAAGAAATTGCCATCACTTCAACAGGGTTATTCCTTGCAAGACTGAAAGTCAAGTATGACATTCTTAATTCTTGTGCCCCTAAATATACTGATGCTTCCTCTCTGCCATATCTCTCAAATTCATCATCTTTGACAATTTCCCAAAAGATCTTCCTTCCCACAACCACCTTTCCCCATCCATCACAACATTTCCTTTTTTCTTGAGTTAACATGTACATATCATTTAGAACAGTGCTCAGCAACTTCATTAATCCCTTCATTGCCAAATTTGTCTTCCTATGCTTTAAACCAGCTTTCACTTTCTTAACTTGGTCCCTAATTCTTTTTTCACTATTTTATACTTCAGTTCACCCACACTCATAATTGTCTTGTAAAAGTCACATTAGCTCTCTTCCAAAACTTCACCCTATTTCCTTAGTCAAAATCTATTATTCTCACTAAACTTTTCCTTAAAAAAATTCCTTCATATCCTTATTTACCTTTGGAATTCCCAATCAATACACTTCTATGCATTTCAATTTCACTTTCTCTTCACTCTCCTCTTCACAGTCAGACTCCTTATTTTCATTTGTACTAGGGTAAAGGAATCTACACTCCTTGACAATTTAACTTGCACCAGTCAGTTGTGGTGTCAATTCTTAATGTCTTCTTTTCTTACCTACACTCCATGTCAGACATGTTTCTCATCTCTTCCTCTTCCTTTTTCCTAATACCCACTACTACAGAAGTTGAGATCACACCATCACTAATTACACACAGTTCTCCCCTCCATAATTCTCTCTTCCATTTTAACTTCTACTTGTACTGTCATTCTTTCCTCAAGTCTAATTTCACTATCCTTAATCTTCTCCATTCAAGCTTCCATTTCCCTCATCTTCCTCTTCAACTTATCATTTTATTCTCTTTACTGTGCATTTTCTCTTTTTGCTGCAGTACCTCCCTCAGTTGCTTTAATTTAACTTATAAGCTTTCCTTTCTTACCCCTTCCATTTTCTTTCACAGTATCTGGTTTTAAATAAGGATAATAATATAGGAAAATTTAAACCCTCACCCCCTTTAGTCCACTAGGCACCAAGGGGGGATATATGTGGCAGTTGGTCCTGGAAACTGCCTGCTAAGACACTTTTCTATACTGTCTTAGGGGTCCTTGGCTGCCTAGAGGGAGATGTAAGGAGACAAGATATACTAACAAACCTAATTTGACCCCCCCCTCCCCCCCCAAATAAATATAAAATGTATAAATGAAGATATAGAAATCTTTACCAATGCCATACAAATCCTTAACCTATGCAATTCCCAACATAAATGGACCAGCTATTAAAAAAAAAACAAAAAACGAAAACCAGTAAATGATTCATACACAAAATAACCCTTAATATGTGTGTCTAACCAATTGAAATAATTGTGGAAAATAAACCACCATGCCTTTCCTTATACCACAACCTGTATACACACATTTATAATTTGCCCTTGTCTCAGATTTGGGGCCTAAATTTCACTTTCTCTTTCTCTGGATCTATGGGCACATAGCATCACTTTCTCTTCTCTCCAAGTGGCACTGGACTTGGAATCGTGCTCAGGAACAAAGTAGAACTTCCTAATTCTCACTCAAGCAGCGAGCTCTAAGGAACTGGAGAAATTACTTTATTTTTATTATTTAATAGTTTATGGCTCTTTAGATACCAACTCAACCCCACTATCACCTATATACCTTGAATCCTGTCTACTTTCTGTGCAGACGTATAAAACCATTCAGCTAGTCAGCTAATGTCCAATCAAAAGTATAATTTTTCCTATATGCTGAAAAAAATCCCTTTCCTTTCTCTTGCCATGACCTCTTATGAAACAAAAGGTAGAAATTAGGTACATTCACAGGTAAATTGAAGTGAATTACCTACACCAACTACTACAACATCAATATGAATCCTCTCCCTCATGAGGCCACTTGGCTAGGGTGCACTTTGGACTTATCCTTTTTGGTTAGCAGAAGAGTCCAGATGTGATCATCATGGATAATTTCTAGAATGCAACACAGCACCCCCACATAATTAAGAAAGACTGCACTGCATACTATCACACACACCAACAGCACAGTATATACTCCCTAAGGGGTCTCTGGGAAAACTTGGTGTAGGCCATTTCCTTCCTTAGGATCTTGGAACTACTCACCATAGTCTAAAGGTCATCAACAACATCCCAGAAAATATTTGCAACTATGGCAACATTATAGATAAATGGAGTGGTGTATTTCTGAGAGAAGCCCATCCAGTCAGCCGAGTTCATCAAAGCGGTTGGGTTGGCATTGGGACAGGGGAATTGATGTAAAGTATTCCCAAAACTACCCATCTTTTTTTTGACTTATTGATGAGGCACTATGCATAGTGGTTTCAATTTTATAACTTAATTTTGTTAGGTCTTTCAGTTTTTATATTCCTTAGGCCAATGAAAATTTCACCCTTATCTACTCTGGTGGCCGAGATAAGCGGATTTATGTCACAGAACCGCGGCAACCTGACCGAAGTGTCCTTCTCTGCCAAGAAGAGGAGCCCATCCTGAAAATGCTGCTCTGTCCTGACAACTCATCCCTTTTCGTTGCCACTACCTCATCTTGTATAAAGTGTTGGGTAAGTTCATATTCATTATTAACTAAATCATTTTTTTGAGTTTGCAACTATTAGAAATACTATGGTGGAAACCTTTTTTCCAGCTAGCCACCACTGGGCTCAAATGAAGGGGGGGGGGTGACTATTTCTCAAAAGCATTCCTCTTGGATACTGAATGAATGTGGGATCCATTCATTCCCTTTTCTTCTTCAAATTTTCACTACTGCTTTCAGTCTGTCATTTTATTCCTTTTTTTGTCTAGTATAAATGATAATATAGTTTGGTGAAATTTTTTTGGTAATCTATTATTCTATAGTTTTGTTAAATTTTTAGTAATGAATCTTTATGTTCATTTTGGCTGAAAGGAGGTTTCTAACTGGGCCTCCATAAAGGCAGAGCAGTTTGCTTTCCTGGACACTGTGCTGACGGGACTCAGCACCCTGTCTGGCCCTAGCTTAGCCTCTTATCCTTCTTTCAGACACCCTGCTTCCTCACAATCTACAATCTACAATTCCCTACAATCTCCCTCAACTTTCTCTGGCCTGCCTCTAATTTCACAGGGTTGTTACCGACACCATCCCAGATTGGGACTGAGGGGGGAGGGGATGTCCCCTCACCCCTGAGATCCAGTTTGGGGCGGTGAGTTTTAACTACCTGCTTCTTGCTCCACCTTCATCCTCTTTGCATCCCTTTTCTTCATTTCTGTAGCCTCTTATTCGCCCCTTGCAGAGCGGCCTATTGCAGGGGGGGATCAGTATTTGCGTCCCGCATTTACAACAGGGTCCCCATGCCCATCAATGAAAATCTTAAAAAACCTGATTTCTGGCACAGGGACTGAGTCTCTGACTAACCTGGACTGTCTTAAGGACTTTAATTTGGATGCTCCTTCAGCTCCTGCTATTACTAATAGCAGAGCTACAGCAGACAAGCCAGATGATGTGGTTGCTCCTTGCTCATCTGGTCTTGCTGCTGACAAACCTAAAAAGTTCACACTACACACTTCTATGCAGAATATCGCAGCAGAACCTACTTAATTAAGCACTGAAACTGAATGCATTACCATGTTTTCCACATACGAGAACAATACAGACAACCATGCTGAAACTATAAATGAAAATGACAATGAAGGCCTTAGGGAGGTTCCCAAATACAATCTAATGCTGAGGCAGTGGCTCCGCCCACTACTACCCAAGACATTAGAGACTCAAATGTTGTAACACTGGAACCTTATGTACCACATTCCATTCATAGTCCAGCTAGGTCCACAGCTGAGAATTCTTGGATTCCAGTAGTGAGGTGTAGAAAGGGACGACAGAGACAGCATCAACTGCAAGCTACTTTTGATTTTAGTTGTGCAGTCACAGCTCCAACTCCCTACTTTGAGAAATACTTCTTCATCCAGATTCCTGGATTAGAGTTAGCTACAGATGTAATAACATTAAACTGGATCAAGACATCTAGTCTTGGTGAAGGCCCAAACTAGTGTGCAGGCCACCGAGATCAGATCATTAAAGTCTCTAGTGGGAAAGAAAATCACTGTTACTGCACACAGCCAATATAACACTGTTAAGGGTGTAATTCGCACCCCTACACTACAGCAGTCATCAGTAGATGAAATACATGAACATCTGAAGGACCAAGGTGTCACAGATGTCTGCAGAGTACAACTGAGATGAGATGGACAATTAGTACCAACTGTCACTTATTTCCTCACTTTTAACCTCCACTCCTGTCCGCCAATGCTTCGTGTCACTCGCTGGGTATTGGTTGAGGTGGACCAGTACTGCCCACAGCAGTGTTACAAATGTCCGCAGTTTGGCCATGTAGCAAAACATTGCCATAGAGAGGTAGACATGTGTGCCTGATGTAGTGGTGGAGGTCATGGAAAGAATGCATGCACAAGTAAGGTGTCTTACTTCCATTGTAAGGGACCTCACTACAGTAATGATAGACAATGTCCAAAATACAAATATTAGAAAGATGTTTTGGACCTACAGATGAGAGAGCAAATTCCTCATTTTGCAGCTCTCCAAAAAATCTTAGACCAACACCCTATCTATGAGCCTTTATACTCTGCTCCTTTCCAAGAGGGCAATGTCGCAATTAACAGTACAGTTGCCTCAGCAAGGACCACACCTAATCTTCCTACAATGTCAACCACGGCAAATACTCCTTCAACATCCACACCACAGAGATGGCATCAGCACTGATGCTATCGTGGATGTGGAGCGTGAAATAGGACCTACTCCTCTTGTGAAAACTAGGGGATCTCCTCCAAAAGTACAGTCTGCAAATAAAATGGATGCATCTTGTATTTTGAAGAAAGCAGAACAAACAAAATCTCTTAAAAGACCATCTGCCTAAGTCTGACAACCCTCACACTCAAATGTGATCGCCTTCATGATTGCAAAAGACTACCTCTATTCCACCTAAAGAACAACAGCAACCTAAGACAGTCACAGACCCAAGCTCGCTTGGAACACAACAACATACAACTTCAAGACTAGAACTCCCCCCAAAAAACTCAGGCTAGTGAGACTTCTGAGACCCCTGCAACTGGAGACTCGTACTACTCATAGTACAAAAAAAAAACATTTACTTTGCCTACAAAATCACAACAACCCCCCCCCAAAATATCATGTTACACCTTGTCTACCAGAGTAATGTGCAAAAGATCCCAGTTATTGACACTCAAGAAACTCCACTTCCGTCCCACTCCCAAAATAAAAAAAAATTCAGCCTTCTCTCAATCTACCATATTGCAATGGAACCTGGGATTATTTCATACCAGGTTTCAAGACTTAAAACCGCTTATACAAGAAACTCAACTGGTCTGGATTTGTCTACAGGAAACACATATTATAGATGCGTGGATTCATCCGCCATCTGGTTACAAGTTTGTTATTTTGGCTCCAGTGCATATTGATGGTCATGAACTTGGTGCATAACAGACTGTCATTCGCTCCACTAGTGCTGAATATGACTCTTAAAATAATAGCAGTACAAGTCCATCTAAACAAGACCTATACTGTCTGTTCACTTTACTTACCACATGTCAATGTTGCCTCAGCTGACATTGAACACCTAATAAGCCAATTACCAGCACTTTTCCTCCTTAGTGATATGAATGCAAAAAGGCCCTTATAGGGTGAAATGACATAATGATCGTTGATGATGATTTGAACAACTACCGACTACACTCCCGATTGCACTCATAAATGATAATACTCCCACTCACTTCCACATCCAAACCAATACTTCTTCAACGATAGACCTAGCTATCTGTTCAGTAGATAGGATTCTTGATTTTGATGAATACTTAGTTATCTCCTCGTTGCATGGTAGTGATCATTACCCGATTAAATTGATCCTCACAGACCCTGCAAACATAGGTGACAGCCCTGATCGCTATAATATTGAAAAAGCTGATTGGAATAAATATTTTGCTGCAATGCTTACAGTCCTGAAAGCAGAGGATATTCTCGATATAAATGTCCTCATGGATACCATAGTTACAATCTTTATTTCAGCTGCTACACAAGCAATCCCTCTAAAGTCAGGATTGAAAGGATGAACTCCAGTGCCCTGGTTTACGGATGAATGAAAATAAGCACGTTTTGCTCGCCTAAGAGGAGAGAGGGCTATGAAAAGGAACCACTCAGTGCAAACTAAAATTACCTATACTAGAGCCAAAGCACATTGTCATCAAGTTTTTAAGGAAACTCAGCAGCAATCATGGAAAAATTATTTGTCATTTACATCCTGATTGTCATTGCATCAAGTATGGAAACGTATTAGCAAAATATCTGGTGAATTTACTCCAAATCCTACTCCAGTACTATGTTCTCCTGATGGAGACCTCAGACGTGATCATGCCGCTGTGGAAAATTACTTTGCACATCATTTTAGCAATATATCTGGTGATCATAATTACTCTGACGCCTTTAAATGACATAAAGAAACTGTTGAGTCTACTCCACTTTCCTTCCATTCACAAACTTTTGCTCAAAAACATTACAATCTACCTTTCACTTATTGTGAATTCGCATCTGCTTTGTCAATGACGCACAACAGTTTTTAAGGAAGCTCAGCAGCAATCATGGTGTTACATATACCTTTATCAAACATGCTCACCCATCCCTAGGAGAATTGCTTTTGGGAGCATATAACAGAATATATACAGAGGAAATTGCCCCACAGAGCTGGGGTGTGGGATTTGCATTGCTTATTCCCAAGCTGGCGAAGGATTTATATATTCAAGGGAATTACAGACCCATCACACTGACCAACTGTACGTGTAAGTTGATGGAGAAAATGGTTAACAGTTGATTTATGACTATCCTTGAATGGGAAGACCATTTAACCCCAGCGCAATCAGATTTCCATCGTTGATGCAGTACCACAGACCACCTGATTCAATTGCAGACAGATATCATGGCAGCCTTCAACTCTCGTTTGCATACCATAGTAATATTCTTTGATTTACAGAAAGCCTACGATACCGCATGGAGGAGAGGTATTCTTCAGACAATATATGATTTTGGGTTCAGGAGAAATCTGCCCATCTTCATTCAGAACTTCTTAAATAATAAAAGTATCCAAGTACGAATTAACCACGTCACCTCCGACCCTAAATTGTTAACTCAGAGAGTCCCTCAAGGTAGTGTTTTGTCTTGTACCTGTTTCCTTTTGAAAATTAATGGAATCACTAGGTCTCTTCCCAACAGTATTACATCAACTTTGTATGTTGATGACTTGGCAATATATGCATCTGGAACAATCCCCCATCTACTTGGATGTCATCCTCAGGTTGCTCTATGTAACCTTGAGAAGGGGAGTAATAAGACTGGTTTTACCTTTTCTACCATGAAAACTGCATCTATGCACATCTGCAGGAAGCGAGGATGCCCTAGGATGGCAGCAAACTTATCCATATATGGTAGACCAATCACTAATGTGCTGGTCTACCAATTACTTGGGATGTACATTGATGATAACTTGGAAACCACATATTACCCATCTGAAACCCTCGCTCTCCTCAAATATATATCACATAGAAGCTGGGGAGCAGATCGGACATCCCTGCTGCGGGTTGTACATCATGCTTCTGAAGCCTGAATTAGACTATGGTTGTGACACATACTCATCGGCTTCTCATACATAATTAAATAGAATAACACCAATACATAATGCAGCCATCCAGACTGCAACTGGCGTTTTTCGATCATCCCCATTAAATAGCCTTTATGCTGAAACATAATGAAATATAAAGCTGCTCAATACGTATCTACGAATCAAGTGCAATCTGACCCACCCTCTCCATGAATGCATAGCACTGATGGATGATGAAGATGAGTCTAGCCAAGAGGATGTGCACATCCCCAATCCAGCCATACTTGTTTCTTTCAATTGACGAAAGCGCATACATTATGACAGTATCACCACCCATGTACCTTTTGTGGTCCTTAACAAACTTGAAGACTTGTAAAGACTTAAAATATTCCAAAGATTGCAGTCCTCCCCATGTACTTTGCACATTTTTCACTAGATAGTGTTGCACATGATGGGTCTCTTATAATATACACAGATGGATCCAAATTTGAAGACATGAATTTCACATATACATGATGCATTCAGTCTCATGCTACCGTATTTACTACAGAACTCTACGCCATTTATTATAGCCTAAATTATACTGCATCACTTCATAATGACCAACCTGTCACTATTCATACTGACTAGAAGTGCTATAATGGCTATCCAACAATATCCTACTTGGAATCCACTGGTTCAGGTAATGAAGCAGTGGACACATTGGCTCACCATTGCGCGACCACTGGACAGCTTTTAGCAATCGATCTGCACCAGAGTGACTTTAAATGTTACATCAAGAAAGCTGAGATGGCCTGATGGAAGCAGACTTGGCCAAAAGTTGGCCTTGATAATAAATATCAATGAGTCAGCAGTTCTATTTTGCCATTGGCTTCCGCACTATCATCAAATAGGTCCTGGGGGGATCACTCTTTGTAGATTGCGCATTGGCCACACAAAACTCACACACAGCTACCATATAGAATTAAACCATTGACCCTGATGTGATGACTGTTTAGTCAATTTAACTATATACCATAATGAGTGCCCATCATATCTGGAATATCATCAACAATATTTCGGTCCAGGTCCTTATAGACTTGACTTATTATTGGGGAACAAGTACAGTAATCTACATGGCCCCCTGCATCGATATTTAACAGACATAGGTCTCCTTCGAGACCTATAATGTGTTGCTTTTATCCAAATTACTATTATATTGTTATTTAGTTAGATATTTATGATTTTAAATATGACTTTAAAGTTTTATTTTTATGCCTCTTTACTGAAAGCTCCTGATCTCACTATAATAGATATATCTTATTTTCGTGTCCTCTAAATACTCCAGATTGCTTCTTATATTCTGGAAATTTTTGCCACATAATTCTACTCGAGATTCACTGTTGAATAACCCTATGGTGTCTACGGTGGTAAAACACCTAATATAATAATAATAATAATAATGTCTTCTTACACTACCTCCTCCCTTTCCCTACAACCTTTCCCACAACTTTTTCTAGTCAGCCTCTAATTTCACAGGGTAGACACCGACCAGCTTCCTCTCACCAACCATCCTGGATGGGGGCTGAGGGGGGAGGGGACATTGTCCCTCAACCCTGAGCTCTGGTTTGGGGTGGTGGGCTTTTAACAAACTGCTTCACCCACATCTTCCTCACATTCCCTTTCATTCTCCTTTTACTGTATCGATTTTACAGTAAGCCTAAAGTAGAGCCACAATGCTGATGGGCTGCCAGGACCTTAGGCAGGAGGAGCTGGTTACTGCGGGGGTTGATTAGCGTTTGCGTCCCATGTCACTAATAGGGTCACAATGCCCATGAGTGAAAATCAAAAAACAAATAAAAAAAAATCTCACCCTTTACTCCTCCTTCACCAGTGACGCAGCCACCTTTGGGCAGCTCCATGGAAAAAATGGAGTCCCACCCCCCCCTCCCATGTGCTTTCTCAGGGGACCTTCCAAATTTCTTATATTGGAGAGGAGGCTTACTCCTCTCCTAGGCATACAGGTGCAGTCATCTCCCCCTCACCACCTTCTCCGGAGGCACCTCCCTCTTTCCAGTGGCAGTCCCTCCTTTTCTTTTATATGGGACTGCCAAGAAAGCATGCCAGTGGCCCATAATTGATCCTCCCACTGAGAGTGGCTCGATTGACCTAACCCTCTTAGGGCAACAAGGGATGACAGCCCATGCACCCTAACATCCTGCACTTATGCATTAAGACCTTATAGGGGTCTAGCATACCTGTCCCTGTCTCTTCCCTAATGGATGCTGGTTCACTGGTCTAAGATGAGACGACCAAAGGTACCTCGAATCAGATCCATAATGTCTTGGGGGGCATATGGAGGCCCCCCCTCCTTGATATTGACATGGTCCCTGAAGTGACCCACCCCAGATAGTAAGATCTTCCATGCGGTCAAACCCGTGCTCAGTGCAAAGCACAGAACCTGACTCTGCCCCTGTGCAAGCTCTTCAGATGGCTCGGGTCCTCGAAGCCTCACAAGGAGTGGAGGGAGTTCCTCTCCCAGCTGGTGCCCCTGTGACAGCAGAGACCTTTTCCATCTCAGAGAAGGATTTTGCTGATGCCGGCCCATCTGGCCTAGGAGCAACTTCCGGCGGAGGAGTGAAGCGGGTGCATTCCCCACCCGCCTCTCCTAAAAAGAAAAATAATCTGCAGAAGCCACGAGGACGGACGGGTCCGCCTCCGTTTCGGCAAGTGACCATCGGCGTGTCCGGTCCCGGTGCTCTCCTGGGTGGGTAGTCTCTGACCAAGACCAAAAGTGCAATTGCGCAGAGCGGAGCCTCGATTACGTCGGGGCCCCTCATTCAAGAGTTTCCTGGCGTTTTTGAGCTGGCTGGCTTTAAACGTTTCCTCGTTATTCGCTCCACTGGTGGCAGCATGTTTGCTAATGGCAACGTGATCCATCAGGGTAAATAGACCCGTTTCTCGGATGGGAGCCTTCTGGTGAAAATGTTGAATCCCTCCGAGGTGGCCATGATTAGTGCCTTGCGGACACATGATGGCACGCCAGTGAGTGTGACATCGCACTTTACCGGGAACTTCTTGAAAGGAGTGGTTTATGCGAGGGAACTCGTGGACTACTCCATATGACATCACTTTAGAACTGGCCGACCATGGAGTGGTCAAAGTCGAATGCATGATGAGAAGACAAGGAGGGGGCCTAGAGACCCACCCCTACACTCTTCGTCACATTCGACTGTGACAAGATCCCTGAGTGGGTGCTTGCCAGTTGGTATCGGTACTGTGTGAAGGCATTCGTGCCACTGCCACGGAGGTGCTACTACTGACACTGATTCGACCATACAAATCGCTCCTGTAGACGTGCAAAGTCGGGGTTACCCCAAGTCTGTGTAAGTTGGTCCAAGCCCACACACGATAAGTCCAAATCGTGTGTGGCCAAGTGTGTCAATTGCGGAGAGACGCATCCTGGTTTTTCGAAGCAATGCGTTGCGTATCTCTTTGAGGAGAAATCCTGGCTGTTCAGGTCCAGGATCATCTCTCATTTTGAGAGGCTAAGGACTTGGTCCTGGTAGGCCTTATGCCTCAATGTTAAGAAAGACACCCTCTGCTCCTGACCCCTCCAGGCCTACGAGCACTGTCGTTTCCGTGCCCATTCGGAACCCTTCTACGGGTTCTATCCACCCTGGGTGCTCCCCTGGTAGAGCTGGTGGCATAAAGGGGGTTCACACAAAGCCCCGGCTAAAAACAGGGCTCCCCTCCTTCCCCCAGCGTGACTGTTTTCCGTAAAGCGAAACGGCCGCACTGCTCCACCGAGTTGTTAGACTCGCAATAGATAACACCCCTAATGTTGGTCATGAGGCCATCTTTCGGTGTTTCTAAAGTTGCCTCCCAAAATGAAGACAGCACTAAAGGAGTTTCACCTCCTACGCAGTTTCCTCTCGACATCCAATAAGTACATTCCTCCATTGCTGTTCAAAGTTGTTTATTCCTTCACAGCATCTTGTCTTCCATAGTGTCCTATTCAAGGCTATGTTTCCTTAATATTCCCTAAAGCAAGTCCCTATTCACTGTATCAAATGCCTTGGAGAGGTCGATGAATGCAAAACAGATTTTCTTGTTGCTCGGCTTTTCTTTTGAAGTTGCTTCACAGCAAAAATCATATCAACTGTGCTCCTCTCCCTGCAGAAAACACATTGAGACTCAGGAACAACTCTGTTAATCAGATGCTGATTATTTCTGAATAGTATGATTCTTGCCAGAACCTTCCCTGCCATGACTAGCAAAGATATTCCTCGGCTGTTCCCAATCTGCACAGTCACCTTTGTTCTTATATATAGATATGATAGTAGCATCTTTCCAATTCTCTGGTAGGTCTTCTTTTTGCCAGATCAGGGCTATTAAATCATGTATCCTATGTATCAATGTTCCTCCACCATTTTTTTTATATTTCTGAGGGGACTCCATCCAGGCCTAGTGATTTGTGGTTCTTTAAACTCTGGATTGCTGTGTTAACTTCTTCTCTTGTAGGCTCAGCATCCAGTTGATTTATTGTAAGGTAACCGTAGTAGGTTTAGCACTGTGGCATCAGTATGCATGTATTTATGAGTGTTCTTTCCATCTTGCAACAATTTAATCTCTAACAGTGTATAGTGTGCTTCCATCAGCTGATCTAACAGGTATTATTTTGTTTCCAAATGGGCCATATACTTGCTTTAACGCATCATTATAAATTGTGACTGTCTCCCACATCGGCAAATCCTTGTATTTCCCTGGCTTTTTCAATCCATCTGACTAGCCTGTAGTCACTCCAACATTTGGCTCCACACATCGCTTGTGTGATTAATGTCTTTTTTGTCCTGTTGTTTAACAATCACATAATCCATCATGTGCCAATGCCCAGGTCTTAGATGCATCCATGTGCCTTTGTATATATTTTTCATCTGGAAGATGGTGTTGGTAATTGCAAGAGAGTGTTCTGAGCATAGCACAAGAAGGTGATGTCCATTTTCATTCATTTTCCCAATGCCATGATGCCCAAGTACTCTTTCCCACACATGATGTTCCACACCAACGCAGGCATTAAAGCAGGATTATCTGGGCAGTTTTGTCTACCAGCTGAAGATCTGCATCAAGCAAGTCATAAAAGAAGTTCTTATCCTTTTCGGTACTATTTAGAGTAGGTGTGTAGCAGCTAAAAATTGTGGTATATCATCCCTCAGTTAAAAGAATTCTTCATTTCATCATACATGCATTTATTGCTATCGGTGTGTTAGTGATTGATTGCAATATATGGTTTTTTATATCAAAGCCAACACCATGGTTGCATCGCTCCTGAGTTGAGTAGCCTATCTAGTAGAATGTGTAGCTGCCACCACCCTCTAACAAGGAACCTTCATTGGGCAGCCTTGTATCACTCAATGCTGAAGTTCAAGGGCCACCAGAGCTGTTCTCCATGGGGGTCGATTGTCATTTCCATCATCTGCTGGTCTGTCCATCAGGGTGCGAACATTCCAACTTACAATAGTGAGTTATACATTTTTGTTTCTTATTCTATGGCCACATTTATGGGGTGACCTGAGGAGCTTGGCCACCCACCCGGTTAAGGGTGAAGCAGACAATTTTGGAGCAACCTTTTCTATGCTCCTTCCCCATGTAGGGGTAAACAGTGTGGTCCTAAAGAGGGATACTCAGTCGAGCAGAGTTTCACCGAACATCCGCTGTCTCATCCTGGATAGTGAGCGACCATTTGCTCCACGCTGCTAGATGTGTAGACTACCAGCTAGGGACTGCCAGTCACAGCCACAACCTGACCCATCATCAGTCACCCATCGCCGCCGGACTACTCATATAAGGCACATGCACCTGCACTAAAAGTTTGAGTGGGTAAGGAGGCGTGCAATCTTCAGATCCACTATCTTGTACACCAGCCCATGGCCCCAATAGCAAGGAGAACCAAGATAATTGGGATAATTAGTTGCAGAAGGTTGCCAATAGCCAAGGAAGTAAATATCCTGGTGTTGTAGTGGGCCAAAAATCTAGGCTCTAACCCCAGTCAATCCAACCTGCTTCCTACACTAATTTGGATGTGAGAAATTGAGGGAGAAATGAAACGGATTGTATGTACAGTCCTTTGCTTATAAAAAATATGGGGTAAATATTTACAAGAGATAGGGCTGAATAAATTTGAGATCTCGTAAAAATAATCATACATATTGGCAAAATATCCACAATCTTATTTAACTAAATGCTACTACCAAACAAACAAGAGAGATATGAAAAAACAACAAATGCAATAAACAAGATGAATGTACAACAAGTATTACAAAATCGTATCAAGGAGGCCTAACAACCACACTTGATAAAAAAAAACAATACAACAAGAAAAAGCCTCACGTGATAGCCCAGTGGGGAAGTCCTGCTGGCTGCCACTCGAGTGTTCACAATGCCTAGGACTTATCAAGAAAAACTAGTGCTTCCGAGCTCAATATAATATATAGTGATCTTGTTGCAGTATTGAAGCTATATAGAATCCCTCCTCCTTCAAATGGGACGTACACTAACTTTACTGCCACTCTTTACAAAAAGGAAAGATTAAATCTTACAAATCTTTATCTCTCATACAGTGGCTTATCATACTATATCAAACAACGCGTAAATAGCTGAGGAAGAGAAAAAAAACATTTTAACCAAAACATGAAATCAATTAAATAAAAAAAAGAAAGAAAAAAAAACATTCTCATTCATACACACATTCTTACAGAGGGAGGGAGAGGGTATTGGGAAAGGGGTGGGAGAATGGCCCTTCACACACACACACACACACATATACACATTCGCTCCACCACAGCGTTGTCTTTATGCCTACCTCCAGGGCATGCTTTTTCCTCAGGGTTATGCTCCAAAATCTTTTGCTCTGCTTCGACTGGAAAATGCTGGCTGCAAGGTCTTCCTTCGTAGACAGCACTTCACCACAGTGTTTTTCGATCTGGAAAAAGCGTATGATAGCGCATGGCGATACGGTATCATGAAGACCCTCCACACGATGTGGGCAAGGGGACGCCTCCCGGTTTTTATATCTGAATTTTTGCGAGATTGCCAATTCCGCGTACGGGTGGGGGGGAACCCTCTCCGGCCTAATGGAGCAGTAAGAGGTGTCCCGCAGGGAAGTGTCTTGAGCGATCATCAACGCATCACCTTGGTGCTGCCAGAAGATGTTCTTGTAACGCTCTACATGGACGACCTTTTGATCTCTTTTGGCGCGGCCCAGATGCCAAATCTGGAGCATCGACTCCAACAGGCATTGAACCGTGTCTCTCGCTATGCCGAATCGCATAGGTTTCGGTTTTCTTTGGCCAAGACTAAGGTGGTGCACTTCTGCCGCCATCCACGGCTCCACCCGACCCAGACTTGCTTCTTAATGGGGTGCGCCTGGAAGTGGTTGAATCGCACCGTTTCCTTGGTCTTGTATTTGACCGACGCCTCATATTCGCAGCCTTAGGGTCTCTTGTACTCGTTCCGTGACGTTCAGCGCTTGGGTCGCTGATAGGGCTGCTGCCTTACTTTTTTATCGATGCTTTGTCTGTTCGAAGCTCGACTACGGATATGAGTTTTATGCATCCATAGCCGAACGTCTATTGCAGAAGGTGGACTCGATCCACCACACCGGCCTTCGCCTTGCGACCGGTGCCTTCCGCACTTCCCCTATTGAGAGCCTGCTTGGCGATGATGGAAATATGCAGCCGAGAGACGCAAGTCATATTGTAAGTCCTTTTGGTTTAGGGATTAGGAAACTCCTTCGAGAGCTAGATATAGCTCTCTGGCCGGTGGCGTCCCTGGTTCTGCCCAGAACGCCACCCTGGAGGGTACCACCGTTGGCTATTTGTCATCACGCCTCTGCTCCCAAAACTTGTACAGCGCCGGGAGTATTGCGTTCGGCCTTTTTGGAGCACATCTCGTGTCATGCTGGAACCATGCCAGTGTATACAGATGGCTCCAAGTCCGAAGAGGGGGTCGGTTTCCACGCCGTATCCCCTCTGTTGGAAGTCACCGGTGCTCTGCCAGGCGCTGCGTCTGTCTTTACGGCTGAGTTGGTGGCAATACACCACTCGGTACGGGAGATTACGCGACGTGCCTGGTTCGGAGACCGGATCGTGGTTTATAGCGACTCACAGAGCGCCTTGAGTGCTCTCGGGGCATTGGAATCTCCGCACCCTCTGGTTCACGATATCCGTGATGTCACGGTTTTAGTGAGCTGGGTGGATGTCGAGATTATCTTCTGCTGTGTTCCTGGACATGTAGGAATGGCAGGAATACGTGCAGCTCTTCGGGCTGCTTGGCAAAGAAGATCGGAGACAGTCGAAGGGAACTTAAAGTTACGTGCCATTGCGCCGCGACTGTTCCCTTGGACCTATCCCCCAATGCCGCGACGGCTTTAGTTCTTTTTTTGTCGTCTCCGAATCGGGCACACTCGTGTGACGCATCGCTATTTAGTGGAGCGCTTGCCTGCGCCCTATTGTGACGATTGCGTCGTTCCCCAGACTGATGAGTACATTCTTTTCAAATATCTCAGACTGGGTGATCTTCGCGCACGTTACCTGTCCGGGTACCGAGATGGGCGAGGTCACTACCGCCTGTCCCTTGTACCGTTTTCTTTGTAGGTCGCATGTTCCTGCACCAAGGGAACCTCCCCCCAGATGCAGGAGCTTGCTTCCTTCTTGTTACGATTTTCCCATATTATTGTTGTTATTGTTTTTCATTTTTATTTTAAAGTAGCCCAGTGCTAGGCTGTCGTGATTGCGGCGACTTGTGCCCAAGTGGGTAGTCGCCAGATAGGCTCCTAAAAAAAAAAAATGCTAGAGTGATATAAACAGCAGAAAGGTATTTACATTAGATTAATATGTTGCCTTCAATGTTATCCTTTTATTTCTTATTCTTTCTTTATCTTCATGGGGCCACAACTTATTTTGTTAGAATTGTTTATTTCAGTACCAATGTAAACTATTTACACAATCTTTAAATATTTACAGAACTTACTTTTATCATTAATTTAATCATCAATCTTATTTAATAAAAGGAGGCTCATCTGTTCTGAAATGGAAAGAGTTATGTTGAGAAAAACATTAACTTTTCATATCAACAAACTAACCCCCTTTTCTCCTTCTTTCCTCTTTCTTTTCTTTATTTTATCCCATATGGATGAATCCCATCAACTTGCTGGTACTAGTTCCTTTTTTGGTTAGGCAATTTGTCAGTTGATCTTCTGAAGGTATCCAGGAGACTTTGGTCAATTCTCCATTATCTATTTTTTCTTTAACTTTGTATATAGGTATGAAGGCTTTTCTCACTTACCACCTTCTTACCCCCTTCTGGCGATTTACAATCTACAAACATTTTTTTTATGCTTACTCCAGTTAGTTCTTTGATCAAATCCTTCAAGAATATTATATCATCCACTGTAGCTAATGTCTCAGCAGATAATATGGACCAACCTACCCGTCTCAGTCTTCTGGATTGCCAACTCAATGGGGGTAGTTTTACCCTCTTCATTCATCCAAAATATAATATGACCTCCCTGGGAACCTCCATCTTTGAGGTTACTAGTGATGGGACGAGTACTCACTATCTAATGATTTTAGTGGTATCAGTACTCGGAGAGTGGTCGGACACGTGGCAAATGCCTTTTAACGTGAACAAATGCAAAGTGATGCATATCGGCCACAGAAACCCCCAATCTCAGTATATCCTTAAGGGCACTGCTATTGAATCCACCGACACTGAGAAGGACTTGGGTGTAACAATCACTAGTGACCTCAAGTTCTCGAAACAGTGCATCGAGGCAGAGAAGAAAGCCCAAAGGATGTTAGGCTACATAAAGCGCCAGTTTGGATACTGTAACAAGGAGATAGTACTTTGTCTGTACAACTCCCTCGTTCGGCCGCACCTGGAGTATGCCGTACAATTTTGGAGTCCTTCGTTTCGAAAGGATATCGCAAGGTTGGAACGAGTACAAGCCAGGGCAACCAAGCTGATTCCTTCTATCCGACATAAAAGTTATGAGGATAGACTAAGGGAATTAAATCGGTTCTCGCTGGAAACCCGTAGACTGCATGGTCAGCTCATCAAAGTTTTCAAAATACTTCAAGGGTTCGACAATGTTGACTACCGGGATATTTTCACACTGAGTGAGAACAGAATGAGCAATCCCGGCTTCAAACTTGAACTGAAGCGTTACAACCGCAATCTCTGTGGAAATTTTTCACCTACAGTATCTGCGGTAAGTGGAACGCACTTCCAGTGGAAGTTGTCAACAGTGAATCTGTTGACCAGTTCAAGTCAAGACAGACAAAGTCTTGAAAAGTGACCATTCAGGGATGTAAAACAATTGAGCAGCCATGTGCCTGCTCGATTGCTAGTCCAAAGGTACCCTCTTTGAATGGACCGTAAGGTCTCCTAGGGTACTTCCTTTCGTTGTTGCTCGTATCAAAAACTTTTGCCTTAGTTTTCGATACCAACATTTGATCCAAGACCCTTAAAGGCCTCTTCACACTACAAGAATACCGGCAACTTTCTGCCGATCTTTGCTGGCGGCAGCACAAAACTGGGAGAAAGTTGCCGATATTGGCAACTCTGATGTGTCGGTGTACCGGCAGCATCCTTTCCACTATTAACGTGTTTGCTGATATTATATTGTTTATCAAGTTGAGTCTATTCTTTGCCAATTGCCAAAAGCTGCTACTGTTGAACAATCGAGAACATGAATAAAAACAGGGGGTTATACAAGTGCTGACACCACACACATCTGTTTTTCCGGTTCAACCCTTTATCCAGATAATTTAATGATGTAGATTAGTTGTGTTTTCTAAATATGTGGTAAATCCTGGCAAAGAACGAAGGTGATGATGAAAATACGAATATAATTGCCCATTAATTTCCAAGACACTGTATGGCAATTATTTTACAACATATATTTATTCTATTTAATGATTATATTCTTGTGTAATGTACGCGAAAAAATCATATAATATGCACCTAATTTATTTACACAAAATTTAACATTTTATAACCCTTTCAAAGCCCTAGTTTTTCAGGGAACCAAAAGGAACAAGCTACTAGTTTATGCATACGTAAAAAATTCACGAAATTGCACTCAATTAAATAACTGCAATTAGTTTGGTATAAATAATATGATTTTATTTAAATGTTTAACTCAATATCTGTAAATTTTGATCATTTTATCCTGTTCAAAAATATTTTGAAAATAGTGTACACATGCCGTCATAAATGACTAAAGATTTTACATTTTCATCTCCATTATTATTGGGTAAATCTTGAACAAAAGATTAGAATTTCTAAAGAGTCACTTCCGTCACAATGAAAATTATTATTACACAAACATACATGCAATTAGCTTGAAATCAAAGCCGTCCCATATAGTCATATTGTATGTATGCTACCAAACCAATTATTTTCTATTTTTGTTCCTTTGTTTTTTCTGACAAATTTATTTCTTTTAAAACAGCTGAAAGTTAAGCTCTAAATAGACTCTTTAATCTTTATGTACAACTTTTATCTATAAATGTTATTTTTTTATGTTCATCAATATTCATATTCAATTTTCACCCATTGCAGAATGAATATGAATAGTTACATGAAATAAATGGTAGTGTTGGAGAGTAACTGTATCAAACATGTTAAAACATCGTTCATTCAAATGAACAAACACGAAACATATGACTCAAGATTCTTTTTTAAGGAAAAATTATTTAGAATATTGGGATTGAAGTACGACTAATATTCAAGTTTACACCTATATTGTCTGTTGTTTTTATTTGGTTGCTAAAGGAATTAGTTGTATAATTAGATGCCTAATTATTCTATTTTGTAATAGCTTGAAGAATTAAACAAAACCCCATTGTTCAGTATCATTATTCTTCAAACAAATGAATAGAAACCTATATAAGTATTTACTAATACACAAAAACGTACTTATTATATATATATATATATATATATATATATATATATATATATATATATAAGTACTCATATCGGAATCGGGAGTATACAGTGGTATCATACTCAGTATCGGTACTCACTTGAAAATCTGGTATCGTCCCATTTTGGTGGCAGGATCGCGAGTCCCCGCCCAGCCAAAAATTCTTGCCACTCTGACAAGGTCCGCTCGATGGTTCAAGGAGAGGGTATTGAGGAGAGAGAATATTTTCTATTTTATTACACACAAAAAAAATAATGGCGATCAACCACAACCCCAGAAAACAAAAATGCAAATTTACCCAATTACCAAAATATTTACTATTTCTAACCACAAACGAAAGATATATGTATATATATAGTTGGCCTTACAAATTTACCTCAACCACAAACACACAAACCAGGAAATGTTCAGGGCTTCACAAACAGATTTGCCAATGCCAACATGTGAGTCTGTCCAACTTTTATCAGATCTGGGAGCGCTATTACCGGTATGGGAGGGGGGGGAGGGGGGCCTGCTTTCTTGAGGGAAGGGAGGTTCCTTTTTCTTAAGGGACTGGGAGTCCAGCTCCAGCCAAGGTGAAATGATCCGCACTCAAGGATGGGGAAGTGGTGGTTCCAATCAAAGCGGGAAGGCTCTGGCTCCATTCAATGCGTAAGCGACTTGGAGGCAGTCTCGAGCCTCACGCTTCGAAAAACCGTCCCCTTACTTCCACACGAGAGTCAAGGTTGGCTTCAGCTGTCTCTGAAAGCCAGATGTCGGCGACAATCGGTACCACACAACTGGAAAAGAGAAGGCACATTCAGTCACCTATTTACTGCCACACTTAAACATCTTTACTCCTAACACATTCAACCATATCCACTCTCACACAATCTTCATTCACCTATTTTCCGTCCTGGCTGCTCTTCCTTCTTCAGTCACAACTAATGACTTCCAAACTACTACTACACAAAAATATTAGCTGAAAGAATCTGCCTAAAAAGAAAATAGAGATGAATGGGGGAGCATGATAGAGATCCATCGAGTCCCCCCCGCCCCACACAAAGCAAAGACAGTGATCACGCGATCCACACACACATCCTGCAAAAAGAAGAAAGAGATTAGACATAGGGGAGGGGAGGCAGAGAACCAAACTACTACACCATCATTAGAGGTTACCCAATGAGACATCAGAGATACTCCATATTTCACTCTTATTGATATCTTCAATTTTCTAAAGTTGTATTTCTCCCCTTCCTTCCTTCACCTTCTTGAGAACTTTCTTTGCTTTCTTTGCATCTTCCATAGTAGGGTTTTTGCTGTATACACTCCTTTCACATATGAGATGTCGCCTTGTTTGGGTTGACACCCAATTTAATTGTCCCAAACTCCTATAATGTCTTCTCTGTTGCAGTCAAAGCTTTTTCTTTATTTTTACCATTTATCAGTATGTATTCCAATTCCTCAATATATCTATTTTGTTCCATGTAGATACTTTCTTTTCACTTTTTATGTTTACTCCACGTAATCTAAAATTTTCTCCCCTGCTTTGTTGTAAACCTATTTTCTTCAGTACTTCTTTAAGAGGCAGGAACCATTCTCTCACAGTATATTTTAAACCATACACCATTTTCTTTAATTTCCATAGGTTTCCCTTATTGTACTCTTCAGGTGGTTGTAGGAATACTTGTCTTTTTATTTCTTTTTCTTGAAGGTATGCTGTACTTATGTCTATACTTCTACACATCCACATCCTGTATTGCATTATCATTACTGCAGTCCTTAATGCTTCATTTGAACATGTTGGGAGTCAGTCTTTATATCATTTTCCTCTTCAAATCCTCTAGCTACAAGTCTCACTTTTATCTTCCTTTTTCCTTTACTGTTATTATCCATCTTTTCCTCTTTTCCTCCAATTTACAAGCTCTTGTTCTTTCGCTTCAGCTATTTCTGAGCCCTCCCGTGTTTGTAATGATTCTTCTGTATCTGCTAGCATTCTCCATTTTGCTAAAGTTTCAAAGTTCATACTCCTTTCTTCTTCTTGTCTATCTAATTTTACATTGTACGAATGGCAATATTTACATTTTTTATTCTTGCCAACTTTGCCTGCTCTACTCAGTATTCTACCTGTTATTCTTTCTCCTCTCAGGGTGTGTATAGCTTCAAACCTTCCACCAATTATAGGTGCTCTCATTCTTCCCATATGTTCCTCCTGCTCTACATTATCATCACCATGTTTCATATAAGTATTACTCCCCACCTCCTCAACACTGCTACCATCCTTCTCTGTAGTCACTTCCTCATTTGTTCCACTTTCTTCACTATCAGAGGTCTCTTTCTCTAAAGATGTAGATTGATCTTCTCCATTATTATGCACATAGATAGGTGGCAAAATCCATGTTTTTTTCTTTAATTTCATCACCCCTTCTCTCCCTGAATACATCCTCCATCCTTTCTTCATCCTCTACCCTTTTCTCTCCCACTCTCTGTAACTTACACTTATATACTCTGTATCTGTATCCTCCATATCTCATAAAAACTATTTTGCCCTGTACGCCCTCAACTTCACCTGGCCCTCTTCACCTTTACTCTCCATCTCTTTTGAAGTATACCTTGTCATTGATTTCTAAACTTTCTATCTTAGTAGTTCTTACATTATTTTTTTACTGCTCTTATCCTTTCATCAGCCTCCAGACTAAGAAATTCTTCTCTTGCTTTTCTCATTATTCTTAGGTTTTCTTCTACTAAATGACAGGGATTAATGCTTTTACTCAGAGCCGCCAATAAGATTAGGAATTGCTGTATTTCTTCCAAATAACAATTGATTTGGCCTAAATCCCTTGTAGTTATATAAAGCATTTTGTGCAGATATTACCAAGGCTAAAGAATCATTTATATCTAAAGTTTTATCATCTTCCATAACTCTATTTAGATGTTCTCCTATTATTCCATTAAATCTTTACTATTACATTGCTCTAAGGGTTTTCTGCAGCTGTATACATTACTTCTATATTCAATCTTTCATTTGTTTCATCATTTCATTATTAAATTCCCTTCCTTTATCACTAAAAATATATTTAGGCGTTCTGAATATAGATATCCATCCTTTTAAGACTATTTGTATTATTTCTTTGTTGTTTATATACTTGGCTCTGCAATATCTTGTTAAAGTATCCATCATGACCATAATATATTCCTTCTATTTCTTCAGATCCATTGCTATTACTTCATTAAATTCACTCGCTGGGTTGAAAGATACTACAGGTCTTGGGTTTGTTGTTTTATATCTTTCACACCTCTCCATTCTTCATTTACTATATCTATTAATTTCTCTATATCAATACTTTTTCTTCCGGATCTCTTCAAAATTTCTTTTAATTTTTCCTTAGATGGGTGTCCAACTTGTTTATGTAGTTTTAATATATCCTCTTTATCGTTTAATTTTCTAATCATGAGTTTCCTTTTGATCATTATTTTATTCAAAAATGCATATTTGTTATAATTAAGATTATTTCTCTGATTCTGATACTGACTCATAACACTAGTCAACAATGATTTTGCTACTTGGCTATTAGCTTGTGATTTATACTAAAACAAGTATGCTGATTCCGAATCTGTAATCAAAATTGTTCTAGCATATAAGGTTCCTGAGTTACACACATACTCTTTAGTTACACATATGGGCAGTGTTGCTTTGGCTACCGTAGTGAGAGGATGTGTTGTGTGTGTTTGGTTCCTGCATTACACTCCTGCTTTATCACATTGTCAAATTTAGCCATTATAGTAGTGGTGTTGAAATGGTATTTACATACAGTGTTTAATTGCATTTTCTTTCAGATTTATCTCTCAATTAATTTGTAAATGAAATAATATTGTACAAAAGTATATAACAGGATATATACAAACTAAGTTGAAAACATGAATCGGCGAGGATGTATAAATAGCCCAGACAACTTTTGTTATATCTGTGGAAGATATACTCCAAGCAACTAGCAGAAAAATTTAGCTTAAAGAGTAAAAACTGCATACAATTATTATTTTGGTTGTAAAGTTGGTGACCAAGACAAGCCCTGGGCACCTCACAAATCTTGTAGTGTGTGTTATACAGGGCTCACACAGTGGTTAAATGGCAAACGGAAGGGTATGCCTTTTGCTGTACCAATGGTGTGATGTGAGCCAACAAATCATGTTTTTGATTGCTACTTTTGTATGACAAATATTGCAGGATTCTCAAATAAGAACAAGTCAAAAATTGTATATCCAGATTGTAAGTCAGCTATAAAACCAGTGCCCCATAATATCGAGATGCCAATCCCAGTTCCTCTATCAGCTACTGCAGTTAAAGAAGATGATTCATCGCCTGAAGAGGAGGATAACAATGAGGATGATTCTAAGGAAAAGAAGATCCAGTTGATAAATCAAGAAAGATTGAATGATTTGGTGAGGCATTTGTCATGGTCAAAGGAGAATGCAGACCTGTTGGGCTCCAGACTACAGCAATGGGATCTTCTAGAGGAAGGTGCAAAAATATATACTTTCTATAAAGACCATGAGGCCTTAGCTGCCTTCTATAAAGAAGAAGATGGTGCTTGTTTCTGTACTGATGTTAATGGCCTCATGAATCAGCGAGAAAACGAGCATTTACCTGATGAATGGAGACTATTCATCGATGCAAGCAATACTAGACTCAAAACTGTGTTGCTACACAATGGTAACAAAAACCCTTCAATTCCTGTTGCACTTATTGTTGGAAAGATAGAGACATATGACTCAATGAAATTTATTTTGGAAGGTGGTCATTACTCGCATCATAAGTGGAATATCTGTGGTGATCTAAAGGTAATTTCTTTACTTCTTGGACTGCAGCTGGGATATACAAAGAATACGTGCTTCTTATGCCTATGGAACAGTCTTGATGACAAGAATCATTATATTGTCAAAAAGTGGCCCAAAAGAGAACACATAGTTGGCCGATACAATGTGAAGCACATGCCTTTGATACATCCACAGAAAATCTACCTTCCACCACTTCATATCAAACTTGGCCTTATCACAAATTTTGTTAAAGCAATGGCCCATGATTCTGATGGATTCCAGTATCTCAAAGAGAAATTTGGTGCAAAGAAAACCGATGCTAAACTTAAAGCTGGCATTTTGTTGGGCCAGAGATCAGAGAATTGATACATGACAGGGTTTTCAGAAATAAACTAACTTCACTTGAATTTGCAGCATGGAATTCATTTGTCCATGTAGTGCAGAACTTCCTTGGTAATCATAGGGCTGAAAACTATGAAGAACTAGTTTTTAACATACTAAAGGCTTATCAATGATTGGGGTGTTGGATGCCTCTTAAGATGCATTTCTTGCATTCGCATCTAGATTTATTTCTATCTAATATGGGTGATATTAGTGACGAACATGGGGAAAGGTTCCACCGAGATATCGCAATGATGGAAAGCAGGTATCAAGACTGCTTTAACAAAAACATGATGGGTGACTACTGCTGGTTCCTACAACGGGAGGATCTAATATCCACGTACAAGAGCAAGAGTCTCAAACACTTTTGAAGAAATTTATATTTAGGTGAGTACTACTACTACTTTTATATGTAATACATATCTTGTCTGCCAAATAGGGTGCCCCGATTCCAAACCTTTGCCCAGAAACGTCTCATTCTTCTCAAACTCCGTAATAATTATATCATTAATTGATCCAAGGTGACAAAGTAAGCCATATAGCCTAGTTGCATATCTCAGGAACCTTATGCACTAGGACAGATTTAGAATCAGTGTACCAAAATTAGTTTCAACAACATTTACTCAAGTAACAGAGACAAAAATAAAATTTATTGGCTAGTGTAATTCATCTCTCCTACAGGTTATGGCTATCATGTGTACCCAGAATTCTCAATCAGTGATCTGTTACTGTGATCTTTTCTTACTATAATCTAATTATTAATATATAAAAATAGAGATAGCTGTTCTTTTTCTTACATTATTCTAATGCTTGTAGCATTTGTTTTTTTAAAAATCCTGATATTTGAAAAAAAAACAAATAAAACCTGTTTTTTTTTTTAAATGATACTTTTATTTATATAAGAAATGAACGCTACTTATTATTTTATTCGAAATGCATATTAATGTTTAAAATTTAAACAAATGTGTATCAAATTGAGATTATTTCTCTGATTCTAACTCATAATTCATCTCTCCTTCTACAGGTTATGGCTATCATGGGTACCGAGAATTCTCGATCAGTGATCTGTTCTTATTATAATATAATTATTAAACTATTAATTATTAATATTATAAATATTGAGAGAGCTATTATTTTTCTACATTAGTCTAATGCTTGTAGCATTTGCTTTTTTGAATAAAACCAGTATTTTTTTTTCAAGAAATGAATGCTACTTATCATTCTTTTATTCAAAATGCATATTTATATTTATAATTTCAACAAATATGTATCAAATTAAGGTTATTTCTCTGGTACTAACTCATAATTCATCTCTCCTTCTACAGGTTATGGCTATCATGGGTACCCACAATTCACGATCAGTGATCTTTCTTATTATAATGTAATTATTAAACTAATTAATTATTATTAGGGTATTCTAATGCTTGTAGGGTTTGTTTTGCAAAAAAAAACAAATAAACCATGGGTTTTATTGGGCTTGTCAAAATTTTAGGTGTTTTGCCAACCCTGGATTTACTTGTTCGTTTGTAAGATGTCTCGGGTGTAACATAACATAACATAATTTCAGCGATGACAAAAGCCACGAGGGCCTATCAAAGGTCATCCACATTTGTCAAAACCCACCCACAAAATGCATCCAAAGGATTGTGTCCGATCATGCCTCTACAATATACAATTCAAACCATACACAGGAATGTGTCAAAAACAAAAAGCATCATCATCAAGACTGGTCAAAATCCAAATCAATCATGCATTTTTAATTTGTGGACTAGTCTCCTATGTGGAACCTTATCAAAAGCTTTGCTAAAATCTAAGTAAATTAGATCAACATTCTCTCCCATATCGCCAGATGGGCTCCATAAAAAAAAAAAAAAATCTCTCCCATATCTAATTGTTTAGTAACATAATCCATAAAATCCAGTAAGTTTGTTAAACATGATCTACCTCTTCTAAACCCATGCTGAGCATCATTTATTAACCTACCACACTCTAAATGGTCAGAAATCCCCTTAACTATCTCCTCAAGAATTTTACAAACGATAGAAATTAAGCTTACCAGCCTAAAGTTATTCAGGTCCTCTTTACTTTCCCTTTTAAAAATGGGCACTATATTCACTAATTTCCAATCATTAGGTATTTTCCAAACTCTAGTGATCTAGTATATATCTTCTCAAGAGCTAGTGCAATACTATCTATACCTTCTATGAATAACCTACAATGAATGTTGTCTGGGCCAATGACTTACTAGTATTTAACTCCAATATAAGCCCTATTTCCCTGTTCATATTAATGGTATTCAACACTACTTCCCTCGACCTAGAATTATCATCAATTAATCTATCTCGATTCTCTTATGTAAATACTGAAGAAAAATGATCATTAAGAACCTCTACTACTACTTCCTCATCAGATTCTTTCAAAATCCCTTCATATCTAATAGGCACAATTTTATCACTGTTAGATTTTTTATTAATTCTATAATAGCTAAAGAATTTTCTTGGATCTTTATTATTATTTTGAGCCAAATTAATTTCTGCCGCCCTTTTGCTATTCTTAATAATCTTATTTAGTTCATTTCTGGTTGACCTATAATGATTTAAATTCTCAAAAGTACTTTCTTTCTGTAATCTCTGGTATACCCTTTTGTTCTCAGAAATTTTCCTAGCTATCTCCTGATTCCACCACAATGGCTTCCTACATTTCTTCCTAATAGCCTTCATTAGAATACACTGCTCCTGGACTATGTTTAGTATAGTTTTAAAAGTGTCCCACATCTCATAATTATTCTTCCCCTTGAATTCTATATCCCTCCTAATCTGATTTAAGAAGTTTCATAATTTATCGTAATCTTCCCTATAAAAATTTTGAGCTTTTGTGGAGTTTGTTGATGTTCTTCCTTTCACTATTTCCCAATGTTTCCCCGACAGTCAATTCCTGAACCAAGTGATCATCATTTGAAAGAACCAGATCTAATATATTGGCACCCCTTGTTGGCTTATTAACAAATTGAGTAAAAATTATCCTCAAAGCATTCTATAAACTTACAACTTACTCTATCCCTTCCTATCATGTTTTCCCAGTCCATAGAATTTAAATTAAAGTCACCAAGAATAACTATCTACTTCATATCCTTTCCTTATTTCCCTAATCATTAGCTCATCAATAGAGTCAGTCTGTCCTGGTGGTAAATAAAAGGCTCCCAAGTGTATCGTCCTATTTTTACTGACCATAATATCTATCCAGAGTGACTCAACTTCTTGCCTTATAGAGTTATTTAGATTTGAAGAAATGCTATTTCTGATATAAATAATCAACCCACCACCAGTCATATCTCTCCTTTGACTAATAATATACATATAACCCTATAGTTCAAATTTGCTCATGTTGTCATTAAATTTATTTTCATTAACCCATGATTCTATTACACATATTATATCAATATCTTCATCAATACTATAACTCATCTTTCTTATTTCTAAGACTATGAGCATTGGTATAAAGACAACTCAGCCCTCCTATCCCTGAAGCACCTCTTTTAGAATGTATACCTTCCACTATCTCCTCTGAATCTCTTTCCTTTCCTTTCCCTGCCCCACCCTGTACTCTTATATTTTCCTGACCACCATCAGTAACTAGTTTCCTGCCTGCAAAGACCCAATGACACTATCTAACTCCTACCACAACACGTCACCCCAGCCCGGCTTAGATGGAGTCCATCCAATGCATACAATGCCTCATTCCCATAAAACCCATTCCAAACATCTACAAACACTATTCCCGCCTCCTCACACAGGCCTTTCACATACTCATTCAGTCCAATTGCACGAGACAACCATTCCATCCCCACATCCAATCTCAGAAGCACACCTGAAACAACACCTTTCACTCATCCTTTCAATTAACCATTTGTACCTCTGCCGTAACTCACATGAACCCACCTTCTTTACATCATTTACTCCCACATGCATAATCACAACTGCACCCCTCTCACATCCAGACACCAGACTATCATACCTCTCAGACACATCGTTTACACCAGCACCTGGCAAACAAACTCAGTACCTTCCAGGTGTGTCACGCTTCAGGTTCAAGCAGAAATAAGCCAGCATAGTAGGGCTCCATTTTCCCTTATACTGTTTTCCATTGACACTATATTTTGATGGAACCTCTCTCCATGGTCATCACTCAGTAAGACAGATGAGAATGAAGAAAGTATTAGGATTACATCCTTACATATAATCAAACTCCAATTGTACTATGTTATAATAATAATAATAATTAAAAGATTATCAGATAGGCATGAAATAAGAGCTCAGAATTTCACACCAATGTACATCATCTTCAGAAGCTAAAATGCAGTATATGATGCAGGCATTCTATTTTCTCAACCCCCTTCTTGCTGTACCAGCCTCCCTGCTTCAGCTAACCCCCATGGCAACAATAGGCACTCTCCCCTCTTAAGTATCAAAATTGTTTAATACCACCTACTAATTTTTCTAGGGGTTTTTTTTTTTTGCAAAAGACATTCTTAGGTAAACCCTGTCATGCTCCACCTCTAATCACCTTGAACCTTTAAGGGGCGCGGCGATTTGGCATCCTGGCCGCCATCCTGTTGGGACTCAGCGCCCCATCCGACTCCAGGTTAGCCTCTTCTCCTTCCTTCAGTTTTCCTTTCAATTATTTCTATCCTTCTTTCCAACTTCTCTTGCTATTGTTTCCCTTCTGCTTCTCCAAAATACCCATTGTTTGGGTAGTTCATTAGCTTGTAGATTTGTTTTTATTTTTAACAGGTTAGTTTAGTTTAGTTATTTAGTACCTTAGGTACCTTCTTTTAATTTTTTTTTTTTCACTTCTCCTTTCCTTTTTCTGTTTCAACAAAAGTTGGGACTATGGCTTTGTGGGCCACATAGTCGCTTGGTACCTCGACCAGGCTACGCTTTTGGACTGATCCTTTCTTACTTCTGCCTTTTTATGGGTTGACGGATGCGCCCATCTGCAGGACCGTGCTCTAGAGGCGGTTTGGTTGCCTGGGTCATCATTTTGTTTCTGGGAGGTCTTTGCACCGCAGTCCAGAGAATCTCCGTTATGTGGCTCCATTTTTTTAAATGATAGTGGGAGTCGGGGGGGAAGGGGGGCTACCCTGTCTGAGCTGTTTGGGCGCTCTTTGGACTCACAATGATGATTTAGTGCATGCCCTCGGCTCCAGGGGCAGCCCAAAATAAAATATTTACTTATATGGGTAAATTTACCAAAAATAACTCCCAGTCCCAGAGACGGCACCGTCTCTGGTCATCGTGCCTTGGAGCCTGATGGTAGACGCTTTGATCCTTTTTGGTCAGAAGTCAATCCTGCATTGGATTACAACCGATTTTTAGTCTTGAAAGCAAATGATAGTCCTCTTAGTAAGGCTGACATCTTCGACATCTACAAGGATTTTGTTGAAATGTTGCAAACCTGCCCAAATGGGGCCAATAATGACGCACATTGATAGTCGAGGCAAAATCAAGTGAGCAGCATCAGTGGATTAAGACCGTACAGTCTTTAGTTTCTGTAGACATGTCCTGTGTTTCGCACCCAACATTTAACACCCGTAAAGGTGTTATCCGATCTGGAGAGTTAATAGATTACGATGTTGACAGGCTGGTATCGAAACTTACCAATCAGAAGGTTGTAAGTGCCCATCACATTTCCAGGTTTGTGAATGGCGCTAGGTTACCTACAGCCACCATAATCCTGACCTTCAATAGATTGGAAGCGCCCAAGTATGTTAAGGCTGGCTATCTTAACATCCCAGTCAAGCCTTACGTTGAAAACCCACGGCGATGCTTCCATTGCCAATGCTTTGGCCATGAAAGCAACTTTTGTAAACAGGTAAGATTGTGTGTGAATTGCGGATCGGATTATCTCATGATGCCCTGATCTGAACAGCCAGGCTGCTCTCACTGTGGTGGAGAACATCCTGCAACATCATAGCAATGCACTTTCTTTATCTATGAGAGAGAAGTCATTGCCATTAGAAACAAGAACAGGTTCAGTTTTAAAGAGGCCAGAAGAAGTGTAAAGGAGATGTATGTCCAACCTGGTGTGAGCTTTTCTGATGCTCGGTGGGCTGCCAGGCCAAAGAAAGGGAGAAGCCAGAGACCTCCTACTCTGGTTCTCCTGTGCCTAACCAGGTAAAAAGTCCTCCCCATCCTAAACGTACATCTCATCATGATGAACACTTGGCCAGCACCTAACAGTGCTTCTGAGGTTACCAAGAGGAGGAACCTTCTATCCTCTCCTGATTCCCCAAGGGTGGTTAAGCACCTTGCTACCACTCCAGAACATGTGGATGTTGGTCCTCAGGTGGTATCCATTCCATCTCTGGATATTCACCCTGCCTCTAAAGGACCAAGCTCTTCAGCTCCAAAGCCAGTTATCACCACCCCACCTTGTTGATACTGCTTTGGAATTCCTTCGATCACTGAATGAGAAGAAACCAACCTTGCTTCTTCCCAGGAGACAGCTGTTTTGGACTTTACCCCCTCATTTGAGGCGGACTCTCAAAAACTGACTCCACATCCTTCTCTATCAGCATCAAATTCACAACTTTTGCCGATGTCCTTGCCACCACCATCACCTTTACCATCACAACCAATACCACCAGCTGTGTCAACATCGTCTGTTCCTTTGACACCTGAACTGAGCCCTGGAGTTGCTTCCATCTCTGCTTCTCCAATGAAGACAGTTCTCTCTTACAGCCCCTTATCAAAATCTTATGCGCCACCTTTTAAAGAAAAAACAAAGGCAAAACTTCATGCTTCCGATGCCTCCTTTGTCATACTCCAAGCCTAAGGCTAATATGACACAAACTACTTCTGCTGGTATTTCAAATCCAAAATCTCCTTCCTACCCCTAAGGGTAGGAAGAAATCTACCGTTATGCTTAAACAGTAACAATGTTTCCAATTATTCATTGGAACCTCCAAGGTCTCTTCCCTAAATGGGACAAGTTCAAGCTCCTGCTTAAGGATTACAATCCTGATTGTATTGCTTTATAGGAGACTTGCTTGGGTATAAGCAGAGTATTCAACATTTTGGGTTTTGTGGGATATTATAAGAACCCCGGAGAACCAATTCATGGTTCTGCTGTTTTTGTTAACAACAGGGTTCCCCACAACCAGCTCTCTCTTAACACAGACCTGCAGGTGGTTGCTGTCCGCCTGTTTTCCAGTCGGCATTATTCGGTATGTTCGTTGTATCTTACTACTGGTGAAGAAAGAGATACAGTTGTTTTAGCTACAAAGTTAGCTAATATAATTTGTCAACTCCCTCCTCCCTTTTTATTGATTGGTGACTTTAATGCTCGACACCCCCTTTGGAGGAACCATGATAACAACCCTAGAGGATATATGATTGAGAGATTTCTGGGCACTAATGATGTCTGCTTTCTTAATGATGGCAGCCGCACATCATTTCACATCCAGACGAACAGCTTTACATATGTGGACTTGTCTCTCTGTTCACCAAGCTGTAGAGCTGATTTTGACTGGGCAGTGGATCCTGACTTTCGAGGCAGTGATCACTTCCCCATTGTAATAACACCATGTACAGGTGGTCCTCCTCCACCACCTAGCAAAAGATGGAATACTAAAAAAAGCAAACTGCCCTATGTTCAGTCACCTCTCGAGTCATGATGGGTCCTTCCCTCATGAAGATATTGAAGTGGCTATTGATGACCTTCTAGCCCACATCAATCATGCAGCTAATTCCTCCATCCCGCTTTCCGGCTCAACTGCGCGTGGACCACAATTGCCCTGGTGGTCTGCTGAATGCTTGAGAGTCATCACTGAATGTAAACAGGCATGCCGTTGTTACCATCGGTGCCCCACGATGGTAACAAAACTTTCTCATAACTGAGTAAGGGCAGCACGGTGACGCACCCTTTGACGAGCTCAAAAGACCTTGTTGGCTGGTTACATTGCATCGATATGTTAGCAGACCCCTGTAGACAAAATCTGGAAGAGGGTCAAAAAGCTATTGGAGAAATCCAATAGCTTTACAGCTCCCAACATTGTTCAGGCCGGAGAACTGTTGGGAGACTCGTCCCATATTTCCGATGTTTTGGCCAGATCGTTTGTTAATATTTCAAGCCCAGACAACTATTCCATCCAATTTCAGCGTTAGGCTCGAAAGGAGCAGCATCCTATCAACTTTATGGAGCCTAACATGGATAATGAGCCTTATAATCGGCTCTTTTCTATCCATGAGCTCCATAATGCACTGAAGCACTGTGGATCCACTGCTCCCGGATCGGATGGCATTTCCTATGGTATGATTAGGAATATGCATCCATACCTCCTCTCACATTTGCTGGACATCTATAACTTCATCTGGACTAGGAGCTGCTTCCCTTCTATTTGGAGGGAGGCTGTGGTTTTACATTTCTGAAAACCAGGAAAGGATGGGATTGAACCCACCCATTACCGCCCCATTGCCCTTACTAGTTGTCCATGTAAATTGTTTGAGAGGATGATAAATATAAGACTCGTCTGGTTTGGTTTTTGGAGAGGAACCATCTTATATCTCCTTCTCAATCAGGGTTCAGAAAAAAAACAAGAGTACCATCGACCTGCTTGTTAGAATGGAGTCTTATATAAGAGATGCTTTTTCAAAGAGGCAGCATTCTGTTGCTGTTTTCTTTGATATTGAGAAAGCATATGATACCACTTGGAGGCATGGTATCCTTAAACAACTCTAGATTGGGGGGGCCTGCAAGGCTTTCTCCCCAGGTTTGTTGAGCAATTCCTTATGTGGCACAAACTATGTGTAAAAGTTAGAAATTCCCTATCAGCGCCTGTAGAGCAATTTGAGGGTGAGAGGGAAGAGACTCTCAGACATATTATCCACCACCTTGAAGTCGTCTCATTATGTTTTTCTGCCCTGTGTAATCTGACATAACCGATTCATATTTTAAAGCCACTGGTCCTCTCCTCCTCTGTTGAGCATTATGCCTTCTCCAGTCATATAAGACAACGTTACCAACCATAAACTGGCATTATCTTCCTCACCAGTTGTATGCCGTTCCGAGCATCGTGCCTCCTCCAATCATAATAAATGATGTTACCAGCCATAAACTGCCATAATCTTCCTCACCAGTCGTATCAGAGGATGTTCTGAGTATCATGCATTCTCCAGGCAAAAACTGGTGTAATCTTCCTCACTAGTCGTATCAGATGACATTCTGAGCATCATGCCTCCTCCTTTCATAACAGAATGACTTTACCAGCCATTAACTGGTGTAATCTATCATACCAGTCATATCTTCATTGACATATTCAGGGTGTCTACTGCCCTTGAAGTCCTTGAAAAGCCCTTGAAATCCTTGAAAAGTCCTTGAATTTGATGAAAAAGGTAGATTGTCCTTGAATTTAAAAAATAAATTGTTGAATGATTGTTCAAATTATTTTTCAAATTCATTATTTATATACTTTTTAATGTCTATTATGAAAATAGTAATATTTAAGTTAATCTACTCACTAATGTGATTGAACATATTTATGCTTTGGATGCATTGTATTTTATGAAGGATGCTCATTATACTTCTGTAACTGTCGTTTGGATACCTTGTTCTTGTTTTTTTGCACTGGTGAGTTGATTTTGGTTATGCTTTGCTTATAACCCATTTTTCCCTTAAATACCTCACCTTCATCAATGTCCCATAATGTTTATTGCACTCTTTTAATTTAAAGAAAAAAAAACAATGGCTAAAACCCATCATTGATTATTTTTTAAAAGTCCTTGAATTCACAATCACCAACCAAGTAGACACCCTGATATTGCATCCGAGCACTTGGTTGCACTCTCTACTATATGCTTGCACTGGACCCCTTGGTTCTTTCCCAGAAGTGCTTTGCATACATCTTCAGTTTCATCCATTGTCTCATCAAAGTCCTCATCAGCTTATTATAAGTTGATGAATCTGACTGCCTATGAATATGCCTTCTTTAATCTTGGCATCACTTATTTTAGGAAAGAGCGCTTTGAGGTACTGGAAACATGGCTTATTATGTTGCAGTGCCTTGGTAAATTGCTTCATTAGTCCTAGTTTTATATGCACTGGTGGCAAAATGATTTTATCTTTAACTAACGGCTCATGAATTAAATTATGACATCCAAGTATCATAGTTTCCTGAGTGTACATAATGTTCTGATCTTGCCCTTCTGTCCCACTTGCAAAGGAAGCACATAAACTTGGTATATCCAGTTTTTAGCCCATTAAGTAGGGCTACTACTTTCAAGTTCGCACAAATTAGCCACTCATGCTCCTTGTAACTAATGCGGGCTAGAATAAAAGCAAGGTTCTCATATGTCTCTCTTAAAATGACTGAGGGAGCATCTGGAACTGAAGGCATGGTGTTCCCAATGTGCCACAGAACCGCTTTTATGCTGTATAGAGATGTAGCTATGAATAATGTCCACTCATTTGGTTCATAGGTTAGCTCAAGGGCATTGGATAGGCCTCTGATATCATTAGAATAAGTCAAGTTATTTTCAAAGGTAAAAATTGCTGTAGATCTGCAGAACACTTCATAAATACTGTAATTCAAGCATGTTCATCCAGCAAGTTCCATTGTTGCATATTTGAGGCCAGGAGTTCTCCCCGTTGCTTGGTAAGTAAGTGTTAGATCACAAACTAGATCATTGAGTTCTGGTTGGGTGATGAGGTGTGATTTCTGGTCAGATTCAAGCTGTGCCACATATAGTGTATCTTGAGATTCTGAGTTGCTTGCATCATCGTTTGGTAGTTCAAAGGGTGGCTGCGTACAGGAATAGCACTTTAATGTTGAACTGGGCAAATAGCAGACTGAAGATCTGGATACATGATAGATTTCTTGCCTTTTCTTTTGCGACCTGCAGTGAAATAGAATAAAATCAGCCTAAAAATGGATATTACTGGCTGTGATCACTTGCAGAAATAGTGGAAGTATAGCATAGTATGTATTATGATCTTTTTAATTGATACATCACTTGAAAATATAAAAGACCATGAAAGAAAACACATTGAATACCCACCTTTAATATCTTTTAAGCAGAAGTAGCAATCTGTTGAATGGTCCTGTGGCTCCCTCCAGATCATTGGTATGCCAAACATGATGCCAAGCCCTTTGCCTTTCACCCAGGCAGAAAAGGAACTTGTACACCTGATACAGCATATGTGACATGCCCAGCCTTTGTCATAGCTCATAAAGTTTCTTCATTTGTTTAGTCAACTGTCTCTTGTATAGTCGTAATGTAACTGATCCACATATATAACAGAAACTGTCTGGGGAATTTTTGCATTCTCTAGGCATTTTAGCTGTCTCCTGTAAAAAAAAACCCACTGTAGTATGTGAAAAATCATATAAATAGTAACAGCAGTGAATATTAAATAAAATGTAAAAATAGGAAGCATTTATAGTAAGTTACACAATTATCAAGTATTACATAAGAGACCATGGATTTGGATCCATATAACTAAAAAACTATTTTGTTTACTTTCATAAATTTCATAGATTAGGTCGACAAATACTTAGGAACACCCCATTAAAATTATATCAAAATCCATTTATAACTTTTAGAGTTGTCAGTTTTGGCCCAATCCTGTTTGCATTCATCCACTATGCAACTATCAGTATATTTAACGTAAGGTGGTAATTTACAAGAAACTTGAGGGTTGCAGAAAGAGACGTTATATTTGTGATTTACGCAAATAAATACCGCTAGAAAAGGTTATTCTCATTTGTTTTGTTTTTTCATCGTTTACAGTGATAATTAATTAACCACTTTGAGAGTTAGGCTGTTCTCAACACAGTAATTTTGCTTCTGGGAGGTACAGTCAACAGTATCTTTCCTTCATCCCCTACACTAATATAAAAGGTATAACATAAATAGATATGATAGAAAATATAAAGGATTTATTCAGGGAGATCAAAATTCTCAATATAGATATAGGTAAAATGCCCCAAAACCATAGCATTAGTTATGGACATTACAGGTAAGCACTACTATCACTAGTAGGTACAAATTGGCAATTCTGTTGCTTTTTCTTACATTCTAATTCTTAGAATACATTTCTCTTGCAGCTCGCTCTTGGATTCTTACAGATTTCATCTGCTTATTTTACTCTTCCAGAGGTCATTTCTTATGCATTAATTTTTGCATGCCCTTTTCTACTTTATAAACTCAAATTTAACATTCTCTTTGTTTCTTATGCACTTCAAACTCAATTTCATGATAATCAACACACATTTTATTTGCTACCTTTTGTATTTCATTCAATATAGGGTATTGTTTTTGAGATGCCTAACTTGGAAGCTTCAATTATCTTAATCATCCTCATTATGGATAATTATAGTCTTATTAGGGTTTATTTTTTGTCACCCTGTTTAGATCACTGTTTTGTTTGATGTCTGGTAACTGCGATATGTTGTGTAATACAGTGATACCTTGACTTATGAGTTTAATTGTTCTGTGATCAAGCTCGTAACTCAATTTGCTTAGTAAGTGTTAGATCACAAACTAGATCATTGAGTTCCGGTTGAGTGATGAGGTGTGGTTTCTGGTCAGATTCAAGTTGTGCCACATATAGTGTATCTTGAGATTCTGAGTTGCTTGCATCATCATTTGGTTGTTCAAAGGGCGGCTGCGGTACAGGAATAGCACTTGAATGTCAAACTGGGCAAAGAGCAGACTGAAGATCTGGATACATGATAGATTTCTTGCCTTTTCTGTTGCAAACTGGATTGAAATAGAATAAAATCAGACTAAAACTGAATATTACTAGCTGTAATCACTTGCAGAAATAGTGGAAGTACAGCATAGTATGTATTATGATCTTTTTAATTTATACATCTCTTGAAAATATAAAAGACCATGAAAGAAAACGCATTGAATATCCACCTTTAATATCTGTTAAGCAGAAGTAGCAATCTGTTGAATGGTCCTTTGGCTCCTTCCAGACCATTGGTACGCCAAACATGAGGCTAGACCCTTTGCCTTTCACCCAGGCAGAAAAGGAACTTGTACACCTGACACATCATATATGAAGGAGCACTGTTTCGTTTGATGTCTGGTAGATCATTGAGTTCCAGTTGGGTGATGAGATGTGGTTTCTTGTCAGATTTAACACATTGCTTGTGTCATCGCTTGGTAGTTCAGAGTATGGCTGTGGTATAGGAATAGCTCTGTCAAACCGACTGAATAGCAGACTGAAGATCTGGATACTTCCATATAGATTTCTTGCCTTTTCTGTTGTGACCTGCAACAGTTTCCCCCATTTAAATTAATAGGAAAGCCATTAATCAGTTCCAGTCCCCCAAAATCCACATAATTTTTTTTAGTACAAGTTTTTATAAAAGAAAATTGTACTTTCTAAATAAAAAAATAATAAAACATAATTAAATAGAATGTAAGAAAATAATTGATTTTATTAAGCGTACATTACCTTGAAGATCAGACGGAGGTCCGAGGTTTTGAAATTATCTTAATACCTTTAGCTGGTGTTATAGCCTAATTGACTCCTTCTGTTTCAAAATCATGCATATTGTAGATGTACTATGCTCAGTGCCTCGCCAAGTCAACAACATACACCTAGCTCATGTTTTTTGATGATTTCATGCTTTAATTCCAAAGACATCATCCTTTTTTTCTCACAACTGTCCTTGACACTCACATTCTTAGGACCCATGGTTAATACTGTACAGTACAACAAAATAACTACATAATGGAAAAAGCAACGGTGATATGATAGCTATTTGCACAGTAAGGTAACCACGTGAACTGAATGTGGCGGCGTGTTCACTGCGCTATATAGTGGCACTGTTTGTGGAAGCTCAGTCGCTTACTTGTAACTCATACCTCAGATCTTGGCTTGTACCTCAAAGCAGAAAATCAACCAAGCAACAGCTTGTATCTCAGAAAACTCATAAGTTGATTCACTTGTAAATCAAGGTACCACTGTACATAGTCAAGAACTTACAATAAACATTTGATATCCACTCTGAGATGCATTTGACAATCTAAAATTTATTTCATACAAAATGGGCATATTTACCTGTCCCAAAACATTATAACATTCTATTTGGGAATAAAAGCCAAAACCTTGATTACTTCACAAGCAGGGTGCTTCCAATCCACTATGCCATGTAACCATCCCAATTAAAGTTTAAAGAGACTAAATATTTTTATTTACTTACAGCCAATCAATAACCGTGTATCACACTCCAAAGAAAGCATTTCACCTGACACTGAAGAAGAGGCTGAAGAAAATCTCAAACCAGTGCTATCCAAACCAGATTGGGTCATCAAGGGGGGATCTTCCATTCGACAGTATGTGCTTCTTAATGACAAGCGACATGTTCTCACTAAAGACACAAATGATAATGTGGTCCTGTGGGACATTCTAAAGGTAAGTGTGAAGTTGTGATACCCCTACATAATTTGTGAGCACAACATTTAGTTCTTACCAAGAAAAGCTTGAAAAAAAATGGGTGGCAAAATTTATCTATAAGGGGGGGGGGGGAATTTACTTTCTGCATCTTTGCCCCAAGGGCTGTCATCATAGCCAGCCCCCATTCTTTAAAATCAGCTACTCAGTAGGCCAGACACACAGGTCTCTGAGTGATGAAACATTGTTTGTGAGGGAAGTTTGGACACTGCTTTATTAGTAAGTGGTGTTATGGTTGGATCTTGGACAATTGTGCAGTTGGATTGTTGCATTATGTATTTGTGGCAATGAAGGAATGAATGGTGGACAAATTTGAATCTGGATAAGGTCACTAGTTTGTTTGGGTAGATGTTCTTCAGCTTTGTTATGCCCAGTGTATGTACCCATATTACTGAGTTGTTTGGGAGAATGGGATGGTGTCATGAGACAGCATTTGATAACCCTGGCTTGTGGTGGGCATGGGATGGGTTAAGCAAGGGTAATGTTTTGTTTTTCCTCTCACTTTAAAGTGCAAGAGCAATGAGGCCATATGACACCAGAACGTTAGTTGGAAGAGATGTTAAGATAAAGTCAAATGTGTGAAAGGTTCTCATACAGGCATTGAGTCTTAGAGGGTGCGACATTCCTTCAGGTATCCTCCATTGTAGCAGGGGTATCCTTCCCCCCCTCGGTTATTTTGGAAGAGGAGAATACATCAAAAGAATGAGAGAGATTCAAAAGTAGTGCAAAAGATTATCCAAATGAGACATCCAGATTCTCTTGGGGTACTGGGCATAGGAGGGCATGCTGCTTTAATAAGCTTCAGTTGTAGCAGGTGTATTAACCCTGCTACACAATTCACTTCCTCCCACAGTAGAGTTATTAGAGGAGGGTGTAGTCTTATATTCCTTGGTGGAAGAGGGTTTCTTCTGTGACCATGACATTTGTGTGAGGGGTTGTGTTCTACTGTAAAATTATGCGCTGAGCATGTTTAGCTGTGTTGATTTGGGAGCATTTTTGTTTCTATTACTGTCCTTCCTCCAATGTCTGGTAGACCTGGGGTTGTATTTGACCTTGCTGGGTGTCGTGGCTCCTCCCAGTTGGCCAGTTTATTTCCGGTACTTTTCTTTTTCTTGCATGGGTGAACATATTTCTAATTTCATTGTATATATTGTTCCTGTTACTTGTTTTTTTAAGTTCTTAAATATTCTTTTATATTTGTTGAACATGTTGCGGTTGTTACTTTCTGGTGACATTGAACTTAATCCTGATCCACAAAATTAATTCCGGAAATGTTGAATATTATATAGCAATGTCTGTGGAGTATATAAGAATAAAAAGGACTTGGATGTAGCTGCCGATAAATTTGCTATCTTCTTTTGTTCTGAGACCCTCGTGTCTGATTTGCGTCCTCTTTCCGAATTGTTAATTCCAGGATTCAAAAAGCTTGTTTTGTTCAAGCGTAATGCCACCCCGAGAGCCCGTGGAATGGCTCTGTATTTTAAAGAGGGTTTCACTGTGTCTCATAGGCCGTTATATGAATGTAGATGTCATGATACACTTTCTGGTCTCTGGTACACTTTTAAATCTTTATGTATTTGCCAGCTATGGGGACCAGGATTTGGATGAATCTATTTATGACTATTTGTTCACTAAAATGGCAGCAGTTCAACAGGCTGACTCTAAGTCTTGCTCATCATACTGAGTGGCTGAACTCAGTTATTGCTACTGATTAATGAACCCACATTAATCTGGCAACCGTCTTGATCTTGTGTTTACAGATGTTACAGGTATTGTTACCTGTAAAGTGAATTCTTCAGTAGGCTCATCTGATCATAGTTTGATTAAGATTAATGTTGATATGGATCAGGTTGTTCCAGATGTTAACTTCTCTAGGAAAGTTTACCTTAAGTCCTTTGCCAATTTGAATGGTATTCTTCATGACTTTATGGCACTCAGTTGAAGTGATATTTATAGAACCCTGAATATTATCGAATGCTTAAATGACTATCTTAGCCCAATTATAGTGAGGAGAATCCTCTTATGCTTTTCCCTTCCATGTTCGACTAACACTAACTGCTTCCCTTCTAAAGCACTAGCTTTATCATCCACTCCGCATTCTTCCATGCTTTTCAACAGAAACTCATTCACCAGATGTTGCACCAAATATTCAGGAGGTTCACTATACTTTTGTAACTGGCATTGATGTGTTCTACATTTATCCAAACTTCCATCCTCTCTTTCACAAACTATCACATAACTTACCCCATTTGACCAAACCTTTCTCACCACAAACAGACTTTCAAACTTCTTTTTCAACTTAATCCACCTTCAGTCTACCTTTTTTTTTTCTCTCTTTCAGCACTTTATCCACAACAGAAAAACTTTCAAACCTTCTCATTCCCTTTTCTCCATAACTCAGGACCACTATTTCTAACTCGCATATGCTTTCAAAATTCATCAAATACTTACATGGTGACATTCCATTCACCTTATGTGCTGTCATATTATACACCCAAAGTACTCTTCCCAAACATTCATCCCATTCTTTCCCTTTCACCATTAATTGCAACATCTCACTCAGGGTTCTTATATATCATTCAGCCAAACCATTCACACTGGGTACATATAGCATTGTTCACCCATTATCAATCCCCCATTCACACAACATCTCTTCAAAAACACATCCGGCAAACTTGAATCCATCGTCATTCAACATTTGCACAGGCTTACATACACACACATGGGTAACATTCTTTCACTCACTACTCTAGCAACAGTTAATGATGGCTTATTTGTCACGAGTGCAGCATCCGCAAATTTACTCTTATGATCCACCATCGCAACCACTCCTACATACCCTTTCGCAGTCATCAGAAGAGACGGACAATTACTAGCATTTTGAAAAGTTCATTTACACTTAACTTTAATATTAGCGGAGCATCATACACTCTCTGATACTTTCCTTTCTGGCATACTTGACAGGTAGTCACTACATCCCTGCAAATCTTTTTAAAAATGGTATTAGACACACACCCTTTCATACATTCCCACAATTTATTTTTAGCCATATGTCCAAACCTGTCATGCACAATCGTCAGCATTCCAGTCATACCACATGCAGAAAACAGGAATATATATATATATATATATATATATATATATATATATATATATATGTATATATATATATATATATATCCCCATCATCTATACCTCGCAAAATACACTAAGCCTTTGCATACTACAAATTTTCCAACAAATATTCTAAACACTCTTAATATACCATTCCATTCATTACCGTGCTAGGTGGTATATCTTAGCAGACCATGTTTGCCTACAGTTATTTGAGTGGAAGAGCACCTTGGTAGGGTCTTGAGAACCCTGGGTGTGGAGGAAATGCCCCCCTTGTCTTCACTTGAACACCACCTGTGACTTTCTGTCCTCGGTGGGCGCATGAGTGTTCATGTTTAAGGGCTCTAGTTATCCCTGCTTTAGCTAAGGCGGATGAGTAGTTCTACTACCAACAGCATCCTTGAAGTGGATTTACTGAATTATAGCCATAGTTGTGTGTCCAACATTCATAAATTCAGCCACTTTCCCTCTGCTAGGTGACACAGCCCTGCATCTCTTATTTTTCCTTACTTTCCTAAACTTTATTCTATCTTAATTCATTTTATCAAAATATGACAGTACTACATTTAACCATGTCCCCAGTCCCCAGCAGGCCTTCAGTGGTCAGGAGGTGCTAAGAATCTCTGGGTTAGTAGTTATTTTTGTTGTTGTTGTTACTTTCTAAGATTCTCTGTCTATCAGTTTTTGTCTGGCAACATTGAATCTAACCTGGCCCTATCCGTCATAAATTCTGCAATTTATTCTACTGCAATATTCATGGTCTCTATGGCAACTTGAGAGAGCTTTCTGTTGCTTCTATACTAAATATGCTATTATTTGTTGCTGTGAGACTCTTGTAGCAAATAGGAGACATACCTCAGAATTTTGCTAAATTTTAATAAGCCTATGCAATTTCCGAGGAACTCCTTACCTCGAGTGCAAGGCTTGTGTCTATATACTTTAGCAGGATTTAATGCTTCACATTTTAGTAAGTTTGAATGCGGATGTCATGAGATCATGATTATTAGAGTATTCAGCTTTTTTAATCATTTTTATATTTTTAGCCCTTATAGAAACCCTGATCTAGATAACAATATTTATGATTGCCTTCTAAATTCATATACAGTAAACCCTCGATATAACGAACTATATGGGGTGGGGGAGTCGTTCGTTAAACCTGATGGGCGTTAAAAGCAATGGAAATAACAAACCAAGTTTGTTATGGATATGTAATACATATGTAATTACGAAGAAAGTTAAGTGGACTACACAACATAGTATTGATACGAACCTTGCACTGTAGGAGACATGTGACACACCAACACTTACTCAGGCTGGTTGTAACGCTTGCCTGTTAAATCCGATGGAGTTTGGCCAGGAAATTTCATTTGTTATATCCGAAATTCGTTATATCGACGGTTTACTGTATTAATATTCAGGAGGAGGACAAGAAATCTTGCTTCATTTTTATTGGTGATCTGAATGCTCATCACAGAGACTGGCTGAATTCAGTTTCCCCAACCAATCAACATGGTATTGCTGCTCTTGATTTTTCTGATATTACTAGTTGTGAGTAGTTATTTACTGGTGCAACTCACACATCCGGCAATCATCTTGATCTTTTACTCACTGATGTGGGAGGGGTTGTTGAGGTTCAAACCACTGCACCAATTGGTTCCTCAGATCATCAAGGTTTGTCTTGTAAAATCCAGTTAGATTTCCTTATTCCAGACTTTAGTATCTCTAGGGTAGTTGTCATCAAATCTAGAATTAACTGGGATGGGATTAACCATGCTTTTAATAGTATTGTCTGGAGGGATATCTATGATGATCCTTGCCCCATTACCCTATTGAATTTAAGGTTATTAGACTTGAAAAGTAAGGTTTGTACCAATGAAAAATCTTAAAGCTCAATCTCATGATAAATCATGGTTTAATGACCAGTGTCGCCTGGCCTGAAAAGTAAGGTTTGTACCAATGAAAAATTTTAAAGCTCGATCTCACGATAAAGCATGCCTATCGTGATAAGCATGCTGCCTATAATCTTTGGTCTGATAACCACTCTCATTTGTGTTGGGAAAACTATGTTGTGATGAGGAACATGGCAAATAATGTTTATAAAGAGGCTGAAGCTCAATATATTGCACATTTGAACAATGTCCTCACAGATGTGGCTCAGCGCATATTTGGTGGTCAGCACTTAAATCAATCTGCTTTGTTTGGGGTTGATCCTTCTATTCCTCACTTAATGAAGCCTGATGGTAGCGTTAAATATCATCCTCTTGATAAAGCAAGTATTCTTGCTGACATTTTTCATTCCAAGCAAAGTAGGGAAGAGATCCAGCTGCCCTAAGGTTGTGCCCCGCTACCTAGCTTTAATACATTTGCCTCCAGATCCTCTGAAATAAAATTTCTTTTATCTAACATGGACAAGTATGGGGGAACTGATCCTATTGGTCTATTTCCATTCATTTTAAAAAGATTTGGCATTCATCTAGCTCCAAAACTGGCTGTTATATTTCATATTTTAGTTCATCGGGGGTCATTTCCTGAATGCTAGCATTCAGGCAAGATTACCCCAATTTCCCAAGGATCATCACCATCTCCATCACCCAGTTAATATAGACCCATTTCCATCACACTGATTTTATCTAAGACTTGAACGTCTGCTGTCCAAACCTCTTACTGTATATTTCAGATAGTTTCTTCCAGTGACTCAGTTTGGCTTTAGAAAGGGGCTAGGCACAGCTGATTCACTATTATTTCTGGTACATGAAATGCAGTCTGCTTTAGACAATAATTGTGAGTCTCGGCTTGTCTCTCTTGACTTTAGTTTTGCCTTTGACACTGTCAACCATATTGGTTTTATTTTTAAATTAAAGTCTGTTGGCATTGGTGGTAGAGTCTTAAGTATTTTAACAGAGTTTTTAACTAATAGACAACAATATGTTGTTGTCGGTGGATGTTTGAGACCTTATTCTAGAGTATATTCTGGAGTTCCTCAGGGTAGCATTCTTGCGCCTTTGCTTTTTATATTATACACTAGTGGCATGTAGTTTAATATCACTAATAGAATTCTAGCATATGCTGATAACACCTCTCTCTATGCTCATGTTCAATCTCCTGCAATGAGACTGATTGTCCCTGTAAGGGGACTCAGCGCTCTGTCCAGTGCCAGCTTAGCCTATTCTCCTTCTTTCAGACAGCCTGTGTTTCTCCCCTACTTCCTCACTTCCCCTGCAATCTCTCCAACAACTTTATCTGGTCGGCCTCTATTTTCACAGGGTAGATGCTGACCTTCTTCTCAGCCAACTATTCCGTATCGGGGCTGAGGGGGGAGGGGACAATGTTCTCTAACCCCTGAGCTCTGGTTTGGGATGGTGGGTTTTTAACAACCTGCTTCATCCCCACCCATACCTTGCGCACATTCCTTTCCCTTTTCACTTCACTATCTATTTTTTTTTTATGCCATGCCAGGTCACCAGGTGGGAGGAGTGGCCTAAAATGGTGGCAGCTGGCTCTGCCAGCCCCATATGTACCCCTTGCTGAGCGGGCAACTGCAAGGGGTGATTCGCATTTACTTCTCACAGAAAGAATAGGGTCCCCATGCCCAATGATGAAAATCTAATAAAAAAAATCTTCCCTTTCCCCCTCACGATCAATGGAGCCGACTTCGGGCAGCTCCACTGAAACGATGGAGGCCCCTCCCCCCTGTGCTCTGGCATGGGACCCTCCAAATCTCTTTAACCGAGAGGAGGCTTACTTCTCTCCTTTGTGTACGGGTGTAGGTGCCTTCAGGCGCCTCCCTCCTTCTAGTGGCAGTCCCCCCTTTACTTTCCAAGAGGACTGGCAAGAAAGCCAGCAGGCAGCCCATAGCAGACCGCTCCCCATTGTAACGGCTTGGTAGGGCAAAACCCCTTAGGGAGCAGAGGGAAGACAGGCCCCATCAGTTGCTTCCCTCAAAATACCTGCTGGCTCAAATATTAAACTTAGTGGGGGACAAGGCCTATTCCTCCCCATACTCGACTAGTGAAACTGCGTCCAATGGGACCTGTGATGTCCCGGGTGGGGGATGGCGAAATGGAGAGCCCCCCATCCCCCAAGATAGACATGGTCCTTGAGGCAACCCAGCCTCAGACGGTAGGGCCTTCCATTGGGGCGAATCTGTGCTCGGCACCATGCACCAAACTCGAGTCCGCCTGTATGCAAGGTCCTCCTCAAATGGCTCAGGTTTCCAAGGCAGTACAAGGAGGGATCTCCTCCTCCGGCTGGTCCCCCTGCGACTGCCATGACCTTCTCCAGGCCGGTCCATCCGGCCTGGGGGCTCTTACTGGCGGAGGGGAGAAGCGGGTTCATTTCCCACCCTCTCCTAAAAAGAAGAAAAAGACTAAAAAGACTGGGCTCCTCTATATCTGCAGGGACGCGATGTGTCGGGGAGGGGGGGTCCATTCTTCTCCTCGCTTTCACAGTAGCTGTGCAACTGCACCTTGATAGGAGGTATAATGTTATTTCTGCATACATTCCACCGTCAGCCGATTTCGACGCGGGGGACTTCCGCCGTGTCATGGCACAGTTGCCAAGGCCCTCTCTCTTGCTCGGAGATCTAAACACAGGGTTGCCATATCACTCTATATTATATAGATTTCTCTTTATTTGAGCTGTTCCTCTAAATCACTCTATATTAGAAGTCCTACTCTATATTTCTCTGAAGCACTCTATATTCTTTAAATAAAGGGTACTTTGCCATATAGTCAATAATACAAATAATAAGTCTGTCAAATATCCAAGTTTTCCTATGTTACAAATGTGATCCTATTTTCTCTCTCCCTTTTTAAAGTTTTATTTTTTCCTAGTTAGAATACTCAGCACATGCAAGAACAGTGCCAAGGAAGCACATCTGAGGGACAGATTTTAGTGTAATTTCATTTTGGTAATTTTGTTATTTGTGGAATTTCCAAGTTGTAGCCCCTATTGCATTCTCTTAATTCTATGCCATTTGTAAGAGTATAACAATTGATAATTCATTTCTTTTTTATCATGCATTCTCAGCATGATTACCTTTTTTCTTTTCAGGAAATTATTTTAGTCTTAAGTTTCTGGAGCTGGGTATCCTACTTAGTAATTGTTTTTTTGACTTGGTGATTAGGTATCCTATGTAGTAATAAGCGCTATCTAGTACTTTGGCTGCCGCAGCTTTTTCTGATACAGCTACAACATGCACATATGCATGCCACTTTCATTTTTACTAACTTTGCAAATCAGCCTCAGCAACCACTTTTGAATGCCGGCAAAGGCAAATAGCGTGGCTGTTGAAGGAGATTTTGGTGCATGCCAGTGGCCTCTAAGTACAAAATTAGTAAAAATATCCAATGTTCAGTTTCTCCTCACTTTCTTCCCATTGTCATCTACTTTTGGCTCAATGAAGTGCACTGTCTCCACGTGTCTCACATGAGGTTGAGTTGTAGGAATCCCCATGAGTGTTATTGCCACCTGCTCCCTAAATTTCTTTATCCTGATGGTCTTTCCTGTGACTTTCAATAAATAATGACTCCGTTGACTATGCAAATGCCGAAAAGAAATTCAATAGCCAATTTTTAGTACCACTTAAGCCCTTTTCATAGGCAGGTCTCGTAGGATTTAAGCTGGTCTGAGATGTCAATCCCAACTTTTCCTTTAATGTACGCCAAGAGTGCCAGTGATTTTTTCTGGCCTCTTCTTTTCTTACTCCTCATAGATGGTCCGGGTTCAGTTGGGTCCACTTCTGCTTAGCTGCCACTGTTTCCACCATGGTCAGGGCATGCTTGGTGGATAGCATCATGACATCTTGCCTTTCTTCAGTTTTGCTTGCATAACATTTTTAGTCATTTTTTTTGTCTATTGGCAAATAAAGTGCCAATTATGTGGGTCTTACTTCTAAGGAATGAGCGTGCTAAATGACACAAAAAAATTATCTACATATAACGAGCGGCCATCATTTAGGAGGTTCTTCATTAGGTTCTCACAAATGGTTTGCACAAGACCCTTCTTTACACTGGCATCTTTGCTCTTCCCTGAATAGATGCTGAGGTTATATGTATAGCCTTCCAATGAACACAATTTGAAAAGTTTAATACTGTACTTGTGTGCCTTGTTGGGTATGTATTGTTTGAATACTAGCCTCCCATGCCAAGGGACCAGGGTTTCATCAACGACCATCTTCTGCTGGGATGAAAACTTCCTGAAATTTCTTCAGCAACAGGTCTAAAAGGGGCTGTATTTTGTATAGTCTATCATCAACATAGGGATTTTTGTCTGCAAAGTGTAGGCACCTTAGGAGAAGTTGGAAACGATTCCTGCTTATTGTAAAATCAGGTACGGACGTTTTGTAAATTCCATTATGACTCCAGTAGCCTTCAATTGACCCCAGCCTTACGAGGTCCATCCATAAGATAATTCCAAGAAATTTTTTCATCTCATCTTCGTTCGTTGCTGTCCACTTGTTGTGCCTGGCTGCAGGTGATTTCGGTCCGGCTGCTGTAAGTTGAGCCGAAAAGGCATTTGTTTCTACAACTAACTAGCAACTCCACACTTCGTTGTCTATAAATAATAATAAGGCGTTATGGTTGTTTGAAGATCCTTCTGCACCCCACTTCTACCAGTGCAGTGAAAGGAAAGGATTGCAGTCGCTCTTCAAACTCAGACCATATCGGTCTCATCATGAACATCCTCCTCCCCCTCCTCATCTTCCTCTTCCAGTGCTAGTTGCCATAGCACATCTGTCAACTGAAGTGGGACAGCTGGATCATAATCATCTGATTTAAATCCAGTTAAGTCCATGGGGTCGGAATCCGAGTGATAATCTTTGAAATCATTCTCTTCAGGCTCATCACAATTGATAGTTTGATATTTGTTTTGTGTCATATACATTGTCATATGATTGCCCTGGCTGCTAGTGTATCTGGCAAGCATATATGCATGCCATCTCTGAAACGGAAAAATTGTAAAAAAAAAAATAAAATAATATATATCCAGTTTTGTTGAGTTCTAGCCAGAATGACCTACACCATGCTACTTCATATATTTATACCTATAAAATTAAAGAAAAAGAAAATTGTGGCTTCAATGACATTTTCTTGGCTATAGGCCATGGCATCAAAATAAAAACAGAAATATAAGAAAGACTGGGAATGTAGCAAGGATTGTAATGATGATCTGTTGGAGAAATCGTCCTTTTAATGGATACTGCAAGTGGTGCAACCGAAGTCATCAATTTGGGAAAGGTGCTCTTCTGCAGCATGCAAAGGCAGGAAAACTTGACAATAGCATGTCTGGCTTTAGCCCATGGAAATGCAGACACTGAACGATCATTTTCAGAAGTGGCCAGTATAATGAGAAAGGAGAGAGCAAACCTGGAATGTTACACATTAAATGCTATTCTGTCAGTGAATAGCTACCTCTGAGTAAAAAATCAGAATTGTACCCACAAAGAACTTGAAGAAAACCTTCTCTCCTTCTGTAGAGAGGCCCACAGCACATATGAAGCTAGACAAAAGAAACAACAGATGGAGAGAAAATCAGAGGGACAGGCTAAAGAAATTGCTGGAGAAATCAGCATGCTAACTCAAATGATCCAGGCTGAAAAAGAGTCTTAGATTTAAATCTGCTCAGGTTTCAGCATCCTGTGCATCAAAGAAGGAAGTAGAAGCTGAGAAGAAAAGGAAAGAAGCCATGGAAATGGTTAAAAAAGCCCAGCAGCTCCTAAAAGAGGCAGATAAAGAAGGAAAGGAAGCTGCAATTGCCAGGGAGGCAGCAACAAAGAAAGCGATCAGAGAAGAAACAAAAATTGTACAAAAAACTATCAAGAGAGCTGCTGAAGAGAATGTCAGGCAAAGCAAAAAATAAAAGAATTTTAAATATATAATTCAGGTATAGATTTTGTAAGAAATCCTAATTATAAATTTAAGCTTTATATTTTTGTATTCAGATACCTGATAAAGTATGTTAGTTTAGTTTCAGATTTTGTTGTATTCAGATACCTGATAAAGTAAGTTAGTTTGTTTTCATAAGCAGGCTTAGTTAAATTGTTTGATTAAAATAAAAAAAAAAATTATACCCACTGTGATGAAACCAGTCTGAGATATTGTCAGCTGCTGTTTGATTGACATACACATACACTGTTGAAAGGTTAATATTTATGAATGTGAATATCAGGGATATAGCATTCCTTTGTTTACAGTATATGTAATGAAATAACTTTTTTTTTACAAGATTTATGAAGTTAAGCAAAACAAAAATACCTTTATTTATAGGGTAGATGTCTCCTTAATAGTTTATATTGATTCCATAAAAATGTAAAGTTCTTGTTATTATAGTTATGTATAAATATTCAGACTGGTGGAGACAAAAAATATTAGCTTCATTTCATAATTAATTAAACATTAATTAAAATAAAAATGCCAAATGCTTAGTAGGAGTTATTATATTTACTTTGGTTTAATATTTTGATTTGTTAGATGGAATACAGATCCAGATTTTTTCTGGAACATTACTTCAGAATAAAAAAAATTGCTTGAAGACAGTTCATGTTCATATCTGGATATTCTAAGTGGGAACTGTATACAGTGTACTGGCCCCCTGGCTAAGCAGGCTTTCATTCTATTGGAAGGTTGCAATGCTTGTAGGGGGAGAGAAAAATGGCTCCACTGATAGCTGTGCTTGTTAAGGCAGGTTTTGTCATGTCAGCCTTCATTTATTTAGCGATGAATGGCTATAGTTGCCCGTGCTTGGCATTATGCCTAAATTCCATAAACCAAACAACAACCAATGTAATACAGTTAGCATTACATCATATATTTACATCTAATAATACTGGCTTATTCTATATTTTCCAGTTTCCTTCTCTATATTTGAAGGGGAAGCATTCTATATTTTGATATTTTTCCCAGTGGCAACCCTGAAACGGTAGACACCTTCTCTGGGGAGACTACTCTATTAATCCCCAGGGTCAAGTCCTTGCCGACCTGATCGACAAGCTTGAGATGGGTGTCGTAAATGTGGATGCGTTTACGCATCACTGCCCGAGAACTGCTTCATTTTCCTGCCTCGATCTACCTTTGTGCTCTCCGGATGCACAGCCTGATTTTGATTGGGGGTGGTCGATGACCCCCATTGTAGTGATCACTTTCCCATTCAAATATCATTTTCTGGGCCACTGCCGCCCGAGAGCCCGCCCCAGTGGTGCTTGGCGCGAGTGCGGTGGTCTGCATTTCAGGAAATGACTGAATTCTCTATCTCAGTCGAGCTCCGTCCGGCCCCAGCTTGGCCTCTCTTCCTTCCTTCAAAATACTTGTTTCCTCTCTTTTCACACAACCTCTCCCACAACTTTCTCTGGTCAGCCTCTAATTTCACAGGGTAGATGCTGACCCTCCTTTCAGCCAACCGTCCCGCATCGGGGCTGAGGGGGTGGGGGACAAAGTTCCCTAACCCCTGAGCTCCGGTCTGGGGTGGCTGGTTTTTAACAACCTGCTTCATCCCCACCCATACCTTCCACACATCCCTTTTCCTCTCCTCTTCACAATCTATATTTTTTACGCCGTGTCTAAGGTGGAGCCGCCATGCCGATGGACTGCCAGGCCACCAGGCGGGAGGGGTGGTCCAAAATGGCGGCGCCTGGCTCTACCGGGCTTGTAAGCACCTCTCGCAGTGCGGGCTACTGCGAGAGGTGTGCGCGATTGCATCCCGTGTTTAAAAAAGGGTCACCATGCCCAATGATGAAGATAAAAAAAACAAACCCAACCCTCAACTTTCCCTGTTCCATCGACGGAGCCGCCCTCGGGCAGCTCCAGCAAAAAAATGGAGGTCCCCCCCCCTGTGCTTGCACAGGGGACCCTCCATATCTCTCTAACCGGAGAGGAGGCTTACTCCTCTCCTTCGCCTACGGGTGCAGGGGACTCCCCCCCTCACCCCCTTCTCTGGAGGTGCTTTCGGGCACCTCCCTTTTCCCAGCGGCAGTCCCCTCTTTTCTTTCCAAGGGGACTGCCAAGAAAGCCAGCAGGCAGCCCTTAGCCAGCCGCTCCCCATCAAAGCGGCTCGGTAGGGCAAACCCCCTTAGGGGGGAGAGGGAAGCCAGGCCCCTTCGGTCGCTTCCCTCAAAAGACCTGCTGGCAAGAATTTTAAACCTTGCTGGGGTCAAGGCCTGTGCCTCCCCACACAAGACTGGCGACACTGCCAAGGGGACCTGCGATGCCCTGGGAGGGGATGGCCAACTGGAGGCCCCTCCTGTGATAAACATGGTCCTTGAGGAGACCCAGCCTCAGACGGTAGGGCCTTCCATGGGGGGGAATTCGGGCTCGGCGCCAAGCACCGAACCCGAATCCGCCCCTATGCAAGGTCCTCCTCAAATGGCTGAGGGCTCCGAGGCAGTAAAAGGAGGGGAGGGATCTCCTCCGACAGGTGCCCCTACGACAACCAGGACCTTCTCCATTTCGGAGAGGGACCTGGCTGAGGCCGGTCCATCTGGCCTGGGGGCTTCTGCCGGCGGAGGTGAAAAGCGGGTTCATTCCCCGCCCTCCTCTCCAAAAAAGAAAAAGACAAAGAAGACGAAAAAGACTCGGGGCTCCTCTCCATCCGCGGGGGCTGCGGGGACGGATGGGTCTGCTACCACTTTGGTAGGCAACCAAGCCAAGATCGGCACATCCGGCCCCTCTACCCCCCTGTGTGCGGAGCCCCTGACCAAGACTAACACCAGCGTACGGAAGCGTACGGCCATTCCCGTGAGGGTCTTCAATTCGAGGAGGGCCCCCGCGTCTCCTCCGAGCTAGGCCTGGACGGCATATTCCTTCAATAGAATTGCCGTGGACTCCGGGCCAACTGGGAGGAGCTGCGGAGGCTCGCCTCGTCCCGTTCCATGCTAGGCGCGTGCCCCCTGCCTGCCCTCCCGGGGTATAAGGGTCTTGCGATCCCACCACCGCGGGACGGCCGGGCTGGGGGATGCGCGGTTTACACCCGGCATGATGTCTCCGTTCTTCCTTTCTCTTTAGATACCTCCTTTCAGGCAGTGGCTGTGCAGCTGCACCTGGATAGGAGGTATACTATCATTTCTGCGTACATTCCACCATCAGCTGACTTCGACGCGGGGGACTTCCGCCGCCTCGTGGCACGGTTGCCGAGGCCCTATCTCTTGCTTGGAGATCTGAACGGCAGGCATCCTCTCTGGGGAGATTACACCATAAATCCCAGGGGACAAGTCCTTGCCGATCTGATCGAAGAGCTTGAGATGGGTGTCCTAAACGTGGATGAGTTTACGCATCACTGTCCGAGAACCGCTTCATTTTCTTGCCTTGACCTATCTTTGTGCTCTTCGGATGCACAGCCTGATTTTGATTGGGGGGTGGTCGATGACCTCCATGGTAGTGATCACTTTCCCATTCAAATATCATTTTCAGGGCAACTGCCGCCTGAGAGGCACCTCCGTGGTGCTTGGCGCGGGCGCGGTGGCCTGCATTTCAGGAAATGACTGAATTCTCTATCTCAGTCGAGGAGTTTAGGTCGGTAGATGAGGCCGTTGAGTTCTTCTCCGGCAACCTCACCGCCGTGGGCCTGACTACTATTCCTAGGACGTCTGGCTGTTTTGCACTCCCATGGTGGTCGGCCGAGTGTGAGACGGCCCTCAAACAGAAGCGTTATGCCTACATGCGCTATAAGCGCCGCCCGAACGATTTCACTGTCGCTGAATTTCGTCGGGCTAGGGCTAGGTTCCGGTATATTTCGAAGCACGCCCGCCGCTCTTCTTGGCGGGCATATGTGTATTCACTTAACGGGAAGACCCCTTTAGCTGAGGTGTGGAAGCGAGTCAAAAGGATTCGGGGCAAGTTCTCGCAGGACCCCCCTCCCGTTCTCCAGGAGAATGGGACCGCAATCTCGGACCCCGCGTCCGTGGCGGAATCCTTAGCGACCGCTTTCTCCGCATTCTCTAGCCGTGATGCTGCTCCGCCAGCATTCAATGCACGTCGTGATGTCGCGGAAGGCCGCCGGCTGGACTTTACCTCCAGAGGCGGAGAACCCTTCAACGACAAGTTTACTGTGAGTGAGTTGCGTTCCGCTCTCGCTTCGTGCGCGGACACCGCCCATGGTCCGGTGATGTCCCGTACGCCATGCTTCGACACCTGGGTGAGCGAGGCATGGCCTTTCTGTTAGATCTGTTCAACAGGATCTGGGTGGAAGGTCTTCTCCCAGACTCATGGCGAATCGCTACTGTGCTCGCCTTTCGCAAGCCGGGGAGAGATCACTCTACTCCGACCGGTTTCCGCCCAATCTCTCTAACCTCTTGCGTGTGCAAGTTGATGGAGAAATTGGTAAATGTTAGATTAGCCTATTTCCTGGACAGCGGAGGCCATCTGTCTTCTGCACAGTCTGGCTTCCGTAAGTTTCACTCCACGTCGGATGCTCTGCTCCGACTGGAAAATGCCGTCTGCGAGGCTTTCCTTCGTAGACAGCACTACGCCACGGTGTTTTTTGATCTGGAGAAGGCCTATGATACCGCATGGCGATACGGTATCATGGAGACTCTCCACACGATGGGGGCGAGGGGACGCCTCCCAATGTTTATATCTGAATTTTTGCGAGATCGTCGATTCCGCGTACGGGTGGGGGGAGCTCTCTCCGGCCCAAAGGAGCAGGAAGAGGGTGTCCCGCAGGGAAGTGTCCTCAGTCTCACACTCTTTGCCCTGAGCATCAACGGCATCACCTCGGTGCTGTCGGAAATTTTTCTCGCTACGCTCTACGTGGACGACCTTTCGATGTCTTTTGGCGCGGCCCAGATGCCAACTCTGGAGCGTCGACTCCAACAAGCACTGAACTGCGTCTCTCGCTATGCCGAAGTGCCCAGGTTTCGGTTTTCTTTGGCCAAAACTAAGGTGGTGCATTTCTGCCGCCATCCACGGCTCCACCCCGACCCAGATTTTTTTCTTAATGGGGGCGCCTGGAAGTGGTTGAGTCGCACCGTTTCCTTGGTCTTGTATTCGACCGACGCCTCACCTGGGAGGCTCATATTCGCAGCCTTAGGGTCTCCTGTACCCGCGCCATGGATATTCTCCGTTCCGTGACGTTCAGCGCTGATAGGGCTACTGCCCTACTTTTTTATCGATCCTTTGTTCGTTCGAAGCTCGACTACGGATGCGAGTTTTATGCATCCGCAGTCTAGCGTTTATTGCGGAAGGTGGATTCGATCCACCACACCGGCCTTCGCCTTTCGACCATTGCCTTCCGCACTTCCCCCATTGAGAGCCTGTTGGTCGATGCTGGGGAGCTGCCGCGTGCAGTGCATCACTCGCCTGTACGCGCGAGCACGGCGCCTCCCTCAGTCGCCAACAGCTTTCAATGCATTCGCAGCTGATCTCGACGGTGCCTATGCCGCCGAGAGACACCTGTCATACCCTAAGCCCTTTGGGTTTAGGGCCAGGAAACTCCTTCGAGATCTAGATATATCTCTCGTGCCGGTGGCGCCCCTGGTTCTGCCCAGGACGCCTCCCTGGAGGGTACCAAATTTGTCTACTTGTCGCAACGCCTCTGCTCCCAAAGCTTGGAGCACACCTCGTGTCACGCTGAAACCGTGCCACTGTATACGGATGGCTCCAAGTCCCAAGAGGGGGTCGGCTTCTACGCCGTATCCCCTCTGTTTGAAGTTAGCAGGGCTCTACCAGGAGCTGCGTCTGTCTTCACGGCCGAGCTGGTGGCATTACACCACTCGGTATGGGAGATTACGTGACGTGCCCGGTTTGGAGACCGGATTGTGATCTATAGCGACTCACAAAGCGGCCTGAGTTCTCTCGGGGCATTGGAATTTCCGCATCCCCTGGTTCGCGATATCCGTGACGCCACGGTTTTGGAGAGCCGGGCAGATGTCGAGATTATCTTATGCTGGGTTCCTGGACATGTCGGAATTGCGGGGAATGAGGGCGCCAAAGAGTCCGCGAGGACTCTGCCCCCGGACCAGCGTTTCGCTCTTCCTCACATCAACTACATGGCAGGAATACGGGCAGTTCTTCAGACTGCTTGGCAAAGAAGATGGTAGACGGTCGAAGGGAACTTAAAGTTGAGTTCTATTGCGCCGTGACTGTTCCCATGAACCTATCCCCCAATGCCGCGACGGCTACAGGTCACTTTCTGTCGTCTCCGAATCGGACACACTCGTGTGACGCATCGCTATTTGATGGAGCGCTCGAAGGCGCCCTATTGCGACGACTGCGTCGTCCCCCCAGACTGTTCGACACATTCTTGTCGAATGTCCCAGTCTGGGTGATCTTCGCGCACGTTACCTGTCCCAGTACCGGGATGGGCGGGGTCACTACCGCCTGTCCTTTGTACTCGGGACGAGTGCATGCACATTGACTGGTGGATTTGTTGACTATTTGGGGGAGGCCAGCCTTCTCCCTTTCATTTAACTAGGTTTAGTTGTTTTTGTTATTGTTTTGTTATTGTTATTTCTTTTTATTGTTGTTTCCTGTTCAATTTTTTTAAAGTAGCCTAGAACTAGGCTGTTTGTTTATGGCGACTTATGCCTAAGTAGGCAGTCGCCAGATTGCCCCTTAAAAAAAAATCCTGGTTTCCCAAGGGTGGTTAAGCACCTTGCTACCGCTCCAGACCATGTGGACGTTGATCATGTTGGTTCTCAGTTGGTATCCATTCCACCTCTGGACATTCACCCTGCCCCTAAAGGATCAGGCTCTTCTTTAGCTCCAAAGCTAGTAATCACTCCACCATCCCTTGTTGATACTGCTTTGGAATTCCTTTGATCCTTGAATGAGAAGGAACCAACCTTTGCTCCTTTCCAGGAGACAGCTGTTGTGGAGGTTACCCCCTCATCTGAGGAGGACTCTCAAAAACTGACTCCACATCTTTCTCTATCAGCATCGAATTCACAACTTTTGCCAATGTCCTTCCTACCACCATTACCTTTACCATCCCAACCAATACCACCAGCTGTGTCAACATCGTCTGTTCCCTGGAGTTGCTTCCATCTCTGCTTCTCCAGTGAAGACAGTTCTCTCTTACAGCCCCTATCAAAATCTGATGCGCCACCTTTTAAAGAAAAACCAAAGGCAAAACTCAAGCTTCCGATGCCTCTTTTCTCATACTCCAAGCCTAAGGCTAATATGACACAAACTACTTCTGCTGGTATTTCAAATCCAAAATCTCCTTCCTACCCCTAAGGGTAGGAAGAAATCTACCATTATGCTTAAAAGTAACAATGTTTCCAATTATTCATTGGAACTTCCAAGGTCTCTTCCCTAAATGGGACAAGTTCAAGCTCCTACTTAAGGATTACAATCCTGATTGTATTGCTTTATAGGAGACTTGCTTGGGTACTAGCAGAGTACTCAATTCAGGGTTCTGCTGTTTTTGTTAACAACGGGGTTTCCCACAACCAGCTCTCTCTTAATACACACCTGCAGGCAGTTGCTGTCTGCCTGTTTTCCAGTTAGCATTATTCGGTCTGTTCATTGTATCTTCCTCCTGGTGAAGAAAGAGATACAGTTGTTTTAGCTACAAAGTTATCTAATATAATTTGTCAACTCCCTCCCTTTATTTGACCCTTTTTTTATGTTTTTTGTAGGTCGCATGTTCTTATTCCGAGGGGAGGGTGGCCTACCCCTGACGCTGGAGCACGCTTCCTTCTTTTTAAGTTTTATCTTTGTTTTCTCTTGTTGTCTTTTTAGACTTACATTTTTATCATTATTTTTTAATTACATAGTCATTTGTTTTTTTTGTTTTTTTTAATATAGCCTAGTAGTAGGCTATGATATGAGTATGGCAACTTCTGCTCTAGTAGGCAGTCATCATATGGGGTCTGAAAAATAAAATTCAGTAGGCATAGGAAAATTTCTGACCTTTTTCACAAAATTCTCCGATTTATTCATTTTTCCTCACTCACTTTATGGCCCCAAAACTCAACTTCACTGACAAACAGAATAGAGGCTATGCTACAAAATATTAATAAATGTATCCAATACTTTTGCGTGTTATTTTGGTATTTCTGATTCTTTCATTTTTCATTTGCACAGGTGAATGAAAGTATTATTGGGTCATATTTGTAAATTATCATCGCAAAAGAAGAAATAATATTCCAGAAATAGTAAAAAGTGTTATATATCCAATAATTTTGCTTGATACGGTATATATAGCCTTATGAATATATTGCCCAAAGATATATATGGGCCTTACAAATATATATCTGCCAATGCAAATTAGAAATCATGCAAAAATAAAAGGGCAGATAAATATTGGGCAATGCCGAAATATATGTAAATCCATAAAGGAATAAATGTTTATGTGATTCAATCATTTAAAAGGAGGGGGGGGGATGAATGAGTGAAAGGGAGGCAGTCCCGCTTTCTTCTAGGAATTCCTTATTGGCATCCTGTTTAAGAGACTGGGATGTGTGGGTTCCAGACTCAGTTAAGCATTCTGCACTCAGGGAACTGGGATGCTTGGGTTCCAACCACTTCGTTGGAGACTGGGATGCGCTTGTCTCAATTACTGCATCTCCTCTGAGCTAGGCCTGGAGGGTATATTCCTTCAATGCAATTGCGGTGGACTCTAGCCCAACCAGAAGAGCTGCAGATGCTCCTCTTCTCTCATTCTCCCTTAGCTTTTTTCTCAGGATGCCATGCTGATAGGTGCTCCCTGCCCACACTCCTGGGGCATAAGGGTTTTATGACCCTAACACTTTAGGATGGAGTCCAGGCAGGAGGATCCTCAATTTACACCTGGGATGGTGTCTCCCTTCTTTTGCTATAAATTCATCCTGTCTGGCAGTTGCAGTGTAGCTACACCTAGATAGGAGATATACCCTTATTTCTGCGTACATTCCACCCTCATCAGACTTTGACACATGACTCTTACGCTGCATCATGGCATGGTTTCTGTGGCCCCTCTGCTTGTTGATTGGAAATGTAGATGAGACTACACAATCAATCCCAAGGGTCAGGTCCTTCCCAATCTGATCATCGAGGTGGAGATGGGTGTCCTAAATGAGGAACCTTGCTAAAGCTTTACCAAAATTTAAGTAAATCATCAACATTCTCTCCTTTATCTAATTGTTTGTTACATAATCCATAAAATCTTGTAAGATCTACCTGTTCTAAATACATGGTGAGCATTGTTGATTAACCTACCACTATCTAGGTGCTCTGAAATACCCCTTTTAACCTCAGGAATTTGACAACCTAAAGAAGGTTTACTTAGGGTCTAAAGTTATTCAGGCTGTCCTTACTGCTGTGGAAGTTCGACTCGATCCACCAAATCAGTCTTTGCCTGGTGACCTCTGCCTTCCGCATGTCCCCCATTGAAAGCCAATGGCTCTCACTGCATCCGCAGCTGATCTTAATGGTGCTTATGCTGCCCGAGAGACACCAGTCATATCCTTATCCCTTTTAGTATAGGGCTAGATGGGTTTGAGATTATCTTCTGCTGTGTTCATTGACATTGGGAATTGTGAGCAATAAGGGCGCCTAAGACTGCGAGGACTCTTAGCCTTGCCTAGCAAAGAAGATGGGGGATGGTTGATGGGAACTTAAAGTTATATGTGCCATTGTGTTAATACTTCCGCTGGACCTACCCCATATACCATGATGGCTTCAAGTCACTTTCTGCCATCTTCGAATTGGAGCACTCACCCACACCTTACTGCGATAACTGCATGGCCCTCATGATTGTTCAGCTTATTCTTGTTTAATGTCCATGACAACAAAGCTTGCTTTTTTGTTTCATTTTGTTTGGTTGGTTGATTTAAGGAATTTTAAAGTAGCCCAGCACTAGGCTGAAATTTTAATTATGGCTACTTATGCCCTTGAAAGGAGTGGCCAGATGGAAATTAGAAGGAAAAAAATTTAGTTTTGAATTACCTTGAAAAAGGTTTTTGTTTGTATTTTTGGTGGCTATCCCCTGGTTAAATGCCTCCAAATGGATTACTAAAATTTTTTAAAATATCCCAATTTTAGTGTCTGTGAGGAAGATTTATGCTATATAAAAATAAAGATTGTAAGTAGAATGTATGAAAGTAGTCTTGTAAAGAGAATATACATATGAGAGTGATGGTTATAGCTTGTGAAGGGTTGAAAGACTGCATAATATATGGATTAACTATGTATATTAGTGTCTGACAGGCACCTTCCATTGGAGAAAGTGGACATATTTCAGTGAGCTTTGTTATTAATCCAGATATTCTTTATATTTTGCATAGTAATTATCAATAAAATAGGACTTATGTCTTGCAACATAATTGACCCTTAAAGCGCCAAACAAATTTGCTTGAAATTGCTGTGAATGAATTTAGCCTTGCTACATCATTAGGAGATATAATAAAATAAAATATTTAAATCTTTTTTTTATAAATCAAATAGTATATCACCTTAATTGAAAAGAATTCTTCTATTGATCAACTTAAAAATTATTAATAACTATCTGCATATTTAGAATTATAATTGATAATTCTCAGTTATTCCTGTAAAACTTTTATGGTATTTCTTCTAAAAAAAATTAATTAAATTTCAGTTACCACTTAAAATGCATTCCATTTTATAGAAAGGTTTGCTTCTATTTGTGGGAAACAATTTTGAGATTTGAAACAACTGGAATTGCAGGATATTCTTTTTTATTTATTTACCATGCTGTAGCGGGCTGAAAATCTATACTCTAATTCCAATCATTCCAACCCGCTTCCTATACTAATTCAGATGTGAGAAATCAAGGGAGAAATGAAACCTTATTGTATGTACAGTCCTTTACTTACAAAAAAATATGGGGTAAATATTTACAAGAGATCTCCTTACTTATGTACACAGATGAAAAAATGAGATTGATAAATTTACAATTACATTATATACAAGATCAATATAAGTCATATAACCAAACAAAGTTTTATCTAAACAGTCCAAAAGGGAATCTTTTAAACTAACAAAACAAAAATAGTTACAAAAGTACTTACAACCAAACCAAGCGACAAGAAGAAACAAAAAAACATAAATGAGCAAACAAAACGTACACTGGTTCTGAAATCATTAAAAAAAAAGGAAAGGCTTCACGTTTACCTCGGGGATAGTTCTGCCGGCTGCCACTTGTGTGGTCACAATTCACACAGACGTCTTACAAAAAAAAAGGTGGTGCCTCTGAGCTTGATATAATGTTAAGCGATCTTGTCGTAGTATTGGGGCGGCTTTATAAACAAAAAGCAACCTCCTTTCCAACCAATCATTATTAAACCAGTCAAGGATGATGCAATTTCAATTATATATTTTCCTAATCCTATAATATCAGCCACTCTTTACAAAGGGAAGTAATATTTATCTATTGAAATTTAATAGAGTGGTGGCGCAAAAATAAGAATCAAATTGTAAATAGCTGGGGGAGAGAAAAAAAACATTTTAGCTAACATGAAATCCGTAATATATTAAATATATAGATAAGAAGAAAAAAATATACCCATTCACACACCCCACCCCTCCTTCCTTAGGCCATTTGACCACAATCATTCAATTAAAATCAGTATGTTATTCAAAGCGGACTAATGGGTATAAGCCTATTCAGCCCAAAACTAGCTGAAATATTTTTTTTGCCCCATTTTCTTGCCAAATTTTAAAAATGATTTCATATAAAATAATTATCTGGAAGAAATAAGCAACGTTTTCTTCTTTATGGCGTTGGCTTAGAAACGGTAACTAAAATGTAACAATTCATTTCTTCAGTTAACAAGAAATAACTTTGAGCAACAAGCAAATATTTCCAATCATATATCTAAATATGTAGACGTCTATTAATAATTTTTAGGTTAAATCAATAGAATAATTCTTTGCAATTAAAATGATATATTTTTTGATATATAATGAAAGATTTAAATATTTTATTTTATTATTTTCCATAATGAGGTAGCAAGGATAAATTGTTTGAGAGCAATTTCAAAGCAATTCACTCTGTGACTAATGGGTTACTGAGGGTATCCAACAAAAAAAAGCCTAATTTAATCATCCTTTGTTTACATTTTTCCTGATTGGTTATATAAAGAGTTTGGAAAAGTTTCCTGATTCATTTTACTTGGAATTAAGGATTTATGGTCTGTTTTGTTTTTTTGTTTTACTGTGAATATTTTCCTTTTTACAGTTGTTTTTTGCTAAATGACTTGAGTGCATAGAGTTACTATCTGACTGAAAGGAAAGTGGCATAGTATAGTTTGGGAATGGCAGTTGGCATGAATCTATGTATTTGCAATGTTTTTGGTATGATAACAGATTGAAATATATGTTTTGTATTTGGATTGTGTGAATACCTTGTCAATTTAGAGAGGATATGTTGGCTGGAGGAGCTAGTTTAGAACCTCAGTTTAATCTCTTACCTTATAATGATGGGAGATTGATGAAAATAGTCAACACAGATGAGCAGAGCTGTAGCAATGTCTAGTGCCTCTTTTCCCCCCTCTACCATCAAGATAGTGGAGCCCCCATAAGAATATTAACAGACTTACTCTCAAATACTGACTTTACTATTAATACAAATAACAGACTATTTATTAGAGCTTCTAACACCAATATTAACAACAGACTTTATTATTAAAACTCTCAACAGACTACTATAAGAATTTCTAACAGACTTATTCATTCAAATGCTGACTAAACTATTAAGACAACTAACAGACTATTTATTAGAGCTTCTAACAGACCATTATAAACATTTACTAGCTCAATATGTAGTCCCTGGGAGGCACAGTAGAAACAAAAAGTTTAAACAGACTTCACAAGTATTTTCCTTCACTTATGCACAAATTCCATAAAGTAAACAAAAACAGTGTTGCCACTGAAATGTTTTCAACGCAAAAAATTTAAGATCCCAAAAGTGGGTAAGGATTACTTATATCTAATATCTCCAACCCCTACAATACTGGTTCCAGAAATATTCCTGTAGTACAAGTATTCTGGTCTATCATTAATGGCACTTCAAATATTTTATATTTTCATTAATAAAATAAAAGATTTTGCCCACAGTGGGGTCCCTTCAAGAGCCGGGGGAGGGGGGTGTCTACAGATCTGCAGATGAGCAATTATATACCAAGTCGAGAATCTGCAAGTCTACAACTGACTGCACAACCAGTTAATGAGGCAAACACAACACACCCCACAACTTACCAAGAGTGCGCTTACTAACCAACCTCCCTTCTTGAACACAACCCTATCAATGTGCTCCCACCTCCGCTACTTGCGATGAAAACAAAATAAAAAATATATATATATATCTACTGAAAATTCAAGAAACTACCACATGCCCCTATGATCTCAAGATCAAAACACCAATTTAATCAGTCTCATAATCATCCATCCAATTAGGAGAACGCTTAACCCTCTGTGGATATCTCCGCTCTTCTGCTGACCTGTTTTCTCCTGGCACAAGAAGTTCCTCAACTCTGATTGGACAATAGGCATCTTCCACCTCCTCTCCATCATCACTTACACTCTCACAATCCTGAATCTGTTTGTCAAGCTCAACTACAGAGTGAATATCCAGTATGTGACTAGGGATACCATCAACCACAATATTCTTTTTCAAATTTATGCTCATTATCTTTCCTTTCATCCACTTCAATGTGCATTTTGCATCTGGAGGTTTTACCCATATCTCCTCCCCTATCTTTACCGTTGTTGTTTCCCCTGTGTTTCTCCCAAGTCTGTTTTCAGAAACCCCCTCCACTCGTAATGAAACACAGCCAACTGTGGAACAGAGGTGGGATCTATACCATTTCTTGGAGTAGCATTGTACCTGTATACTGCTTCCTAAGGAGAAATGTTGCCCCTTTCAGCCATCCTATTAATAGTGCAGTGGTATCTTTCTATAATTCCATTTCCACTCAGTCTGTATGCCGCTCTGAAAAGTGGCTTGACCATCCACTTACTCAGTACACATCCAAAAGTTTTAGAATTTTAGCAATTAACTCCGCTCTCTCACTATTCAACTCTCTCCAGATGGCATATCTCCCAGGGCCACAATCTATAATTGACAATTAAGGAATGATGTTAATGGATAATATCAATCTCCAAACTTCAGGAACATCAAGCTTCCCACCCTCATGAATATGGAGAGGAGGGTCAATCGATTGACACTGTTCGCATGAATGCACAATCTTTTTCACTGCCGTTCTAGTTACATTAGGAGAGACTTTCCTTATCAAAAACAATGTGCGATCAACTCCCATATGGTGCATGTCATGCAAAGTCTTCAAATCAACCTCTGCTGCAGCACCTATCACGATTTTCTTCAAAATTGTCCTTAGCATTATGGAGAGGAGGGTCAATCGATTGACACTGTTTGCATGAATGCACAATCTTTTTCACTGCCGTTCTAGTTACATTAGGAGAGACTTTCCTTATCAAAAACAATGTGCGATCAACTCCCATATGGTGCATGTCATGCAAAGTCTTCAAATCAACCTCTGCTGCAGCACCTATCACGATTTTCTTCAAAATTGTCCTTAGCATTAGCCAACCATCCTTTGCAAACTCTTGTAAGAGCATCTGCTTTGTTTTTAGTTGTAGAAACCAATGTGACTGAAAGTCAAACTGAATTCCACAATAAGGCTTTTCAAAATACTCAAACGTCTTTTCACTATCATCTCAGCAGCACCTTTAATCTGTACTTTCTCCAGAGAGAACTGTACTTAACCAACTGCCCACTGTTGCTGAATCTGTAATTATCTCAATTTCTGACAACCCCCACTTTATTGCTATATTTACTCCTTTCATGGCAGCCTCTAACTCGGCTACATTAATATGATTGAAATCTTTTCATTTCCTCAATCACGCCACATCTTGGACAATATTTCCATCAATCTCTACTGCAGCTTCCATTGCAATACTGCTTGCAGCGCACCAAACTCTTCCCTTAACAATCCGAGGAACATACCACTTTTCCTTAACAGGATCGTCCTGTCTTACTCTCAACACCACCTCCCACAACATAACTGTCTTGATACCCACAAAATCCTCCCATCCTGATCTTCCAGCTGTCCTCTTGTGTAACTACATGCCACCCTTAACCAACCAGCTACTGGATAGTGGCCTGTTAGCTTTCCACATACTGGAAATAATTTCCAGAATGGGTAGTACATTACCTCTAAAAAAATAACAATTCTCCCTGCTCGTACATTACCTCTAAAAAAATAACAATTCTCCCTGCTCATTCTTTTTCAGTTTCAACCCCAATGCAACACTGCCATCTAAAGGCTCAGGAGCTTTGGTAACTAGCCCATAGTCACGTAGATGCTTTATAAGTTCACCCGAGGTTACTTTGCTCTCATTGAGTAGAATATCATCAATATATGACTTAGTTTCATCAGCAATTCATTTGGTTTAACCCAAAACAGTTTTCAAAATTTTTGCCATTATAATTCACTAATTGATACTTATAAAGCTCTTCTGCTACTCTAATTTGTAAATAGGTGGATTTTAAATCAACAATGGTTCCAGCCTCTGTTTGCCTCCATTCTCGAAGGGTTTCATTACAAACATGTTATTTCATACCCTGTATGACAACTCACATGTGTATTCAGTTCTCTAAAATCCAATACAGGTCTTATTCTATTCTTTGTAGGCTGTTTAACAGCTAGCAATGGTATTAAATATGTTCTCGTTCGAAAGGAGGTGTGTGAGAGCGGATATGATTGAGCTCTTTAAAAAATTTTCCGGGATAGATAAATTGGATGTTAGCAAGTTTTTTGAGTTAGATGATGGAAATCAGACTAGAGGTCACCACTTGAAAATTAAAAAGCAACGGTGTAGGTTGGATTTAAGAAAATATTTTTCACCAATAGAGTGGTGGACTTCTGGAACAAATTGTCACAGAGTGTAGTAGGTAGTCCAAATGGGATGAGTTTATGGGGAGGGAAGATTGTGATGGTTCCTAAGTTTTGTATGAATTAATATTGTTTGTATATATCTATAGCTGCATGATTTAGTTCTTGACAAGCCTTGATTGGTGATACCCTTGTTTCTGGATGCAATCCTCTGGATGTAGTTTTCTTGGCAGTTTGGGTGCCTTAAAAAAAGAGGCCATTTGACTCGGATGACCTATGATGGGCCCTTGTGGCTTTTGTCATCTGTTATATTATGTTGTGGGGGACTTTGATTTTGTCTTCCCCTGGTGATGGTGCTTTTTGTGGGTGGGTTTTGATGGATGCGGATGACCTTTGATAGGCCCTGTGGATTTTGTCATCCATGAAATTATGTTATGTTATCTTAATACCCATTTTCATATTTTCTTTCCAAGGTACTAGAATACCTTTTCTAATCCAACGTTTAACCTCTTCTTCAAAATCCTGTATCTTGTCACCCTGTAAACTCTTCTCATAGCAACCTATTTCATTAGTGAGAACTGGTGAACTAAACTTCCAGAACCATTCCAGTGTCTAATATTGTCCAGCAAATATAGCATTAAAGTCTTTATCTTTAATTACTTCAAAAGTCTCTAATTGTGAAATTTCTGGTTTGTGTACTGATTGCTCAGCAATTGCGAAACAGCTTTTGACTTCAAACTCTACTGCTCTACCTGCAACTACAACACCACTCATGTGATCAACAGCATCCTTACCCAACACTACCACAATACTAGGTAAGATTTGTTTAGTCACTACAGCTTCAACATCAATCTTAACTCCTATTCCAATCTGCACCAGACGTCTACCTTGACATTTCACTTTTGAGCCATCAAAAGCCATCATGATATTTATCCGTACACAGTCTCCAACAATTTTTGAGCTTACAACAGTTACCGTACACTCAGTATCAACCAATGCCTTAATAATACTTCCATTCACATCAATAATTGGTAATGAATGCGCCCTTAATCCTCTAGTTGGGTAACTACTGTCGCACCAGTCACCCAAAGCTCGTTTCCCTAATTGCACCATCGATAACATATGATTTCTTTACGACCTTTGTTACAGTATTCTGCTATATGTGGCCCTCCACAATTGAAGCAAGATCCTTTAAATGAATGACTATTGTTTTGTTCACTATTCTCATGTTTGAGAGTAGCCAGGCCAAAAGATTTTACTGCTGCATCTACAGCCTCACCCTTATTTGCTGTTATCACTCTTGCCCTTGATAAAATATCACTCTTATTCATATCAAGTACACCATCAATCTGTTGTAATTCACTGGATCTTTTATTAGGAAAACTATTAACAAACGATAAAACAGCCAACTTCCCCAAAGTATCACCTGAAAAACCTGTTAATGTACCTAACCTCAACTCATTAGCATATACGTATACAGATTCACCAGTCCACCTATTTCATGATAACTTTGCAAAATCTATGAATGCACTATCAGTAAATGCCTCTAATAGCTTTCGCTCAATAGCATTAGCATCAGACTGTTCAGTATCAGTTAACCAAATACAATGTCAAGGTGTTGCCCTCTAAGTATAAAGGCAAAAACTTGCTAAATCCATAACATAACAACATAATTTCACGGATGACAAAAGCCACAAAGACCTATCAAAGGTCTTCCGCATCTGTCAAAACCCACCCACATAGGTCTATATCAGATCATGCAACTACTTTATAAACTCCATAGGATTGTGTCAGATCATGCATCTAAAATACACAATTTAAACAATCCATAGGGTTGTGTCAGATCACACGCCCACAATATACAATTTAAACCAGCCACACAAGCGGATTAAAAACAAAAGGCACCATCGCCAGTGGAAGACAAAATCAAAGTCCCCCACAATATAATATAACAGATGACAAAAGCCACAAGGGCCCATCATAGGTCATCCAAGTCAAATGGCCTCTTTTTTTAAGGCACCCAAACTGCCAAGAAAACTACATCCAGAGGATTGCGTCCAGAAACAAGGGTATCACCAATCAAGGCTTGTCAAGAACTAAATCATGCAGATATAGATATATACAAACAATATTAATTCATGCAAAACTTAGGAACCATCACAATCTTCCCTCCCCATAAACTCATCCCATTTGGACTACCTACTACCCTCTGCGACAATTTGTTCCAGAAGTCCACCACTCTATTGGTGAAAAATATTTTCTTAAATCCAACCTACACCGTTGCTTTTTAATTTTCAAGTGGTGACCTCTAGTCTGATTTCCATCATCTAACTCAAAAAACTTGCTAGCATCCAATTTATCTATCCTAGAAAATATTTTAAAAAGCTCAATAATATCCCCTCTCACACACCTCCTTTCGAATGAGAACATATTTAATACCCTCAATCTATCTATATATTCAAGTTGCCTCAGGGAAGGAATAATCTTTGTTGCCCTCCATTGCACTGTATACAGTACTCTAGATGTGGCCTAACATAAGAGTTATAGAGTTTAAGAATAACCTCCTTACTTTTGTAACTGACATTTCTCTTAATGAAACCCAGCACTCTATTTGCCCTATTTCTTGCTTCAATACACTGCTTAGAAAACCTTAATGACTTATCTATTACTACTCTTAGATCTTTCTCATCCTCTACTGAGCTCAGCCAATGCCCATCCATTTCATAGTTAAATTCTCTATTATCTTTTGCCATGTTAATAACTTTGCACTTATCAAGGTTGAAAGTCATTTGCCACTTATGTGCCCAGGATAACAATTTATTTAAATCCCCCTGCACTTTAAAATTATCATCAATATCTTTAACTACAGCTGCTTATTTGGTATCATCTGCAAAAATTGACACTTTATTATTAACTGCCTCCCCAAGATCGTTTATATAGATGACAAATAATAATGAACCGAGAACTGATCCCTGAGGAACCCCACTGATCACATCCCTCCACTCTGACTTTACACCATTTAGCACTACCCTTTGCTTCCTGTCTTTCAGCCACTCAGCTATCCAATTTGAAACACCCCCGCATATCCCAATCATTTTTAATTTATGAACTAGTCTCCTATGTGGTACCTTATCAAATGCTTTACTAAAATCCAAGTAAATTACATCTACGTTCTCTCCCTTATCTACTTGATTTGTTACAAACTCCAGAAAGTCTAGTAAATTAGTCAAACATGATCTACCTGATCTAACCCATGCTGAGCATCGCTGATTAACCCCTTCCTCTCTAGATGTTGGCAAATCCCTTTTTTAACTATTTCCTCAAGAATTTTACAGACTACAGGAGTTAGGCTAACCGGTCTAAAGTTATTTGGATCCTCTTTACTACCCTTCTTGAAAATGGCGACTACATTCGCTCTCTTCCAATCATTGGGTATTTCTCCATATTCCAGTGACCTTTCTACCCTTTCTTTGAGTATCCTAGAATGAATATTATCAGGGCCAGAGGCCTTGGTAGTAAACACCTCTTTCCCTGACCCATAAGTACTATACATAAGACTATTTAGTTTCTCCTTTGTAAATACTGATGCAAAATGACCATTTAGTACCTCAACCATTTCCTCATCAGTTTCTCTCACAACCCCTTCATATTAGATAGGTCCTATTTTAACTCTGCCAGACTGGTTATTTTATTTTATAGTAACTAAAGAACTTTCTAGGATCTTTGTTGCTATCCTGAGCTAATTTAATTTCTGACACCCTTTTGTCTTCTTTATAATCTTATTTAACTCATTCCTAGCCTTTCTATAATCACTTAAATTTTGAATAGTATTTTCTACCTGTAATTTTTTGTATGACCTTTTCTTCTCTGAAATTTTTCTAGTTATCTCCTGATTCCACCATAATGGTTTCCTACTTTTGTTCCTAATGGCCTTCATTGGGATACATTGCTCTTGGACTACATTTATTATATGCTTGAAGTTTTACATAATCTCCCTTATGAAAATTTTGAACTTTTACAGCATTCTCAGTTATTTTACCCTTCTCAATTCCCAAGTTAAAACGAACTATCTGATGGTCACTATTTCCCAATGCTTCCCCAACAGTCAATTCTTGAATTAAATGATCACTGTTAGAAAGTACTAAATCTAATATATTTTTCCTCCTCATTGGCTCATTAACAAATTGATTCAAAAATTATCCTCAAAGCATTCTATGAACCTGCCACTTGTTCTATCACTACCTATCATATTTTCCCAGTCCACAGAGTTTAAGTTGAAGTCCCCAATAATAACTGCATCTGTTTCAGATCCCTTACTTATTTCCCTTATCATTAGTTCATCTATACCATCAGTCTGCCCAGGTGGTCTGTAAAAAGCTCCCAAATGCACCATTCTACTTTTACTGAACCTAATTTCTATCCAATGTGACTCAACTCCATCCTGCTTTATTGAATTATTTAAACTTGAAACAATGTTGTTTTTTATATAGATAATTATTCCTCCACCAATCCTACCTGTCCTTTGACTAATGTACATATTATAACTTATAATGTCACTAAATTCTATTTCATTAACCCATGATTCAGTAACACTTAATATATCAATATCCTCGTCGATAATATAACTAAATAGCTCATCCTTCTTGTTTCTAAGACTACGAGCATTTGTATAGAAACCATTTAACCCCCCTATCCCTGAAGCACCTCTTGAAACCTGTATGACCTCACCTCTATCGCCTTGGAACCTATTTCTGTTATCTGCCAAGTCCATTCTACTTTCAGTACTATAATGGATGATGCGTCTGTCAGGCTCAGAGCCAGGAACCAAGCTCGGCAGTAGACCAGGCTGCAGGATAAGGACAACTCTCGGATGGTGGTCGCTTCTCAGGCTGTCAGTCGGAATTGTTTTCAGAACAGGAATATGTGGAAGGAGTACAGACACTCTGCCATCCAACGACCATGGTAAATTGGTCCAGCCAGGCTTGGGGAACTTCACCCCACAACCTGGAGTTTCCTGGAGGAAGATGGAGCACCAGCTCAAGGAAGGCGCACTAGTCATCCTTGTCCTGTTTTGTCTGAAGTTCATTTTCAATGAACGCTTTTTGTATTTCTGGGTTGCTCCATCCATCCTCATAGTCTCGCTGGTCCACAAAGGCCCAATGATCTTTAAATCTATTGAAAAGAAGAATGTCCGGTCTAGTGGAGGACCTGTGAAGACATGTCCAACCACAACTTCGAGGATGTGGTGACCACATGCAATGTACAAAAGTTCGCGGCTGAGCATTCTCTCTGGTCCAACACAGCAGCCCACGGAGGACCCTGTGTTTGATGAGGTTGCGTCGAAGCACAAAGCCATGATGTTCTCCTCCAGGTTCCACTCCTGCAGCGCTAACACCACTGCCTCCGCTTGTGCCTCACCAGTTCCTCCTCCAGGGAGACGAGGAACACCAAGAAGTTGGGTGGAATCCCACCTTCGAGGAATATCTGTTCCCATCATGTAGATGGGCAGTCGGTCCACCATTCCACTTCCAGCAGTGGCATCAGGAAGGATCTTTCCTTGCCAATGGACGATGAGAGCCATCCCTTGGCACGCCGCTAATTGATCCTTGATGGAGGATGCTGTAGTGCTCTTATGATGCATCCTTGAAAGCGGAATGGTCGGTTGGTTGATGGCGAGGTCACTTGCAGCAGTCACAACTCCTCCAAGGTCTTCTGCTGCACCTGCCAAAACGTAAATGTAAACAGGTGCCATCCATGGACCAGGAGCGGAGCAAAATGGGTCTAGGTCTGCTCCATGACAAGTCGTCTTCGGTGGAGAAGGGCAGGATGTGTCGGAGGATGAACTGCTTGGCAGGAGCATGACGACCTCACAGGAGGTCTCCTGCTGCTGTGCTTCAGCTTTTCAATGTGCCTGATCGCGTTTAACTCTCTATAGCCACTTCCTCTCTGCTGTGTTCTTTGTCCTCCCGACCCATGTATCCCTTGCGCTGGGTTTCCTGGTCCAACAGAAAGGCTTTGTCTTCAGTAATCTTGATCCGGGAGTTCCAATCTTTGTGTTTGATGTTAAAGAGAGAATCAATCTTCCCCTGGAAAGTGGCTTCTTCGGTCGTCTGATTCTTCTTATGCTTCTTCAAGAGCTCCCACTCTCCAACCTTACCTTCCAGCATCCAAACAATGTTCCTCTTCTCCATAGTTGTTATCTGAGCCATCTCCCAGATCCCTAACACTTCACACACTGTCTCTGTCACCGGCGAGTGCTTCATATTGGACCCTGTTGTCCCCATCTTCGGGTGGTAAAAGTACCGCTGAAGTACCTGGAAAGATGAAAGGAAAGGGTTGGTACAAGACCAGGGAAAACTAATTTAAATTCAACTTTATTTTTGGACTATAGCGCATCTGTATCGAAAGCCCACTAATGAGCTATTGAGCTTGCTACTCTTTGGGGCACAATTCAGAAAAACAACAAGGTGGACAAATGGCCATCAGGAGAGACACGGCAATAATTATAATTAATTACTTAGTTATTTCATCCAGCAATGATGCCCAGTCAAGGAACAGGATGGGACAGTCTATGCAATGCAAGAGTAGTATGTTACTAGTATAATAATGCTGGAAATAAGCAAACTTAAATTATAGTGATAACTAGACTGACAAAGGCCCTCTTCCATTGTGTACCTGATGGCTTTCTGGGATTTTCTCCAGAGGAACCAATACCATACACCAGCGTCTGTTTTCTTTTAGAAGAAGTCATGTTCACCTGTTAATGAAACAAATTAGTCATGACACATCATGCTTCGGCAAGTAAAAGAATTGACAATCACCACAATTCACAATAGAGTTGAAACATTGCTGCTGCATGGCATACCCTAAACGAAGTCCGATTTCCTTCTAATTTCACCTCATATGTTCACTCATGTAGTAGCAATGAATAAGCAATGAGCACTAAGGAAAAAATAAAAATTTGATTTTCACTATAATTTGAGGACCACCCTAATAGAACATGTAAGGTTAGAAAAACTTGTATTAGCTAGAAGTATGGCAAAGGGGGAAGATAGTCAGTGTAAAGTAGTTAAGAAGGGGTAGGGTCTGGAGTGACATGAAGGTGAATGTTGATAGTACAGATAGGGCAGGACAGGATATGTGTGTGAAACAAAGGGCCGCAACTTCTTAGCGTAGCTAATAGATTCAGTGCCCTGAAACTGAAAGCAGCTGGAAATGAGGATGGAGATGGAAGTAGAGTGACTGTTAGTTTAAATGAAACTAGGAAGGGTGATAGAGTTACAGTACTGGCAAATTATTATGGATTTGTCAAAAAAAAAAAAAATTCTACAAAAATGCTAATAAAACTAATTTTATTGATTACAAATAGATTTATTTTGACACATTAGCACAATGTTAAGTCTCCTACATTCATTAGTAAGCAGTTTGGCCACCCTTAGCATCCATGAGTGCTTTGACACATCTTGGCATGGCATTGATCAATGTTTTGCACATTTCCTGAATTCGCTTAGATCTGAACCAAACTTCAATGAGACAACATATGAACTGCTGTTTGGTCGTAATGGGTTCTGGGTGTATTTCATCTTTCAACACACACATAAACTCTCAATCGGATTCATGTTCGGGAATTTCCGGGCCAGGGAAGCAGTTGAACTCCATTTTGTACACCATGCTTTCACTGATTTTGCTGTATGATATGGGGCCGAGTCTTATTGGAATATGCAAGGTCTATTGCCATACCATTACCTTATTTAAGGCAGTAAATGACCTTTAAGAACTTGAATATACTTTCTTTGGTTCATAGTGTTCTCAACAATGTTCCACCAAAATGGCTCTACATACCATGATTTTTGTTGGGAATTTTACTATTTTCCTCAGACATTCAGCCATAAATTCTTGTCAAGGCCACCTTCTTATACACTACATGTGGTCATCTAACACTGCAATGGTTGATTCATCATAGAAAACTACCTTGAATAGTAGAAAATACAACATAATTAGTTGAACAGCCATTGAAGTAATGAATCACCAAATAAACTTTATGGTTTGAAAAGATTGGAGCCATTACAAAAATGCGGCACTGTTAAAGTTAGTAGGTATCAATGCTTTTTATGAATTACAGGTAACTGGTTAGCTAGATGTGTCATTCTTACCTTTTCCCATAGTTCTGAAGTCCACTCAAGGTGATTCTTTGCCCAGGAATAAGTGCCTCCATCTTTGTTTCTGTGAGCTGGGGTTTTAAACTTCCAAAAGCCTGTCATTTACTGTACTTCGAGCAAGGCTGACACCTTCTGCTGCAAGCTCAATAGAAATCTTCCTACAAGATGTTGTTCTGTTCTTAAGAGCCTGTTGTATTAGTTTTCTATCTGTTCTTAGAGTTGTTCTTCATTTTCGACCACATTTTCCAACCGTTTTGGAGTTTAAACCTTTATTGTTATAATTTTTTTTTTAATAATACTGATAGTTTGAGTTGAAACACCTAGTTTTTTTGCTATTTCTTTCTCTTTTATTTTAGCTTCTTCAGTAAAACATTTATTTGTCCAATTTTTTGAGGACTCAAATCACTCTGTTTTGCCCATTTTGGTTTAATTCATTTCTAGCTAAAAAATAAATTACCGGAAACACACAAAAACAATATTGTTAACAATCACAGGTCATTATAAACACATTAATGAAAAAATGACAGTCAATAAATAACAGAAAACATCCCATTTGCACTCTAAAACCAAGATAGCAACTGACTCACACAACGGGCTATGACTTTATTGAAATGGTCCAATGCAGTGTTGTTCTTTTAGCATTACCAATTATACTTACAAAGCAACCTAAGGCTCTTGAAAATAAAAGTTAGATAATTGCTCAAATCACTCTATTTACCCATTTTGGTTTAATTCATTTATAGCTAAAAAAAAAACTACCGGAAACACACAGAAAACAATATTGTTAACAATCACAGGTCATTATAAACACATTAATGAAAAAATGACTGTCAATAAATAACAGAAAACATCCCCATTTGCACTCTAAAGCCAAGATACCAACTGACTCGCACAATGGGCTACGACTTCATTGAAATGGTCCAATGCAGTGTTGTTCCTTCAGCATTACCAATTATACTTACAAAGCAACCTAAGGCTCTTGAAAATAAAAGTTAAATAATTGCTCGGTGTTTGTGCATAAAATAAATGCATTTGCAATCAATGTAATTGATTTCACTGCTTTTTTTTTGTAGAAAAAAGTCAAATTTTGGAAAAATCCATAATTATTCCACCAGTCCTGTAGTTCTAGGGGAATTAGGTATAGGAGTCTGACACACTGATTGCTTTTGGACAGCTCCCTCCCTTCAAAGGCAGATATTTTGGGGGTATGATCTCGTTGCCAATCAGTAACTAGGGGTGAAAAGCCTTGTTACTAGGCTTGTGCGAGCTCGATTAAATAAAATTTTATTGGCAATTTTATGCTCATCTTTCTTGTTTATATATGTAAAAAATTTAATCTCTTTTCGTTATTGAGTGCAATATTTCTACTGAATGTGTGCTTAATCTTTCTTTAAAGGCTTAAAAGAAACCTTGCTGCTGGGTTTTCAATACTTATTGGATTTACTGGTGGTTATTTCAGGCTGTGAAGGTGGAAACGTTGGGTGAAGTCGACTTCGATAAAGAGAAGCAACGATTGAATAAGCCCATCTTTGTGCCCAGCTGGTTCACAGTCGACCTCAAGACAGGGATGCTGACAATCCATCTGGCAGAGAAGCGCGATGAAGTGGATTGCATGGCAGCATGGGTTAGCGCCAAGGATGCCAGCTTTCCGTGTGAAGAAGGTGATGTCAAAGTGAACTATGGCGAGGTTCTTCTGAAGGCCCTCTTTGAGCACTGGCCAAGAACCTTTTCCAGTATTGATGAAGAAGAAGATGGAGAAGCGAATGATGGCAGCGAGTCGAGTTTTTCCCATCGGAATTCTCACTCTCCCCGGGGGGCACGCTCCGGCAACAAGTATTTCACTCTTCCCCCTCACACTCCCGTCATCATCAGGTGAGGAAACTCATTTCTATGACATCAAATCAATACTTGGCACAGAAGGAATTCCACCTCATGCATAACAAAGATCTCACACTACACTCGCATTAGGGTAGCACAGAAACGATATAGGTGAAGCCTTATCACATACATAAGAGAGATTTCCTTCACTAATACTAGTGCCACCAGTTCCACCATCCTTCCCCAATGTGATCCATTGTAAATCAAGGCCTTCTGCATTCGGATCAACAAACTCCCTTACACCCAACCCCTCACCACCTAAAACATACGAAGGGGCCACTGCTTGCCTGTCATCCAACAAAATTGGTTTGTCATCCACTCCTTTGCCTTCAGTCTTTCATTTTCTTTCTGATGGCACATCAGGCTGGAATGTGCTCAACCCATGTCGCACTCCCTGCATAGTTGTTGCCTTTGAGTCATTTATGTGTTCCATTGCCCATTCATGACATACCCAGCTGATACCAGGATGATTTTGTGCCCTCTTGTTCCCTCCCTAACACCCCTCCAGCAGAGGTGTAGACTGCTGCTACACTTAGTACCTGGAGAAGAGTCACTTCCTCCCACCTCTAGTGCCCATAGGGAAGGAAGGCTTGGCTCATTGAGTTGACTTGAACTCTTGAAAGGGCCCAAGGTAGGTGGTGCCCCTCCCCCCTCCTCCCTTCTGTACAACCAATTTTTCTAAGAGTATCCCCTCTTTATTTCCTTTCAATGTTTAATGACCTGACTAGGTACCTTGCCACATCAGAAAAGAAGCTTTGTACATCTATAAACAACGCCCCCTGCTGCAAAGAGGTCTTGGGCTTTGGGGCACGAATAGTATGATCAGTTTTACCCCCAATAACCCCTTCCCTGCATCTAATCAGTGACCTCCCTGCAGCCATTCTCAGATGTATAAGGCTGTATTGTCTATGGGGACAGGTTTTCTGCCTTGTTGGCTGTCAAGTCAACTATAGTTCACAACTCTCTACCAGTCACCAATACCACCCCATCTGGTTGCAATCCTGTTGCAGTAACACCCCCCCCCCCCCTCCCTGGGAGTTGCCAGATGGGCTCTAAAGAAAAAAAAATGCAGTAACACCCCACTTAGATGCAATCTGCATAAGGTTAGCCTACAATTGTATTCTCCCTCCCTAACTGTTGCATGGACTGCTAGCACAGAGGTGCTATAGAATTCCCATAGCATGCAACATCTTCCCCCTACTTTAACCTTGTTCCTCAGGTCTGTCTCACAAAAGGTGTGGCCCCAATTAATTGTGGTAATCTTGATGGGGTCTACAGCACAGGCTGTAGGTTCAAAGTCTTTCTCTCTGTATCTTCCAAGGGGTCAGAGGGAGCAGAGGTCATGTGCTCCTGAGAAGCAATGCAACAACAGCATTAACATCAAAGGCTTAAATTACAACCTTATAAACTAGACATAGTCTCCACCTCTACAAGAATCCCCCCTAAACTCCATATCAAGTGTTGAGCCACTGTCACATCTTCCTAATATCTTCATCTGCAGTGACTTCACTGCTCATCAAACAGAGGCACCCAGATAGAACAACAGCTACATGCTAAACAACACATCCCAACAAACTTGACAACCCTCAGCATACCCAAAGGTGCACCTCCCACACATAACGCTCTTCTCTCCTCATTTGCATGCCAGAACCACATGGGACAATAGCAGACACCTTCCCATCACCATCAAACATTCCAAACCACCACCAACTCCCGATCAGTATCCTTTGAAACCAAATACATGGACCATAAGGACACACAAGATCTTACAACCCCAACTTCATTGAAGAAATAGTAAACCTTTTAACAAAATAGAGTACATTCACAACAAGAGTTGTAACATGTCCAACAACTGAACACTCACATCACTAACCTAATCTCAAAATAATAATCTGAAAAACCAGAACTAATACATAAATACAATAAACCACAAGACAAAGTAAACAACAAAGCTCTGGAGAATAATAAAATAAATTTACATTACACAGAACCTCAGCCCCCATACGAGTTACAAGTGACCTGAAACAACCAAATTGCAACACCTATTCAGTCAGCATTAAATATCCTCATGAAACATTATTCCAGCATTAGCTTCCTTCCCACACACAGACAAAACAGACAAATCTACAGGAAAAAAAAAAGAAAGAAAAAAAGAGCAGTCATCCCCATTGACCACAGATACTATACTTCAAGCCATCGAATCCATCACAAACTCCAAAGCCACTAGCCAGGATTACATCTACAATATACATCTTGGCAACTCGGCATTTTCCACCATCATGCAAATATTCAATCATTCATGGCTAAACAACACAATCTTCTCAATCTGGAAAAAAGCCCACATCATGCAATACTCAAGCAAGGCAAACCATCAACACAATCCAACTCATACTGCCCCATCTCACACCCCTTCACCCTTAATCCTCACTGAGATATATAAACAAAGCCTTTGACAAAGTACCAACACATATACACTCACACAAAAATCATGAACACACTCCTCAACAACAACAAAATATATTAAAACAAACCTCATATTTACCTCTAGATTGCCTGCTGCTCTAGTAGAGCCACCTGAGTGTTTGAATGGTAATCTACTTCTAACTTTATTTATATCAGGAAACCAAACAGAAAAAAAGGAAAAAAAAATTATATATATATATATATATGGTTTCTCCCCAAAATGTATACACAATTTAACAGCTGATAGCTCAATTGATGTTTTTTTCTCTCCTGGTTAAACTCATTATAATTAATAATGGCAGTCAGACTAGGCTTTGAACTAAGGCAATTCAATTTAAAATGCTTCCTGAAGTGTGAAAATACAGTTGAAATGCAAAGACAGTTTAGGAGGGAGTTTCAAAAGGATCCACCAACACGACTTACCATCACTCTATTTTGAGATAAGTTTGAAGTTGATGTAACTGTTCAGAATGTCCACAAGAAGCATTCTGGAAGACCACAAACATCGTCAAGCCCCACAAAGCAAGAAAGAGTACTGGAAATGTATCATCAAAGTCCAAGACAATTTGTGTGGCAAGAGAGTCATGAGGTAGGCATTTCAAAATCGTCTGTCCAACACATTTTGAAGCGCTGTCAATAGAAAAGTTCCAGTTTAAGATTTGTCCATGCTATTAATGAAGATGATCCCAACCAAAGATTGAAGTAATTTGAGTGGTACTTTATGCGAGGGAACTCGTAGTCTACTCTATAGATGACATCACCTTAGAGCTGGCCGACCATGTGATGAGAAAACAGGGTAACAAAAAGGAAAGAAGGTACCCTAGGAGACCTTACGGTCCATTCAAAGAGGGTACCTTTGGACTAGCAATCGAGCGGGCACATGGCTGCTCAATTGTTTTGCGTCCCTAAATGGCCACTTTTCAAGACTTTGTCTAGTCTTGACTTGAACTGGTCAACAGATTCACTGAAAAAATTTCCACAGAGATTGCGGTTGTAACGCTTCGGTTCAAGTTTGAAGCCATGATTGCGCGTTCTGTTCTCACTCAGTTTGAAAATATCCCGGTAGTTAACATTGTCGAACCCTCGAAGTATTTTGAAAACTCTGATGAGCTGACCACGCAGTCTACGGGTTTCCAACGAGAACAGATCTAATTCCCTTAGTCTATCCACATAACTTTTATCTCGGATAGAGGGAATCAGCTTGGTTGCCCTGGCTTGTACGCGTTCCAATCTCGCGATGTCCTTTCGAAATGAAGGACTCCAAAATTGTACGGCATACTCCAGGTACGGTCGGACAAGTGAGTTGTACAAACACAGTACAATCTCCTTGTTCCGATATCCAAACTGGCGCTTTATATAACCTAGCATCCTTTGAGCCCTTTTCTCCGCCTCAATGTACTGTTTCGAGAACTTGAGGTCACTAGTAATTGTTACACCCAAGTCCTTCTCAGTGTCGGTGGATTCAATAGCAGTGCCCTTAAGGATATACTGAGATTGGGGGTTTCTGTGGCCGATATGCATTACTTTGCATTTCGCCACGTTGAAAGGCATTTGCCACGTGTCTGACCACTCCCCAATCCTTTGAAGGTCCTCTTGTAGGCGGGCAGTGTTCCCCACCTTTGCCACATTGATAACCAAGTTTGGTGTCGTCGGCAAATTTGGAGATTTTGGCAACCATGTCTCTGTCCATGTCGTTGACATAGATAATAAACAGTAGTGGTCCCAGGACGGAACCTTGAGGGACACCGCTAGATACGGGCGCCCATTCAGAGGCCCGTCCATTCACCACTACTCGTTGCCGTCTGTCACTTAGCCAGCTCTCTATCCAACCTGCTACCTTGCCGTCTATGCCCTGTGCACGCACTTTCCGGAGAAGGCGGCGGTGTGATACCTTATCAAAGGCCTTTTGGAAGTCAAGGTACACAACATCCACCGCTTTATCCCGATCATGCTCACTGAAGACGAAGTGGAAGAATTCCACAAGGTTCGTCAGGCATGACCGTTGCCTTCGGAAGCTGTGCTGGGAACTCTTCAGTAGCAGGTTTGACTCTAAATAAGACGTTATCTTGTCCACTATCATGCTTTCCATGAGTTTACCGACTATCGAAATCAAACTGATGGGTCGGTAGTTTGACGGATGGCTGGGGTCTCCTTTCTTGAAGATCGGAGTCACCTCCGCCTCACGCCAGTCTCTAGGAATGCATCCGGTCCGGATTGACATGTTAAAGATAGCGCCCAGATGTCGTGATACTTCATCGCACACTTCCTTCAACACCTTGGGTAGAAACCCGTCCGGTCCGGGGGACTTATTCGTCTTTAGGTCAGCGTGTTTTTTCTTTATTTCTCCTTCTGTGAAGTCCAGTACCTCCAGCTTTTATCCCGAGTATGAATCCGTCGGCTGGGAAATGGGAGCACACTCGTCAGTAAACACTGAAGAGAAGTAGTCGTTGAGGAGGTTAGCATTTTCTGCATCTGAATGCTTTAATGTCCCCTCCTCATTCCTCAAAGGGCCAATCGTTCCTCAGACCGCTTTGCCGCCCTTATGCTGGACTTCACTCTCCTGGCTAGCCTCCAGTATTCGTCAAAGTCATCCGAAATCTTCGATTGCAGGTACACATTTCTCTCCTCCCTAAGCAGTTGCCCAATTTCTCGATTCTACCACATTGGTTGAACAGAGGACCGACGGGAGCATTTCAGAGGGATGAAACGCGATTGAAGACTCATGAATGTGGTTTTGAAACTGCTCCAAGAGTCTTCAACAGCCTCACACTCTTCTAGCCTCGCGTCAGTCAGTCTCGCGCGAAGACCGGCAAAGTCTGCTCTTCTCAAATCAAGTTGCCTCGATTTACTAGTTGCAGGCTCTGCCTTGGGGACTTTGACTACAAATCTAATTAGTTGGTGGTCACTGCCACCGAGCTCTTCGCCAACAGAGAGATCCTCAACGATGTCATCCTCAGAGGTGAAAACCAAGTCGAGGATATTGTCTCCTCTCGTTGGCTCTCTCACCCATTGAGTCAGGAACTCGTTGTTCGTGAACTCCAGGAGTTGTGCATTCACGCCACAGGGTTCTCTGGTTTCCCAGTCAACTTGTGTGTTGAAATCTCCCATGACGATACACACTCTGTCTTCGACAAGTTCTCCTAGTAGCTGGTACAGATCTCTGTCCTTTTCAACGAGTTGGGCAGGAGGTCTATAAAGCACCAGGGTCCTGTATTCGGCAGGACCTATCTCTAGGTCAACACCTAGTAGTTCATGGTCGGATACGATGTTGCAATCCGTCGAGTTGAGAGTATCCTTGACATACAACATCACACCGCCACCCTCTCTGTCTGGCCTATCTTTCTGGAAGAGCTGGTAACCGGGAATGGTGAATTCACCTTCAAAATCTCGGCTTGAGGTTTTAATCCCCGTCTCCGTTAGGGCCACCATCTCAGGTTCCTCTGTTGCTACGAGGCCACGGAGCTCAAGAAACTTATTCCTGATTGACCTCGCGTTGAACAGAAGAACTTTGAGGGAGTCCCCCAGTGTAGGACTCCCTACGCTCTTCCGTTTCCCGGCTTCTTTTGTGTGGCAGTACCCCTCTTTGCCACATCTAAGAACGTCATTCCAGGAGTGACACGGGCATACTGTCTTATGTCCTCCTTCACTCTGGGTGTGACGTTCCTCTGCGTCCGCTCTACGACATCCTGGATTAAGTTACAGACTACAGCCTTTCCCTTGAATGAAAGGTGCACTCCGTCCCTTTGGTAAAGGTAGTTTCGACCGTAAAACGTGCGGTAAGGGTCCAGAAAGAAGACCCCTTCCACCGTACAGAGGTCGGACAGGCGCTGGTTCAGGGTCACGTTTCTTGAGTGAGCTGTCCGGCTAGGACCTCTTCTTGGGAGCATCCCTACAACGACCCGTTTGCGAGTTCTCAATCCGCAGTCGTCCACGGCTCTCATGACCGTGTTGAGAATTTTCTCGCTGGGGCCTACTTTGCCTCCTCGGAGGTAGAGGTCATTCCCACTCACCATCAGGGCAACGACTGAATTCTCGGAGATCTGAGATTTCTCAGCCTCTACCCTGATGTGGTGGTTTGCCCGTCCTGGCTGGCAGCATACCTCCACACTAGTGCGAAGGCGGGCGGCTAGCAGGGGCTGCAAACCTTGTGCTTGGGAATCGCCTACAAGGGTAACTCTCGGGAATTTCCGTGCAGAGGTTTGAGGCTTTCCTTGCGGAAGCGAACTCTCGGTTCCCTCTTTCTTCTCCATCTTATTTTTCTTCTTCTTTTTCCTATTCATCTTTCTCCCCCTATCTTCCTTTGTTATATACTCTTCTGTTTTTATCTTTTCTTCCTCTGCTTCAACTTTCTCTTTTTCAGCTTCTACTTTATCTTATGTTTCAACTTTCTCTTCTTCCTGTTGCTTTCCCTTTCTTTTCTTTTTCTTTGAGGGTTTATCCGTAGCATGCAACCCTAGCTCTGCTGGGGGTAATACTGCAGATGCATTGTTTAGTACAGGGCTTGACGTTAGCTTTGCTATTCTGACCTCAAGCCTGCGAATCAGTCCGGCGTGTTCTAATTCGAGGCTGCTTATTTTTTCCTCCAACTTCCTGGATCTTTCCTCGGAAACCCTGCATGTTTCTTTTAGCTCCTTGATTTGGCCGTTTAGATTACAGTCGGTGCAGGAACTGGCAGGGTGGCATTTTGAAAAACCCCTCCAGAAAGTCCACGCACCACTTTATCTATGTGGCATATTGCGCACGTGTATTTTAGAGCTCCTGGTCCTTTCTTGCCGGTCATTTTGAACACTTTCTCTCCTTCAATACTTTGCGACCAATCAATGATAAAAAAGGGGGGTTGGTGAGTTCTCCCCGCGTGAGTCGCTCCCGCCTATTGATCGGAGTCGTTTCGGAGTCTTCCAGAAGTTTCCAGGAGTCTCCTTCATGGTCGACTGTGTTAAGCCCCCTGAGTCGGTGCGTGCCGGTTGGTATCGCTACCGCGTAAAGGTATTCGTGCCACTGCCGCGGAGGTGCTACTACTGCCACTGTGCAAAGTCGGGGTTACCCCAAGGCCGCACACGATAAGTCCAAATCGTGTGTGGCCAAGTGTGTCAATTGCGGATAGCTGCACCCCACTTCTTCGAAGCAATGTTGTGCGTATCTCCTTTTGAAGGTAATCCTGGCCGTTCTGGCCTGGTATCGTCTCTCATTTTGCTAGGCTAAGGACATGGTCCTGGCGCGCCCGGCGCTGCCTGGGATGTCTTATGCCACAATATTAAGAAGGACACCCTCTACTCCAGGCCTACGAACACGGTCGTTTCCGTGCCCATTCGGAACCATTCTCCGGGTTCTACCCATCCCTAGCGCCTCCCTGGTGGAGCTGGCGGCACAAAGGGTTCACACCCAACCCTGGCTAAAACCCGCCTCCCCCACATGACCGTTGCCGTAAGGCGAAACGGCCGCATGCCTACACAGAGTCGTTAGACTCACACGAGGCAGCACCTCTGAAGTTGGTCGTGAGGCCATCTTGCGGGATTCCTAAAGCTGCCCCCCGAAAGGAGGAGAGCATTAAAGGAACGTCAGCTCCTACTGCCCACACTGATTGCTACGCTGGGTGACTCGAAGAGGGCTCTGTATCTCCAAGCTAGGCCTGGAGGGCATATTCCTTCAATGAAATTGCTGCACACCACGGGCCTACTCGGAGGTGCTGCGGAGGCTCGTCTCGTTCCGTTTGCCTTTAGCTATCTTTTTTTCAGGTTAGCATGCTTGGCGTGTGCTCCCTGCCCACCATCCCGTGGAATAAAGGTTTTGCGACCCCACCACCATGGATGGGGCCGGGCAGGAGGATCCACCATTTACACCCGGCATGATTTCTCCGTCCTTCTCTGCCGCGTCTACCCCGTAAGGGGCGCGGCGATTTGCCACCCTGGCCGCCGTGCTGACGGGATCCAGCGCTCCGTCCGGCCCTAGCTTAGCCACTCTTCCTTCCTTCAGATAGCATGTATTTCTTCCCTACTATGTCGCTTTTCAAACAACCTCTCCCACAGCTTTCTCTGGTCAGCCTCTAATTCCACAGGGTAGATGCTGACCTTCTTCTCAGCCAACCGTCCCGGATCGAGGCTGAGGGGGAAGGGGACAATGTTCCCTAACCCCTGAGCTCCGGTCTGGGGTGGTTGGTTTTTAACAACCTGCTTCATCCCCACCCATACCTTCCTCACATCCCTTTTCCTCTCGTCTTCAAAATCTATCTTTTTTACGCCATGTTCAAGGTGGAGCCGCCATGCCAATGGACTGCCAGGCCACCAGGCGGGAGGGGTGGTCTGTAAGCACTTCTTGCAGTGCGGGCTACTGCGAGAGTAGGTGAGCGATTGCGTCCCGTAAAACAAAGAGGGTCACCATGCCCAATGATGCAAAAAAAACATCTCCCCCTAATTCCCACTTGCTCATCGACGGAGCCGCCCTCGGGCAGCTCCACCGAAAAAATGGAGGTCCCCTCCCCTGTGCTTGCCCTGGGGACCCTCCATATTTCTTTAACCGGATAGGAGGCTTACTCCTCTCCTACACCTACAGGTGCAGGGGAGTCCACCTCACCCCCTTATCTGGAAGTGCTTTCGGGCACTTTCCTATTTCCAGTGGCAGTCCCTCCTTTTCTTTCTAAGGGGACTGCCAAGAAAGCCAGCAGGCAGCCCACTGCCAACCGCCCCTCGTGTAAGCGGCTCGGTAGGGCAAACCCCCTTAGGAGGGACAGGGAAGCCAGGCGCCTTCCCTCAAAAGACATGCTGGCAAGAATATTAAACCTTGTCGGGGTCAAGGCCTCTGCCTCCCCACAAAAGACTGGTGACGCTGCCAAGGGGACCTGCGTTGTCCTGGGAGGGGATGGCCAACTGGAGGCCCCTCCTGTGATAGACATGGTCCTTGAGGAAACCCAGCCTCAGACGGTAGGGCCTTCCATGGGGGAGAATCCCGGCTCGGCGCCAAGCACTGAACCCGAATCCGCCCCTATGCAAGGTCCTCCTCAAACGGCTAAGGGCTCAAGGCAGTACAAAGAGGGAAGGGATCTCCTCTGAACGGTGCCCCTGCGACCACCAGGACCTTTTCCATTTCGGCGAAGGACCTGCCTGAGGCCGGTTCCTCGTGCCTAGGGGCTTCTGTCAGCGGAGGTGAGAAGCGGGTTCATTCCCCGCCCTCTTCTCCTAAAAAGAAGAAAAAGACAAGAAAGACTAAAAAAACTCGGGGCTCCTCTCCATCCGCGGGAGCTACGGGGACGGATGGGTCTGCTGCCACTTTGGTAGGCGACCAAACCAATATTGGCACATCCGGCCCCTCTACCCCCACGTGTGCGGAGCCCCTGACTAAGACCTAGACCAAGAGTGCACAGGGCGAAGCCTCGATGACATCGGGGCCCCACATTCAGAGGTTACCTGGCGTTTTTGAGCCCACTGGCGGTGGTGGGGGTCTTGCAACCCCACCACCGCGGGATGGCGGGGCTGGGGGATGCGCGGTTTACACCCGGCATGATGTCTCCGTTCTTCCATTCTCTTTAGATACCTCCTTTCAGGCAGTGGCTGTGCAGCTGCACCTGGATAGGAGGTATACTATCATTTCTGCGTACATTCCACTGTCAGCTGACTTCGACGCGAGGGACTTCCGCTGCGTCGTGGCACGGTTGCCGAGGCCCTATCTCTTGCTTGGAGATCTGAAGGGCAGGCATCTTCTCTGGGGAGATTACTCCATAAATCCCAGGGGACAAGTCCTTGCCAATCTGATCGAAGAGCTTGAGATGGGTGTCCTAAACGTGGATGAGTTTACGCATCACTGTCCGAGAACCGCTTCATTTTCTTGCCTTGACCTATCTTTGTGCTCTTCGGATGCACAGCCTGATTTTGATTGGGGGGTGGTCGATGACCTCCATGGTAGTGATCACTTTTCCATTCAAATATCATTTTCAGGGCAACTGCCGCCTGTGAGACTACCTCGGTGGTGCTTGGCGCGGGCGCGGTGTCCTGCATTTCAGGAAATGACTGAATTCTCTATCTCAGTCGAGGATTTAGGTCGGTAGATGAGGCCGTTGAGTTCTTCTCCGGCAACCTCATTGCCGTGGGCCTGAATACTATTCCTAGGACGTCTGGCCGTTTTGCACGGCGACCACTCCCATGGTGGTCGGCCGAGTGTGAGACGGCCCTCAAACAGAAGCGTTCTGCCTACATGCGCTGTAAGCGCCGCACGAACGATTTCACTGTCGCTGAATTTCGTCGGGCTAGGGCTAGGTTCCGGTATATTTCGAAGCACGCCCGCCGCTCTTCTTGGCCGGCATACGTGTCTTCACTTAACGGGAAGACTCCTTTAGCTGAGGTGTGGAAGTGAGTCAAAAGGATTTGGGGCAAGTTCTCGCAGGACCCCCCCTCCCGTTCTCCAGGAGAATGGGACTGCAATCTAGGACCCCGCGTCCGTGGCGGAATCCTTAGCGACCGCTTTTTCCGCATTCTCTAGCCGGGATGCTGCTCCGCCAGCATTCAATGCACGTCGTCATTCTGCGGAAGGCCGCCGGCTGGACTTTACCTCCAGAGGCGGAGAACGCTTCAACGACAAGTTTACTGTGAGTGAGTTGCGCTCCGCTCTCGCTTCGTGCGCGGACTCCGCCTATGCTGCGGACGATGTCCCGTACGCTATGCTTAGACACCTGGGTGAGCGAGGCATGGCCTTTCTGTTAGATTTGTTCAACAAGATCTGGGTGGAGGGTCTTCTCCCAGACTCCTGGCGAATCGCTACTGTGCTCGCCTTTCGCAAACCGGGAAGAGATCACTCTACTCCGACCGGTTTCCGCCCAATCTCTCTAACCTCTTGCGTGTGCAAGTTAATGGAGAGATTGGTAACTGTTAGATTAGCCTTTTTCCTGGACAGCGGAGGCCATATGTCTTCTGCACAGTGCGGCTTCCGCAAGTTCCACTCCACTTCGGATGCTCTGCTCCGACTGGAAAATGCCGTCTGCGAGGCTTTCCTTCGTAGACAGCACTACGCCACGGTGTTTTTCGATCTGGAGAAGGCCTATGATACCGCATGGCGATACGGTATCATGGAGACTCTCCACACGATGGGGGCGAGGGGACGCCTCCCAATGTTTATATCTGAATTTTTGCGAGATCGTCGATTCCCCGTACGGGTGGGGGGGAGCCCTCTCCGGCCCAAAGGAGCAGGAAGAGGGTGTCCCGCAGGGAAGTGTACTCAGTGTCACACTCTTTGCCCTGAGCATCAACGGTATCACCTCGGTGCTGCCGGAAGATGTTCTCGCTACGCTCTACGTGGACGACCTTTCGATCTCTTTTGGCTCGGCCCAGATGCCAACTCTGGAGCGTCGACTCGAACAGGTATTGAACCGCGTCTCTCGCTATGCCGAAGCGCACAGGTTTCGGTTTTCTTTGGCCTAGACTAAGGTGGTGCACTTCTGCCGCTATCCGCAGCTGAGCGTTTATTGCGGAAGGTGGATTCGATCCACCACACCGGCCTTCGCCTTGCGACCGGTGCCTTCCGCACTTTCCCCATTGAGAGCCTGTTGGTCCATGCTGGGGAGATGCCACTCGTTCTACGCCGCGTACAGTGCATCACTCGCCTCTACGCGCAAGCCCGGCGCCTCCCTCAGTCGCCAACAGCTCTCACTGCATTCGCAGCTGATCTCGATGGTGCCTATGCCGCCGAGAGACGCCAGTCATACCCTAAGCCCTTTGGGTTTAAGGCCATGAAACTCCTTCGGGAGCTAGATATAGCTCTCGGGCCGGTGGCGCCCCTGATTCTGCCCAGGACGGCACCCTGGAGTGTACCACATTTGGCTATTTGCCGCCACGCCTCTGCTCCCAAAGCTTGTACGGCACCGGGAGTATTGCGTTCGACCTTTTTGGAGCACACATCGTGTCACGCTGGAACCGTGCCACTGTATACGGATGGCTCCAAGTCCCAAGAGGGGGTCGGTTCCACGCCGTATCCCCTCTGTTTGAAGTCTCGGGGCTCTACCAGGCGCTGCGTCTGTCTTCACGGCCGAGCTGGTGGCAATACACCACTCGGTACGGGAGATTACGCGACGTGCCCGGTTCGGAGACCGGATTGTGATATATAGCGACTCACAAGGCGCCCTGAGTGCTCTCGGGGCATTGGAATCTCCGCATCCCCTGGTTCGCGATATCCGTGACGCCACGGTTTTGGCGAGCCGGGCAGATGTCGAGATTATCTTCTGCTGGGTTCCTGGACATGTAGGAATTGCGGAGAATGAGGGCGCTAAAGAGTCCGCGAGTACTCTGCGACCGGACCAGCGTTTTGCTCTTCCTCACACCGACTACATGGCAGGAATACGGGCAGCTCTTCGGACTGCTTGGCAAAGAAGATGGGAGACGGTCGAAGGGAACTTAAAGTTACGTGCCATTGCGCTGCGACTGTTCCCATGGACCTATCCCCCAATGCCGCGACGGCTACAGGTCGCTTTCTGTCGTCTCCGAATCGGACATACTCGTGTGACGCATCGCTATCTGATGGAGCGCTCGCCAGCGCTCTATTGCGACGACTGCGTCGTCCCCCAGACTGTTGGCCACATTCTTGTCGATTGTCCCAGTCTGGGTGATCTTCTCGCACGATACCTGTCCCGGTACCGGGATGGACGGGGTCGCTACCGCCTGTCCCTTGTGCTCGGGACGAGTTCGTGCACATTGACTTGTTGACTTTTGGGGAGAGGCCGGCTTCTTCCCTTTATTTAAGGTTATTTTTGTTTTGTAGGTTGCACTCTCCTGCACCGGGGTGAGGGTGACCTCCCCCCGCTGCCGGAGATTGCTTCTTGATTGTTAAGTTTTCCAATTTATATCATTGTTATGTTTTCATATTTTTTTTTATTTAAAGTAGCCTAGTTCTAGGCTGTCGTGTTTTTCGGTGACTTATGCCCAAGTGTGCAGTTGCCAGATGGGCTCTATAAAATTTAAAAAAAAAAAAAAATCCGTCCTCTTTGCTTTGAATACCACCTTTCAGGCAATGCTGTGCAGCTGCATCTGAATAGGAGGTATACTGTCGTGGCACGGTTACCGAGGCCTTTTCTCTTACTTGGGGATCGGGACGGTAGATAGACACCCCATCTAGGTAGTCTACGTAATCAATCCCATGGGTCAGGTCCTTGCCGATATGATCGACATGCTGGAGATAGGTGTCCTAAATGTGCATGAGTTTATGCATCACTGCCCATGAAGCGCTTCATTTTCCTGTTTCGATCTATCTTTGTGCTCATTGGATGCACAGTCTAATTTTTTTTTTTTTGGGGGGGGGGTAGTTGATACCTCCATGGTAGTTATCACTTTCCTATTCAAATATCACTTTCTAGGCCGCCCACCCCGGTGATGCTTGAGCAGGCGCCTGGCCCGCATTTCAGGAAATGAATTATTTCTCTGTGTCAGTCGAGGAGTTTGGGTCCGTAGATGAGGCCGTCAAATTCTTCGCCCCCAACCTCATTGTCTTGGGCCTAACTACTATTCATAGAACATGTCTCCGATTTGCATGCCGACCGCTTCAGTGGTGGTCAGTCGAGTGTGAGGCGCCCCTCAAACAAAAGTGTTATGCCTACATGAGCTTTTAGCTCCGCCCAAACGCTTTCACTGTCGGTGAATTTCGTCGAGCTAGGGCTAGATTCCGGTATATTTTGAAGCACGCCCGTCGCTCTTCCTGGTGGGCATAGGTGTCTTCACTTAACGGAAAGAACCCTCCAGCAGAAGTATGGAAGTGAGTCAAAATGATTTGGGGCAAGTTCTCGCAGGAACCCCTTCCCGTTATCCAGGAGATTGGGACCGCAATCTTGGACCCCCCGGCCGTGGCGGAGTCCTTCGCGACAGATTTCTCCGCATTCTCTACCCGGGATGCTGCTCCGCCAGCATTCAATGCGCGTCGGGATGTCGCGGAAGGCTGCCGACTGGGCGGAGAACCCTTCAACGATAGGTTTACATTGAGTGAGTTGTGTTCCGCTTTCGCTTCGTGCGCGGAAACCGACCCTGATCCAGACGATGTCCCCTACGCCATGCTTCGACATCTGGATCCGCGAGGCGTGTCCTTTCTGTTAGATTTGTTCAACAGTATCTGAATAGAGGGTATCATCCCAGACTCACTGCGAATTGCTACTGTGCTCGCTGTTCGCAAACCGGGGAGAGATCAATTTACCCCGGTCGGTTTCCGCACAATCTCTCTAACATCCCGTGTGTTCAAGTTGATGGAGAAATTGTTAAATGTTAGATTAGCCTTTTTTCTGGATAGCGGAGGCCACCTGTCTTCTATACAGTGCGGCTTCCGCAAGTTCCACCACGTCTGATGGTCTGCTTCGACTGGAAAATGCCGTCTGCTAGACCCTTCTTCGTAGAGAGCACCACGCCACAATGTTTTTCGATCTGGAGAAGGCCTATGATAGCGCATGGCTATACGTCATCATGGAGACTCTCCACACGAGGGTCGAGGTGACGCCTCTTAATCTTTTCGCGCAGAGGAATTGTGTAACTGTCACTCTTTGCCCTGAGCATCAATGGCATCACTTCCGTGCTGCCGGAAGATGTTCTCGCTACGCTCTACGTGGACGACCTTTCGATCTCTTGGCGCGGCCCAGAGGCCAACTCTGGAGCGTCGACTCCAACAGGTATTGAACCGCGTCTCACGCTATGCCGAGGCGCACAGGCTTCGGTTTTCCTTGGCCAAGACTAAGGTGGTGCATTTCTGACTCTATCCACGACTACACCCTGACCTCTGACCCAGACTTGTTTCTAAATGGGGTGCGCTTGAAAGTGTTGGACTCGCACCATTTCCTTGGGGTTGTATTTGACTGGCGCCTCAGCTGAAAGGCTCATATTTGCAGCCTAGGGTCTCCTGTAGCTGCGCCATCAATATTCTTCACTCCCTGTCCTTCACCGCATGGGGCGCTCATAGGGCTACTGCATTACTTTTTTATCGATCCTTTGTTCGTTCGAAGGTCATTACGGATGCGAGTTTTGTGCATCCGCAGCCGACCGTGTATGTCGGAAGGTGGACTCAATCCACCACACCAGCCTTCGCCTGGTGACCGGTGCCTTCCATACGTCCCTCATTGAGAGCCTACTTGTCGATGCTGGGGATATGCCACTCTTTCTGCGCCATGCACAGTGCTTTATTCGCCTGTACGCACTCCCCGCCACCTCCCTCAGTCGCTAATAGCTCTCCTCTTTCGCAGCTGATCTCGGCGGTGCCTATGTCCTTTTTTATCGTTGTTATTTGTGTTTTAATATAGCCTGGTAATTTTTTTTTTAATCTGCCAGGAGGCCACCCTGGAGGGTACAATCTTTGATTATTTGTCCTCACGCCTCTACTCCTAAAGCTTCCACAGTGTCGTGAGTGTTGCGTTCGATCTTTTTAGAGCAGACTTAATGTTATGCTGGATCTATTTCAGTGTACACGGATGACTCCAAGTCTCAGAAGGGGCTCGGTTTCCATGCCTTATCCCCTCTGTTTGAAGTCAGCAGATCTACCAGGTGCTGCATCTCTCGCCATGGCCAAGCTGATTACAATACACCGCTTGTTACGGGCGATAATGCATCGTGCCTGTTTTTGAGACGATTATGATCTATAGCGACTCATAAATTGCCCTTACTGTTCTTGGGTCATTGGAATCTCCCCACTCCTTGGTTGCCTTGAGCGGGCAGATGTTGAGATTATCTTCTGCTGGGTTCCTGGACACATGGGAATTGCTGGGAGTGAGGGCACCAAAAAATCAAAGAGGAATGGGCGATCAGACCAGCGTTTGGCTCCTCCTCACACCGACTACATGACAGGCATCAGGGCAGCCCTCCCAAATGCTTGGCAAAGAAGATGGGAGATGGCCGAGAGGAAATTTCTTGCCATTGAGCCATGATTGTTCCCATGGGCTTACCTCCCAATGCTGCGACGGCTTCAGGTTGCGCTCTCTTTCGTTTCACAATTGGACACACTTGTGATACCCACAGCCATTTGACGGAGCACCCGCTGGTACCTTATTGTGACAACTGCGTTGTCTCCCAGGCTGTTCAACACATTCTTGTTGAATGTCTCAGTCTGGCGATCTTCGCGCACATTACCTGTCCCGGTACCGAGACGAGCGGGGTTGCTAGCGCTTGTCCTCTGTACTCGGGACGGCTTCGTGTACACAGACTTGCGGACCATCTGCCCTTTTGACTGACTCTGTTGTAGGTCACACATTCCTGCGCCGAGGTCAAGGGCTATCTCCCCATACATACACACACAAAAAAAAAACGCCGTAGTGTGCTTCCTTCTTGTTTTGTTTTTTGCTTTGCGTGTGTGTGAGGGTGGGGGGGGTCTTTGTTCTGTTTGGTTTTGGTAATTTTAAAGTAACCTAGCACTAGGCTGAACTTTAAATTACGGCGACTTGACTTATGCCCTTGAAGGTAGTCACCAGATGGAAACGTAAAAAATATCTCATCTAATTCTTTTGTTACAAAATCTAGAAATTCTAGTTAATTTGTCAGACATGATATAGCTTTTCTAAACCCATGCTGAACCTCATTGATTAACTCTCCACTTTCTAGGTGTCCCCAAATTCCTTTTATAACTATTTCCTCTAGAATTTTAAAGAATATAGGAGTTAAGCTTACTGCTCAGTTATTTGGATCCACTTTATTTCACTTCTTGAAAATGGATACTATATTCGCAGTTTTCCCCTAATTATCTATATTTCCAAACTAGTGATTTAATATATCTCTTCTCAAGAGCTCCTGCAATACATCCTGCCCCTTCTTTTAGTATCCTAGAATGAATTTTATCAGGGCGAGTCCTGATATCATGCAGCTGAACACACATTATTCAATTAATAAGCTCGTTTCGTTCTTAGGTCGAAACGAATATTCGTTGTGCACGCGCTTTCATTCTTAAAGGACGCTCTTATTTTACAGCGAAGTGCAAGGCCGGACCTTGTATCGACTCCTGTGCGGTGACGCTGGTGGCGAGACTGAGGGAGTTCTCCTAAACGAGACCGTTCCTTCGTGGGTCCTTGATATCGTCGTCGACAAGACGACTCCGAAGCCTAAGAACAAAGTCTACTTCCTCCTCCTGCCTCACTCTTCGTCGGGCATCCGACGAGAGAAGAAGTGAGCCCCCTTTCTCCTCCTTTCTTATTTTCTCTCCCATGAGAGGGGAGGGAATGTGTGAAATGGACGGAGACGCTTCCCTCGGAACCCCCTCTTCTTTGTAATAATTCCAGGAACACATTACATGACCTTAGATTGGTTCGGAGACTTCGTCGAACCCTCCCTATTTTTAGGGCGGCTTATTCTATCGAGGCTGTACGCAAGAATGTCTCGTGTTGACTGTTCGCTTAGTATTTGGAGGAATGGCGCGCCCTCCCTGTCCCACTGCCCTCGGTATATCTGAAACTAGGATGATACTACCTTGGCCCTAATTTCCTTATCATTCTTCTTTACCCCCTTTTTCACCACCTCATCACCTATCTTTTGTGAATTACATAGGTGTACTACTACAATAGGGAAAGCTTGAGAAAGTTAGTGCCCCTCTCCCCTGCCCCTTCTCTCTATGTACATACTTTTTTTAAGGGTTGGCCCTCCGTTTTCCTCTATCTAAGTTTAAGGACTTGACCAGCTACCTCGTGCCGTGTCAGAGAAAGACTATCTATAACAAGACCCTTTAATGCGTGCAGGTTGCAAGAGACCAGGCTTGAGGGTCCCTAGGCCTTGGGGCATGATTAATAGGAAGATAGGTTGTGCCCCAATTAAGGTGCATCAAGCGCCCCATACTTTTCAAAAAGTTGTCACACTTGTTGGTAGAATTATGTATGCAAAAAAAAAAATCTGAGGTGGTCCTGGGTGGTCACTGGCCACTTTTATATATTTAGGGCCATATTCTGGAGCTGCATTATGTAAAAAAAAATTATTTAGTTATTTTATACCCAAACCTAGTCATGTTTGGTATCAAATTGGAGGTCTTGAGAGGAATACAAATATAATAATATATTTTATCAATTTTATGCAAAAATGATGGTTTGATAACACATACAATTTTCTAGGGGTATTTTTTGCATAAATCACGAATATTTCATCCGTCTGTTTCTGTGACCCTCCAGTTTCACATAAATTACCATCTTATTTATGTTAAATACACCGATGGTTCAGTAGGGATTGAATGCAAACAAGATTGGGCCGAAACTGACAACTCTAAAAGTTATGAACAGATTTTTATATAATTTTAAGTGGGTGTTCCTAAGCTATTTGTCAACCTAACCTATGAAATTTATGAAAGTAAACTCAAATGGTTTTTTAGTTATATGGATCCAAATCCATGGTAACTCCTACATAACGCTTGATATTTGTGTAACTTACTCTAAATGCTTCTTATTTTTACTTTTTTTATTTAATATTTGTTGGTGTTACTATTTTTATTATTTTTCACATACTACAGTGTTTTTTCTTTACTGGAGACAGCTAAAATGCCTAGAGAATGCAAAAATTCCCCAGACAGTTTCCTTTATATATGTGGATCAGTTACATTAAGACAATACAAGAGACAGTTGACTCAACATGTGAAGAAACTTTATGAGCTGTACTTTGGATGCAAAGTGGGTGACCAGAACAAACGCTAGACTCCTCACATATGTTGTGTCAGGTGTACAAGTTCTCCTTCTGGCTGTTGAAACGCAAAGGGCCTGGCCTCATGTTTGGCGTACCAATGATCTTGAGAGAGCCAAAGAACCATTCAACGGATTGCTACTTCTGTTTAACAGATATTAAAGGTGGGTATTCAATGTTTTTTTTCTGGTCTTTAATATATTTTCAAGAGATGTATCAATTAAAAAAGATCAAAATACATATGTTGGGCTTCCACTATTTCTGCAAGTGATCACAGCCAGCAATATCCATTTTCAGTTTGATTTTATTTTATTTCACTGCAGGTCGCAACAGAAAAGGCAAGAAATCTATCATGTATCCAGATCTTCAGTCTTCTATTGGCCCAGTTTGACATTCAAGTGCTATTCCTGTACCACAGTCGCCATCTGAACTACCAAGTGATGCCACAAGAAACTCAGATGATTTAGAGTCTCAAGATCCACCATATGTGACACAGCTTGAATCTGTCAAGAAACCACACCTCATCACCCAATCAGAACTCAATGATCTAGTTTATGATCTAACACTAAGAAACAGAGTGAACTCCTTGCCTCATGTCTGCAGCAATGGAAGCTGTTGGATTAACATGTTCGAATTACAGTATTTATGAAGCGTTCTGCAGATCTACAGCAATTCTTCACTTTTGAAAACAATTTGATTTATTGTAATGATATCAGAGGCCTATTCAATGCCTCTGACCTATGAACCAAATGAGTGGAGGTTATTCATAGATGCAGCCCTTTATACCATAAAAGTGGTTCTGTTGCACATCTGGAACACCATGCTCTCAGTTCCAGTTGCTCACTGCTTTAATTCTAGCCTGCATAAGTTACAAGGAGCATGATTGGCTAATTTGTGCAGACTTGAAAGTAGTAGCCCTACTTAATGGGTTACAAACTGCATACACCATGTTTATGTGTTTTCTTTTCAAGTGAGACAGTAGGGCCAGATCAGAACCTTATGTATGCTCAGAATGGTCACCTCGGGAAACTATGATGCTTGGATGCCATAATTAATATAATTCATGAGCCACTAGTTAAGAAGGAGAAAATCATTTTGCCACCACTGCATATAAAACTAGACCTAATGAAGCAATTTACCAAAGCACTGCAACATAACAAGCCATGTTTCCAGTACCTCAAAGTGATCTTCCCTGAAATAAGGGATGCCAAGATTAAAGAAGGTATATTCCTAGGCCCTCAGATTCATCAACTTATAGCTGATGAGGACTTCGAGGCGACATTGGATGAGACTGAGAATGCGGCCTGGCATACATTCCAAGATGTATGCAAAGCATTTTGGGAAAGCACCTTGGGGACCCAGCGAGAGCGTATAGTGCTACCAAGATCTCTGAAGCAATGTCACTGAAGATACACTTTCTTCATTCTCATCTGTCCTTCCCAGAGAATGCAAGAGATGTGAGTAATGCACATGGAGCCATGCTATGCTGGCTGACTTCTGCTGGGACCTGAAGCGTGACGCACCTGAGATGTATTACAAACAAAGAAGTAAATAGTAAAATGTAAGTTAATACATTATATAATGCTAACAAACATGCTGATTCATTATATATTCATGAATTAATTACAATGGACAGATTTAATCTCACTTTGGGAGCGAAATACATTTATGGTATCGTGGAAATAGGTATCAATTGCATAATTATTAAATCGTCAATTTACAAGAAAATGTTACATGACGGGAAATTTTTGTTATCTAATTTTGATTCAGCACACTCAACTTGATAATAAAATGCACATGGGATCTATATCTTTTTCTTGATACTGAAATTTGTTGCGGTGTAATTAGTTTGTATTTTTTCCTTAAAAAAATAGTGTAAAAAGTGCATTTTCATGAATTGTCCAAACTGAAGCATAAAAAAATACAATTTGTCCTCCAAAGGAAATGCTACATTTAAGCACGATTTATGCTTCCATTTTTGAACTCATTATATTACACAGTTGTAGTGCAGTATTGTACTTACATTGATTGAAAGTTGAAAATGTATAAAACACAATGCCAATGTCACTACTCCAACTTGGCTCATTTCCACAAATTTGACCTCACTTTTCAGTCACATTCAACCACTTCACAAAGATTTTGGAACTGGTCTTTTCCTCTTGTATTTGAGACTAAATCAGTTGTGAGCTTTACTGCTCTCTCCACAGGGTCATTCACCCATCCACAATTGACTTGGTTGCCTTGAAGTGGTCATTGTTCTGCCAATTGTCTACATCCTGTTATGAAGGTTATATCCAGGTGAAGAAGGTTCACTGTAAACCACGAGTCCTCATTCACAAGATCAGCCAGGGTTGTCACTTATGTAATTTGGAGAAATGACAGTTTGCCATAGTGGTGTTTGGTAACTGCTCGGAAATTCATCTGGTTGTATGGCCAGTACAACATCTGCAAAGGCACGATGCTTCTTTTGAGGTACTGCATTGCTGAACAGTGCCAAAACAAACAGTTCTGGGGTTAAATACCACAAATGTCTATCAAAGGCTTTCACATCGCTGACGAAATGATTGAGTTGACAACTTTATAATTGAGCAGAGTCTTGTATAAGCACAAATCAAACCATGGGGTATTTCAAGCAGACTGACATATGAGCCACCAATCACAATAAATATAAACAACAAACTCATTCAGTTTTTCTGTTATTGTGTTGTTACAGTTCCTCGAGGTAGTACAGAAATTTTGCACTTAAAGTAGTCATATTTTGATGGAATAAAGAATCTTTGACATCCATGTTGCTTTATACATGGTCTCTGGTCTGTGTAGTCTTCTTTGTTTTGTGACATAATCATCGAGGACTACCAGGCAGAGTTGTGCCATTTCCTTGTAGTTTTCCTTACAGTATGAAGCCGATTGTGCTTAGAACCTTGATTTTGCAAGATAAAAACTTGTTGCGCATCATCATTGTACATTAAAATGTCAATCTTGGTTAAACTTGCATCCTTTGCATGTGATATGCATTCCCAATTCTTCTGGAATCTGTGGAACAAAGATGCTTCTAGAGACTTTGATGTCTCAATTTCGAGAGTGTCAAACACATGATCCAGGATTACCTCTCCAACATGATGGCGACATGCACACCACAGAAGAGCACAGTCCAGTTTTGATTGAATGGTAACACAGGCAGCTGTAATGTGTCCAGTGTTTGATGCTGTTGTGTCAAAACATAAGTTGACTACTGACTGTTTGCAACACTTCCATGAATGTAGAAACGTGTAAGTGTGCTCGGCAATGATGTCACCTGATGACATCACTTTCACAAGGATATCTAGCCAACCAACACTGGCAATCTTTCTTCCTTGCCATTCTTGTTTGTGAGGTTGGCATCTGTTTGCCATCTCAGTGAAGTGTTGCAGCTGTTGGGGCGATCCAATTTTCTCGAATATTTTTGGTGATAGCACTTGTTATTGATCACCGAGCCTTATCAGTAGTTGACTACGCTTCCTTTGAAGCTCTGGAATCGCCTCTTTTTCAGTTTCTTCCGTTTCTTCCAAGCTATCTGCATAGGTACTATCATCCAAGCATACAAAACTTTTCATCTCTTGTACACTGGATAATTCCGGCGTTCGCGTCTTGAAGCTTCCGCTAAGATGCGTTCTTCTTATCAAGACTACCAAATGAGGCTATTCTTTTGTCCATATACCAAAGGTCTTATCAAGACGTTCATTCATATCCATCTCTTGGCAACTTAGCCAAAGTGTTTGGAGATTCTCTGGAAGAAATAGGTATTTGATGCAATTTTTATTGTCATTAAGAAGGTCAAGTATTAGTTTGCAGCATTGATGGTCTGAAAGCATAGGAATATTTGCTTTATCGTAGAATGTTTTCAGCTGGATAAGGATGATGCTGGCAGATTTCCATTTGAGTGACTGTGTTTGTTTTGCATTCACATATTTCTTTCTGGATGTGCCACCTCACGCATCCAAGAACCTGCCGGTAAGTTGTGAGGCGTCTCCTGTCAATGTACCATCTCCTTCTGTAAGAGCATTGCCAAGACCAAAAATGGCACTTGCTAATCTGGTCTTCTTAGCTTCCATTGTTTCTGAAAGACAATAAAGGATATTTAGACTATAAGCAGGCTCCCAGCAGACACTTTTTTCACTTAATGTGTCACTTATTCATAAAATGTTACTTTTTTCATTTTTTTTAGAAATACCTACCTCTATCTACTTTCAAATAACGATCATCCCTCAGTTAATATTTATAAACCAATCGATTTATGTGTAACATAGAGGGTATACCTAGTTTATATTAGTGCTAAGTTGGTTCTACATTGAACCCCAATTGGGTCAAGTATAAGACTTAGGGATGAACTCCTTATAGAAAGGCGTTTAACCTTAAAGGATAAAGAAAAATAATAGGTATTTTATTATGCTTATAACTATAGGTATGTATGTATATAAAGGAATTATACATAGGTAACTCATTGTCTGTCTGTTCGTTTATAAAAATGAAATTGGAGGATTTGAGGAAAAAAAATATTATGTAAAATTTACTTTAAAAAAGTGCAATAGGTGCAATAATTTCACATCAATTTGGAGTTATGATTATTTTTAGGAAATATCTTTTATTTTCGGTTGTCTTGGTTTGATCTCTATAACTAGAGGGACACCATTCTCAACACATATTTGTGGCAGGTCCCTTTTGGAATCCTTTTTCCTAGCTTTGAGAGTATAGAATCGATTCCAGCCCCCCTCAAACCCCAGATAGAGACTGTTCTTGCATCTCTAGAGGCTTTTTTTGACTAGGTACATACTTATATACCTCACTTGAGAACCCATAGTGATAACAATAAAATTTAAAATACTAAATAATTCTGCCCTTGTTTAGGATTGAACTTTGGAAATCACCTTCAGTAAAGTAGTTTTAGGTAGGTAGGTAATTAAGTGGAAGGCAGTGATATGCTTATTTCAAAATTGACATGACATCATTCAATAAACTTATTTTAGTTGATGTTACAAAGGATTCCTTTTTTGTTCAGATTAAAATACACTATTTTCAGAATGAGAAACATTAAAGTAAATAATTTTTGGTCTGAAAAGATAGACAGTGAAAATATTCTAATAAAGGAATGGGCCAAGAAAAAAGATGAGCATACATTAGAGTGTCTAGTATGCAATACTTTGATATGTGTGAAGAAAAAAGGATTCCAAGCCATATCACAGCACTCTTCATATAAAAAGCAGAAAGAAAATTTTAAGACCAAAGCTTGCTGGAATCAAACATTCAACTCCAAAGGGACTCCTCCAGTGATCAAATATCCTTGCTTTCAACATCTAACTCATTAAATATCTAATAATATCATTGTAATTTCGAAAAAGGACGCAGTTTTTTAAGGCTGAACTAATTTATGCAATGGGAAATTGTAAAATGAATCATTCTGCTTCCAGTGAAGGAATGGTAGAGGAGTGGACTGCAATGTTCCCAGAAGGACTTCCAAAGGATTTGAGCATTGGCCCAACAAAACTCAGCTACTTTCTTAAATATACATTGTCCCCATATTTTGTAGAAATACTAATTGATGATTTGAAATCTTCATACTTTGCACTTATGTTTCATGAAACTAAGAATAATGAAGAAATTATTAATCATCACTTAAAGACATTCTTCATGGGACACGCCATCGAAGAAATTCTGCTAAATAAAATTTTAGATTTGATTAACAATGCTCAATTAAATCTAGCCAATTTCCTTATGTTAAATGTAGATGGCCCAAATGTATATAAAAAAAAGTTTTTAAGTTGTTAAATAAAGAAGTTAAAAAAGTAAGAGATAAAAATCTATTAAATGTTTGGTCATGCAACTTACACATATTGCAAGGATTTAATAATGATCTATATGATTTGTTAATGTTTGCATTCAATTTTTTTCATAACTGGCCCCTCTCATCAGGAAGATTTTGAATTTATTCAAAATCGATGGCTTACATTTGAATCAGCTACAAGAACTTTTATCGATCAAGGAAAGCAATACATTAATATTTCATGGAGTACATTCCTGCCAAGCAAAAAAGTCTCCTGAGTAATTTTTACTGCAAAAAGGTCAGGGAATGTTTGAAAAAGTCTACAATAAATGCCGAGCTGTATTTTCTGTCCAGAAAAGCTGAAATATTTTCAAAGCTCCTAAATAAATATCAATCAGAAGCTCCATTCATTCAAGATTTGTATCTTGATTTGAAGGAAATTGTCGTCACCTTAGCAAGTAGGGTTATTTCTCCATCACTCATCTCCAAAAAACATTCATTGCAATCTTTAGAAGATGTACTGAACAGAAATATAGCAGGTGATTTTGTAAAGGGTCAGAATGTGCAATGCTGTAATGAAGCAAAATCATTAATATAGTCTCTTTACAAAAATGATCAGGAAGTATTTTTTAATGGTTGCATAAAATTTTAGAAAAAGAGCTGCAGTCATATTTTAAAGAATTTGTCTTTAAAAACATATATACGAGGGGTGGTCAATAAGTTTTGCAATTTGGATATAAGGAAACGAGATATGAGTAAAAGTGTTTTATTATTTTTCAATATAACTACCCTCGACTTCAATGCACTTGCGCCACTTGTCCCTGAGGCTTCGAATTCCCGACAACCAGAAATCTGCTGACTGCTGTTCAATCCACTCCTGGACGGCGAGCTGGACATCTTCATCATCCCCAAACCGGCGTCCACGCAGTGCAGCCTTAAGCTGGCGGAATAAAAAGTAGTCGCTTGGGGCCAGATCTGGCCTGTAGGGGGGATGGTTGAGCTCCTCGAATCCGCACTCGCGCAGGGAAGCTTGTGCAACTCTGGCCTTGTGGACTTTAACGACGTTGAAGTCGATCATGGGGCGTGATGTTTCTAGGGACCCAACGGGCAGAGACCTTGGTCATGGCCAAATTGTCTTGGATGATGTTGATAACACTTCCATGTGATATTCCAAGTTCTCGCTCGATTTCTTCGACCTTCACTCGTCGATTTTCGAGGATCATCGTCGTTGTCTTCGTTGGTCACGTCTGACGGGCGTCCTGGACGTGGGTCATCTTCAAGGGACTCACGACCATGGCAGAACTTCCTATTCCAGCGAGCAATTGTTGCATAGGAAGGGGCGGTGTCGGTGTACACTGCAACCATTCGTTCAGGGATCTCTTTTTGCATTCTTGCCTTCCTTGGTCAATAATTTGATAACTGCGCGGTGCTCAACCTTCTCCATTGTTGAAAAATTTGTGACTGACGATCTGCGATCAGCTACTGCTTCTTAAATAGACGAGGCAGGAGCGTGCGGCTGAAGGTCCTGACTTGTCATAACACCCCCACAAACAGCCACCCACCTTTCTCGTGTTTTGCCCTACCGATTCGCAAAACTTATTGACCGCCCCTCGTATTCTGCTCACCTGCCCACGATACTCTGCCCATCGAAAGAAGTATTTTGGTCTTCACCCCACCTTTGCTTCTATTCTCGGAGAGTCTCCCCATATCGTGCCCAACTTATTGGGATTTCTGGAAGATGCCGACCTTTCTTCCAAAATTTGATACCTTCGTTTGTGCTAACCTATATTTTAATACTTTAGCCCCCCTTTTTTTTCGTCCACATACCGGATACTTTAGCTGTTTCTTTGCTGTCCTGTATTTTAACTATCGCTTATTCTAGTCTTGTCTTTCCATATTTTTATGGGAAAGCTACCAATCCCATCTTGTTGCTCTTTTTATTGTTTTTAATTATATCTATTTTTTTTTAACTCATTTTTGTATTTAGCTTTAGTTTTTATAACTTTTATGACCAATTAAGCCAGATGAGCCTAAATGGCAAAACAGGCTATAAATCCTTAAAATAAATAAATAAATCCAAACTTCCATCCTCTTTCACAAACTATTACATAACTTACCCCATTCGTCCAAACCTTTCTCACCACAAACGTACCTTTAAACTTCTCTTTCAACTTACTCAACATCTCCTCAAAAGCACGTCCCACAAACTAAGGTCCATTGTCACTCAAAATTTGCGCATGCTTACACATGCACATGGGCAACATCCTCTCACTCACTACTCTAGCAACACTTAATGAAGATTTATTCATCACAGGTGCGGCATATGCAAATTTACTCTTATGATCCACTATCACAACCATTCCTACATACTCTCTCGCAGTCTTCGGAAAAGACACAATCAATCGCTACCATTTCAAAAGGTTAATTCACGCTCAGCTTTAATACTGGTGGGGCAGCATTCATTCTCCAATAATTTCCCTTCTGGCACACTTCAAACGTAGTCGCTATATCCACACAAAGCTTTCTCAAAAAAGTACTAAACACACATCCTTTCATACATTCCCACTTTATTATTGCCCATATGTCCAAACCTATCATGCACAATCTTCACCATTCAATTGTGCTACACACACAAAACGCCGGAATATATACATTGCACAAAATACAGTAAACCCTTGCATGCCACCCCGTAAGGGGCGCAGCGATTTGCCTTCCTAGCCGTCGTGTTGCCGGGACCCAGCGCCCCGTCCGGCTCCAGCTTAGCTTCTCCTTCTTTCTGACCCCCTCTCTTCTTACCCCCTGCTTCCTCACTTTCCATACAACTTCGCCCACAACTTTTTCTTTTCTCCCATGGGGTTGAACTCCGGCTAGGTACCAAGCACAGAACCCGAGTCTGCCCCTATGCAAGCTCTTCCTAAGATAGTTCAGGTCCCCGAAGCCTCACAAGGAGAGGAGAGGTCTCCTCCCCCGGCTGGTGCTCCTGTGATGGTCAGGACCTTCTCCATTTCAGATAAGGATCTGGCCTAGGGGCTCCTACCGGCGGAGGAGAGAAGCGGGTTCATTCCACTCCCTCCCTCCCTGCTCTCCTAAAAAAAAAACTAAGGGCTCCGCGGGGACGGATGGGTCTGCTGCCGTTTTGGTAAGCGACCAAGCCAAGATCGGCACGTCAAGCTCCGTTGCTCCACTGGGTGGGGAGTCCCAGACGAATAACAGAACTGCGTAGAGCGGAGCTTCAATTAGGTCGAGGCCCCTTATTGAGAGGATACTTGGCGTTTTCGAGCACGCTGGCTTCAAACGCTTCCTTGTTATTCGCTCCACTGATGGCCGCATGTAGGCTAAGGGCAAAATGGTAGAGAGCTGAAGGTGACCCGTTCTCAGGAGGGAGCCTTTTGGCGAATACGTCGAATCCATCCGAGGCGGCCATGATTAATGTGAGTTTGACGCCACACTCTACCATCAACTTCGTTAAAGGAGTAGTTTATGCGAGGGAACTCGTGGACTACTCCATAAATGAAGGCATCACCTTAGAGCTGGCCGACCATGGGGTTGTCAAGATCGAACGTGTGATGATAAACAGGGACGGGCCTCGAGACCCACCCCTACACTCTTCCGTTACGTTCGACTGTGACAAGCTCCCTGAGTCGGTGCGTGCCGGTTCGTATCCCTACCGCGTGAAAGCATTCGTGCCACTCCCGCGGAGGTGTTACTACTGTCACCGCTTGGGCCATATTAATCGCTCGTGTAGACGCGCAAAATCAGGGTTACCCGAAGTCTATGTAAGTTGCTCCAAGGCCGCACACGATAAGTCCAAATCGTGTTTTGCCAAGTGTGTCAATTGCGGAGAGCCGCACCCCGCTTCGAATCAATGTTGTGCGTACCTCCTTGAGAAGGAATTCCTGGCCGTTCAGGCCTAGGATCGTCTCTCATTTCGCGAGGTTAAGGATTCGTTCCTGGCGCTCCCGGTGCTGTCTGGTACATCCTATGCTTCAATATTAAGAAAGACACCCTCTGCTCCTGGCCCCTCCAGGCCTACCAGCACGGTTGTTTCTGTTCCCATTCGGAACCCTTGTGCGGGTTCTACCCAACCCGGGCGTTCTCCTGGTATAGCTGGCGGCACAAAGGGTTCACATTAGGCCCCCGCTAAAACCACTGCTCCCCTCCCTTTTCCCAGTAACCATTTCCCGTAAGGCGAAACGGCCGTGCGACTCCACTGAGTGCCTAGACTCACACGAGGCAACACCCTTGAAGATGGTCGTGAGGCCATTTACCGGGGTTCCTAAAGCTTCCCCCCCAAAGGAGGACAGCATCAAAGGAGCTTCAGGTCCTTCGCCCACACTCAGTGGAAGGCTGGTTGGCCCAGAGATGGTGGATCCTTCAAAAGAGGGACCCACGCCTCCGAAGACACCCCGCTCACTTAAGGTTTGAGGCGGAGGGAGGAAAAAACTCGCGTGGCCAGCCCAACCTCCCCCGATAACTCCTCGAATGCGACAGCGCCTTCAGAGCATTTTCCGGCCAACAGCGCCCGCAGTTCTCCCTCCGTGAAGCGTACGGCCATTCCCGTGATGGTCTTCTCTTCGAAGAGGGTTCCTGCATCTCCTCCGAGGTAGGTCTGGAGGGCATATTTCCGCAATGGAATTGCCGCGGACTCAGGGCCAACTGGGAGGATCTGCGGAGGCTCGTCTCCTCCCATTCCCCATTAGGTATTTTTTTGCAGGAGACCATGCTGGCGCTGTGGCGGCAGGGTTGCAACTTCCTCACCAATTCATCCCGCTGCCCCAACAAGGTTCGCTCGGTGGTTTGAGGAGAGAGAGTATTTTCGAAATTTATTAAAAACCAATAAATATTCTAAGCTAAACCAACATCACAGCCCTAAAACCTTTAAAATAAATATATCTTATAACCTACTCAAAATTATATTTATGTATACACTATATAGGTGGCCTTACAATATCGCAAATAGATGTGAGTCTGTCCAAAATGTATCCGGATATCCGGGAGTGCTATTACCTGTATAAGGGGGGGACCCCCTCCCTCTCTGGGATTTTTTCTTAAGGGGTTGTTCCCAGAGAGGCTCTGGCGTTCTCGTGGCGAGGGGGTGGGTCAGCCCTGGGCCTCCTAGGGGACCCATGGTGCTGCCAACAAGACTTAAATGCCCCTCTTTCTTTCCTCCTCTATTACGCTCTTCCACTGCCCTTTATTTCCCCCTCTTCCTTCACCTATCTAGTGCTCCTTATCAATACCCGACCTTTGCTCGGTTAATGGATTGATTCTGAATTGTTCTTTCATGAAGGTGAAAGAGGCTGGGCATCTCCACCGCCTTCGTCTACCGCATGCCCAAGGAGAAACCCATCTTTGGCCCCTTTTCTCCGTGCGTAGGAGAACTCGGGCAGCCTCTTAGGGTTATAAAGATGGTGAGGTGGATCCGTATCCGTTCTCCAAGAGGACATACCGGACGTAACTGATTGTATAGTTGCAGTAGTGCCGGGCCCTTGTAGGCCTCCATGGTGGGGAGCTCCGAGGGAGAATGCGAAGTTTTTTTTCTTTTTGTAATGGCTAGCCATAAACCAAAAACCTTCCCTTCTCGTAATGGTTCTCGTGCCAAACGTTCCTTAGCTCCCCTTTCAGCCTTTCCTCGCTCGTTGGACCCCTATTCCAACGAAGTAGACCCAGATCTTGATTATCCTCGCTTTCTTGTCATTAATTCATCATCTGACATCCCACTTGCAAAAGTCGATGTGTTTGACGTCAATGAATCTTTTGAGTCCCGCTGTGGTAAACCCCGCCGGATGTGGTGATGTTGTAGTTGAGGTGTCATCCCATTCTCAACACAACCTTGTGCGAAATCTATCTTCGATAGCTGAAATTCCAATAACTGTCTCGCCCCATCCGCGTCTGAATTTCGTCAAAGGTGTCGTCCGTTCAAACGAACTAAAGAACTACGACCCCACCCGCCTTCAGAGTAAGCTCAGTACCCAACGTGTCACACACGTACACAGGGTAACTAAAACATTAGGCTCCACTAAAGTCCCCACCGCCACACTGATTTTAACATTTGAACGACAAGAACTGCCGCAGTATATTAAAGCTGGGTACCTTCGTGTCCCGGTAAGTCCCTACATCGAACTACCCAGACGCTGCTTCAATTACAATCAATTTGGACATGTTGGCCAAGCCTGTCGGCACCCTCGCTCCTGCGAGAATTGTAGCTCTGACTACCATGGCCCCGAATGCACCAAAACACCCCACTGTGCCAACTGCGGAGTTACCCACAGTGCTGCGTCGAAACTCTGCTCTATATTTGTATATGAAAAAGAAGTTCTCGCTTTGCGCGCTCCCTACTTCTAGATATTTGAGAGGCCCGCCAGCGTACCCGAGCACAAACCTCGCCACTCGGCCGGCTCTTCTCTGACGTTTTACGTGATGCTGGACGAAACCGACCATCACGCGCGAGTTCCGACCAGCCTGAAGCACTTCACCCTAGATCTACTCGCAGCGTCGAAAACATTCAGAATATGCAGTGGAAGCATCGCTCTCACACCGAGATAACCAATGTAGCCCCCCTCTCTCCAGCAGCTTTAGCTGGGAGAGACGCTCAGGGTGAGACACTTGAAGACATCAGACGCTATTTGAAAGAATCCTCAGCATCGACCAGTGAAGGTTCATCCACCCGGCCACGAGACCCAAAGCCCAGTGGTAAGAGAAAGGATTCCTCACCTGGGTCATCGACCACCAATAAGCGGGCAGCCTCTGTAGCTGACTCGGCCGAACCCCGAGAATCTCCAATGGACTCCTCCCCTATGGTTGAACATTCTCTGCCCTTAAGTCCGTCTCGCCCTTCACAGGACGTAGGCCCCATCCTGATCCAAACGATGGCAGATATACACCAAGCTCCACACACCTCGCTCAGATCACCTGTTCGTTCCGCTCACCCTTCAACCCAAGATCCGATGGAAGTAGTTGATACTCCAACATCACCAACTGCGGCGGTTGGACCAACTCCTCAGACACCGAAAATACCCTCGACCCATGAATCCGGATCTACCGGCCGAAAATCCCTTCTTGATCTTCCTTTTCCGCCAGGTTGCGAGCCCAAATTACAATCAAGGGCCTCGGTCGGTTCTCCAAAACCCACGAAAAAACCCTCAGTTACTGCTCCATCTAAGATCTCTCCCCCTGCAAAAGCAGGCTCCTCAAAATCAGCTCTCCGTCTCCCAAGCTCTTTGGGACGAACCTCAAATACAATATCGGCCTCAAAAGAGAAAAAGATATCCACAGTGGTATCTAATCGTCACACATAATATCTTCCATTTTACAATGGAATTGTCAAGGAGTTCTTCCAAAGTGGGAAGAACTCAAAATTCTTTTGACGACTATCCACCCCGCTGTTATTTGTCTCCAGGAGAATAAACTGAGTATACGGCCCTTTCCGCCGGTACCCGGTTTTCTCACTTTCAACTCTATTGCTCCTGCTGGAGGCCCCTCTCATGGAGTAACAAGGAAAGTAAGTACCCTAGGAGACCTTACGGTCCATTCAAAGAGGGTGCCTTTGGACTAGCAATCGAGCGGGCACATGGCTGCTCAATTGTTTTGCGTCCCTAAACGGCCACTTTTCAAGACTTTGTCTAGTCTTGACTTGAACTGGTCAACAGATTCACTGCTGACAACTTCCACTGGAAGTGCGTTCCACTTACCGCAGATACTGTAGGTGAAAAAGTTTCCACACAGATTGCGGTTGTAACGCTTCAGTTCAAGTTTGAAGCCGTGATTGCGCGTTCTGTTCTCACTCAGTGTGAAAATATCCCGGTAGTCAACATTGTCGAACCCTCGAAGTATTTTGAAGACTTCGATGAGCTGACCACGCAGTCTACGGGGTTCCAGCGAGAACAGATCTAATTCCCTTAGTCTATCCTCATAACTTTTATGTCGGATAGAGGGAATCAGTTTGGTTGCCATGGCTTGCACATGTTCCAATCTCGCGATGTCCTTTCGCAATGAAGGACTCCAAAATTGTACGGCATACTCCAGGTGCGGTCGGACAAGTGAGTTGTACAGGCACAGTACAATCTCCTGGTTCCGATAACCAAACTGGCGCTTAATATAAGCCTATTATCCTTTGGGCCTTTTTCTCGGCCTCAATGCACTGTTTGGGAACTTGAGGTCACTAGTGATTGTTACACCCAAGTCCTTCTCAGTGTCGGTGGATTCAATAGCAGTGCCCTTAAGGATATACTGAGATTGGGGATTTCTGTGGCCGATATGCATCACTTTGCATTTGTTCACGTTAAAAGGCATTTGCCACGTGTCCGACCACTCCCCAATCTTCCCAAGATCTTCCTGCAGGCGGGCAGTATTTCCATCCTTTGCAACGTTCATACCAAGCTTGGTATCGTCGGCAAATTTGGGAATCTTGGCAACCATGTCACCGTCCATGTCGTTGACGTAGATGATGAATAGTAGTGGTCCCAGGACAGAACCTTGAGGCACCCCGCTAGTAACGGGCACCCACTCAGAAGACTGTCCATTCACCACCACCCGTTGCCGTCTGCCACTTAGCCAGTTCTCGATCCAGCCGGCTACCTTTCCGTCTATGCCAAGCGCTCGCACTTTCCGGAGGGGTGTCAATCATGGTATCTTCATCCTACCATGTTTCTCTCATCACCCTACATACTACCCTCCAAGCTGTTGCTGTGAGGGTTTTTCTTACCAAGCTTTTTACCGTTTGCTCTATTTACCTACCCCCTTGTTTATCATTGTCAAGATCCGACCTTTTAGAACTTATAGACCAGTTGCCCTCCCCATTCTTATTACTAGGAGATTTTAATGCCCGTCACCTATACTGGGGTGAAATCACTCGAAATACCAAAGGCAGTGTTTTAGAGTCTCTTTTATTATCTGACCTTCTTTGTGTTTTAAATACTGGCGATTTTACCTTTTATCATGTCCAGACGGACTCATTTAGCTGTGTTGACCTGTTTGTTTGTTCACCTGATTGCTTCACGGAATTTCGATGGTCAATTCTTGACGATCTCCATGGGAGTGACCACTTCCCTATTGTCCTGTCGGCCCTTCAAGTTAGCCTTTATACAACCATGCCCCTTAAGTGGGACTTAGGTCATGCAGATTGGGAAGGTTTCTAAGAGGCGTCCTTCACAAATGCATCTTTGGGGACTTTCAATGGAGTGGACGCGGCAGTAGAATACTTTACATCGACTATCTACAATGCAGCAACACAGACCATCACACGGAGGCGACCTGTCACGGGCCGCTCAACCATGCCCTGGTGGACCTCGACGTGTGCAACAGCTATCAAAAATTACAAGTTAGCCCATGCCCGATTCCGAAAGAACCCAACTTTGTGAACAAGGTCGACCGAAACCGAGCTCGTGCGCTTCGCCAAAGAACCCTTCGTCAAGCTCGCCAAAATTCATGGCGCAGATACGTTTCATCGATTTCCTCTATGACACCTACTGCTAAGATCTGGAAGAGGATTAATAAGATCAGGGGCCGTTATGCTAATCATCATACCCCCACACTCAACTTAGACGGTTCCTTGGAGAATGACGGCCTGGCGGTCAGCAATGCTTTTGCTGACCATTTCCGCGCCGTCAGCAGTGTCAGCCGTTACGATAAGGCTTTTCAATCCTACAAATCAAAGGAAGAATCTCATTCTCTCAACTTAACAACAAAATCTAACCTTCCGTATAACGCTCTATTCAGCATCCATGAGCTGCAAAGCGCTTTGTCCCTTTGCAGATCTACTTTCCCTGGCCTTGATGAGATCCATTTCGATATGATTCGGCGCACCTACATCCACACTCTACTCTCTTCCTGCTTGATTTGTACAACCTTATATGGGTGAAGAGTTTTTACCCGTCATCATGGCGCATTGGGATCTTCCTTCCCTTTGTCAAACCGGGCAGGGACGGGTTGGATGCAGATCACTACCGCCCTCACCAGCTGTTTGAGTAATTTGCTGGAAAAAATGATATTGGAGCGCCTAAACTGGTTCCTAGAAGCCAATCACCTTCTCTCTCCATTTCAATGTGGCTTCCGCAAAGGTCATAGTACCCTTGATCTACTAGTACGTTTCGAGATACGGCATCTCGAAGCAGTTATACGTCTGGGGGATGAGAGGCCTTTTACCTTCATTTATTCAAAGTTTTTTAGCATCTTGATCCTTCAAGGTACGTGTTGGAGACGCATACTCTGACCTGCAACCCCAAGAGGAGGGAGTTCCTCAGGGCAGTGTTTTAAGTGTCTTATGTTTTATAATTGCCATCAATGATATTATTTCGTCTCTCCCAGAAGGTGTATCGGCAACTCTGTTTCTCGATGATTTAGCACTATACTGTTCCTCACCTCGCCTTCCATCAGCAGCGCGTCGGCTACAACTGGCGGTCGATGCTGTATCCAAAAGAGCACCACTTAAGGGATTCCGCTTTTCCACGACCAAAACCAAAGCAATGTATTTCCACCGAGGCAGAGGGGTTCTTGTTCCGCCATCTATCTCCCTACAAGGCGAAGATATAGAGTTTGTCTCAGAGTTTCGGTTCCTTGGCGTAACTCTCGATCCAAAGTTATCTTGATTACCACACCTACGCCGACTTCGAACAGGCTGTCTGCGGGCTCTAGACATTTTGAAAGTCCTCTCACACACTTCGTGGGGCAGTGACCGACAAACATTGTGGACATTATACACAGCCCTCGTTCAATCCAAATTGGATTATGGTTGTCAAATTTACTCATCGGCTTCCCCTTCAGCCCTTAAAATGCTGAACCCCATTCGAAACCTCGGAGTTCGCCTTTCAAGTGGAGCCTTCCGTACTTCTCCTGTCAACAGCTTTTACTGCGTGAGTGGGGTACTCCCTTTGCCCTATCATAGACTTCAAATCTGCATGCGATACCTCTGCCGAGTACAGCAAGCCCCTGTATCAGAGGTCTACAGATGCCTGTAGGCTGCCGAATCAACGGCGGCATATGATAAGTTGCCTTCTTTACCCCGCCCTTTGAACCTTCGCATAGGAGATCATCTCTCTAACCTGGGTGCTCCAAGGGTCCTTACCCTTCCATCCTTACTGACCCCTAGGTGGCGTGCCCCTCTCCCCACAGTATGTACCAACATGTGGAGCCTGGAGAAGTCCTCTATGGACCCTCGCATCATTAAAAGCCTGTTCTTAGAGCATTCGATCTCCCACAAACAATGCTGCCCACTATACACGGATGGCTCTAAGTCGGACGGTGGCGTGGGTGCCGCAACCATCTACCCAGGAGGAGAATTCCTAACTCTATCTTTGCCGCCAGCAGCATCCATTTTTACTGCTGAACTTTCAGCAATCCTTTTAGCCTTTAGACTCATCCAAATTTTACCTTTTAGTGATTTTGTCATTTTTTCCGACTCAAGGAGTCTCTTACAGTCAATTAGATCTTTTAATGCGTCCCATCCCCTAGTCACAGAAATTTGCAACTGGCTGATCCAAAATGCATCCCGATATAGAATTATTTTTTGCTGAGTCTCTGGGCATGTGGGGGTCCTGGGCAACGAGAAGGCTGATCGGCTGGCCCGCTCAGCACATTCTGTGTTCCCTGAGAACTCGGCTCTGCCTTTTAGCGACTACTTTCCTTCAATAAGAAAGTATATTTTTCAACTGTGGCAGAATGAATGGGATGACTGTTCAACATCCAAACTATACAAAATAAAAAATTATTCGCTCTTGGCCCTCGAGTCGTCATAGAATGCGGTCGTTGGAGGTGGCCCTTTGCCGAGTTCGCATTGGCCACACGAGACTTACTCACGGCCATCTTTTTTCGGGTGATGCTCATATCAGCCCTCGCTGTCGTTTTTGCGGTGGGGACCAATCGGTTGCCCACCTTTTATTGGATTGTAATCATTTTACCATTCTCCGGTTGTCCTGTTTCCCGACCCTTTTAACTATTCCTCAACACTCCCGTCCTCGATTCCTATTGGCGGAGGAATCTTTTAACACGTCGTTTTTTAAATTTTTGTCACAAAGTGGTCTCCTCCACCTTTTATAGATGATAGTTCTCGTTTCATCCTAGCGGCCATATAGAATCCACTTGAATTGGGCAGCAACCCACCGGTAACTTATCTTAAATCTTAAATCTTTCTTAAGGGACTGGGAGTCTAGCTCCAGCCAATGCAAAGTGATCTGCACTCAAGGACGGGGACGCGGTGGTTCCGGTCAGTGCTGAAAGTGGGAGGGCTGTGGCTCCAATCGATGGGTAGGTGACTAAGAGGCAGTCTCGAGACTCCTGCTTCAAAACAGTCCCCTTACTGCCACACTAGGGTCAAGATTGACTGCTGCCACCTCACCAAACCAGAACACGCTGGAGAAACTGGAAAGGAGAAGGCATTTTCAATCACCGATTCACTGCCACACTTAAACATTTTTACACTGACATTCATAAACACCCACCCATTCACACTAAGACTCACCTGAATAACTATTCAGCTTCTATCTAAATTCCAATGGACACTTTACTAATTTAAATTCACTGTTAAACTCATCCAATAGTCAATCACTTTAAATTCAGACTAATCTCATTCTTGTTTCAAATATCGCCTGTTGAGGAAGACAGAGATGAATGGGAAAACACAATAGAAATCTATCGAGTCCCCTTCACTCGGAGTGACTTCGCTGCTTCCTCCTCATTCCAAACATCCTGAAAAAGGAGAAAGGGATTAGAGACGCGTGACGGGAGGCGGACACCAACACACTACTACAGCGCGTGCCCTCTGCCCAAACTCCACGGGATAAGGGTTTTGCGACCCCACCACCACGTGATGGGGGCCGGGCAGGAAGATGCGCGATTTGCACCCGGCATAATGTCTCCGTTCTTCTCTTTGCTTTAGATACTTCCTTTCAGGCAGTAGCTGTGCAGCTGCATCCGGATAGGAGGTATACTGTTATTTCCGCATACATTCCGCCGTCACTCGACTTCGACGAGCGGGACTTACGCCGCGTCGCGGTACGGTTGCCGAGGCCCCTTCTCTTGCTCGGAGATCTGAACGGTAGACACACTCGGGAGACTACTCGATTTATCCCAGGTGTCAAGTCCTTGCCGACCTGATCGCATCACTGCCCGAGAACCGGTTTTTTTTTCCCTTGACTCGATCTATCTTTGTGCTCTCCGGATGCACAGCCTGATTTGGGGTGGGGGTGGTCGATGTCCTCCATGGTAGTGATCACTTTCGCATTCAAATATAATTTTCTGCGCCGATGCCGCCCGTGAGCCCGCCCCGGTGGTCCGCATTTCAGGAAATGACTGATTTCTCTGTTTCATTTGAGGAGTCTAGGTCGGTAGACGAGGTCGTTGAGTTCTCCGGTAACCTCATCGCCATGGGCCTAACTAATATTCCTAGAATGTCTGGCCGTTTTGCACGCCGACCGCTCCCGTCGTGGTCTACCGAGTGTCAGACGGACTTAAAACAGAAGCGTTATGCCTACATGCGCTATAAGCGCCGCCCGAACGACTTCACTGTCGGTGAATTTTGTCGAGCTAGGGCTAGGTTCCGGCATATTTCAAAGCACGCCCGCCTCTCTTTTTGATGGGCATACCTGTCTTCACTTAACGGTAAAACCCGTCTAACAGATGTGAGGAAACGAATCAAAAGGATTCGGGGCAAGTTTTCGCAAGGCCCCCCCCTCCCGTTCTCCAGGCTCCAGGAATATGGGACCGCAATCGCGGAATCCTTCGCGACCGCTTTCTCCGCATGCTCCGCCAGCATTCAATGCCCGTAGTGAGATCGCGGAAGGTCCCCGACTGGACTTTTTCCCCAGGGGCGGACAACCCTTCAACGAGAGGTTTACTCTGAGTGAGTTGCGTTCCGCTATCGCTTCGTGCGCGGACACCGCCGCTGGTCCGGACGATGTCCCGTACTCCATGCTTCGACACCTGGATGAGGGAGGCATGGCCTTTCTGTTAGATTTGTTCAACAGGATCTGGATACAGGGTCTCGTCCCAGATTCCTGGCGAATCTCTACTGTGCTCGCTTTTCGCAAACCAGAGAGAGATCACTCTAACCCGGGCAGTTTCTGCCCAATCTCTCTAACCTCTTGCGTGTGTAAGTTGATGGAGAAATTGTTAAATGTTAGAGTAGCCTTTTTTCTGGACAGCGGAGGCCACCTGTCTTCTGAACAGTGCGGCTTCCGCAAGTTCCACTCCAAGTCGGATGCTCTGCTCCAACTGGAAAATCCCATCTGCGAGGCTTTCATTCGTAGACAGCAGTACGCCATGGTGTTTTTCGATTTGGAGAAGGCCTATGATACCACTGGCAATACGGTATCATGGAGACTAAACACGATGGGGGCGAGGGGAGACCTCCAACTCTTTATATGTGGATTTTTGCGAGATCGTCGGGTGGGGCGAGCCCTCTCCGGCCCAATGGAACAGGGAAGTGTCCTCAGTTTCGCACTCTTTGCCCTGATGTTCTCGCGAAGCTCTACGTGGACGACCTTTCGATCTCTTCGCCAGGCCCAGATGCCAAGTCTAGAGCGTCGGCTCCAACAAGCATTGAACCGAGTCTCTCGCTCTACCGAATCGCACAGGCTTCGGTTTTCCTTGGCCAAGTCTATGGTGGTGCACTTCTCCCGCCATCCATGACTCCACCCTGACCCAGATTTGTTTCTAAATGGGATACGCCTGGAAGTGGTGGATTCGCTCCGTTTCCTTGTTCTTGTATTTGATCGACGCCTCACCTGGAAGGCTCATATTCGCAGCCTCAGGTTCTCTTGTACCCGCGCCATGCATATCATTCGCTCCGTGAGGTTCAGCGCCTGGGGCGCTGATAGGGCTTCTGCCTTACTTTTTTATCGATCCTTTGTTCGTTTGAAGCTCGTCTACGGATTGTGATTTATAGCGACTCACAAAGCGCCCTGAGTGCTCTCGGGGCATTGGAATATCCGCATCCCCTGGTTCGTGATATCCGTGACGCCACGGTTTTGGCAAGCCGGGCGGATGTCAAGATTATCTTCTGTTGGGTTCCTGGACATGTAGGAATTGCGGGGAATGTGCGTGCCGATGAGGGCACCAAAGAGTCCGCGAGAACTCAGCGACCAGACCAGCGTTTCGCTCTTCCTCACACCGACTACATGGCCTGGAATACGGGCAGCTCTTCGGGCTGTTTGGCAAAGAAGATGTGAGATGGTCGAAGGGAACTTAAAGTTGCGTGCCATTGCGACGTGACTGTTTCCATGAACCTCCCCCACAATGCCGCGAAGCTTTCAAGTTGCTTTCTGTTGTTTCCGAATTGGACACACTCGCGAGACGCACCGCCATTTGATGGAGCGCTCGCCTGCGCCATACTGTGAAGACTGCGTTGTCCCCTAGACTGTTCGGCACATTCTTGTTGAATGTCCCAGTCTGGGCGATCTCTGCGCACGTTACCTATCCCCGTACCGGGATGGGCGGGGTCGCTACCGCCTGTCCCTTGTACTCGGGACGACTTCGTGCACATTGACTGACGGACTTATTTAACTAGTTTTTTTTCTTGTTTTCTTTGTAGGTCGCACGTTCCTGTACCGGGGGGAAAGCGGACCTTCCCTCCGACGCCGGAGCTTGCTTCCACCTTTTTGCCATTTTCCCTTTTTATTGTTGTTTTTCATATTCTTATTTTAAAGTAGGCTGTCGACCTGTGCCCAAGTGGGTAGTCGCCATATAGGCTATTTTTTTAAAAAATCCTGCTTGTTGCCCTTTTCCTTTTTTTATTTTTGTTTTTTATATTTTGTTATTTTAATGTAGCCTAGTACTAGGCTGTCGTGAGTACGGCCACTTATGCCCCTTGTACTCGGGATGGGTTCGTGCACACTGACTCTTAGACTTTTTATGACTTTTTGGAGGAGGCCTGCCCCCTCCACTTTATTTAACTGGAGTTTTTTTGTTGTTGTTTTTGTAGGTTGCACGTTCCTGCGCTTGTAACAATAAATTCATGCAATATGCCATTCAACTTCCCCATGCTTACAGACAAACTCACTTCTTCCCATGCCATAATACGTCCACTTCTGAGTCCACTTATCAAAACTGTCACACCTCTTCTAGGAACATTCCAACTCATACTATCAGCATCACGCACAACTTTTGCATTCACCAAGGAAATCTGCGCACCTGTATCAATCATTCCACAATATCTCTCTCAATCCCATGCTCGCACATTACATTGAACACTTCCGTCATTTCAACAGACCCTTGTGCAGCATCCAAACCTTCATCTACACTAACGAGAACAATATCTTCGCAAACTTCCCCAGCCCAGCCTCTTCTACCCCTTCTACTGCCTTCTCTGGCAATTTCTTCCCCAACTCTACTACTCCCTCCCTCTCTTCAAAGCATTTGTTTCGATGGGATTAGACTTTTCTACTCGCGTTCGGGCCTGTGCTAGTTTCGGTCGGCGAGAGATCTGATTCTCCAGAGTCTGTCCTGGCTTGATCGGGGGGATCAAGCCAGGTGTTGATGGGGGGCATCAACACCTACGGAATATTGGTGGCTACCAAATTATCCCCCTCCCACCGACCCCATTTTTGGCTGCCAAGAAGGAGTAAAACTTCACATTCGGCGTTCAGTTTGCGGGACCGGGCCGTGGCCGTGGGGGGGGGGGGGGGGGTTAAGGCCCATCAGGTGTATCCTGCATGGTCCGGTGAAGTCCATGGCCCCCTCTGTAAGTGGACCCGCGCCCGCGCCTACACGCCGACTGCGTCGTTTAGAACCGGCCCGTTGTCTGCGCCAATGAGCATTCGCGGGACTAATGGAAACCAAGCCTTAGGTCTCGGGTCCGCTCGTCTTTTGGATCTGGCAAGATGGTATTAGGTTGAGGAATAGGTTATTGCGTTTTTTTTAATGTTTTGTTGATTTAAGTTTTGTTGACGTGATTTGTGCACATATTAAGGTTAAGCTACGTCTCTTAACAGCTGAGACTATTAGGCTTTTGCTTAGGCTACGTCTTGAAGTTGAATAATAAGTTATTGCGGTCTATTTAAAAGTTGTGTTAATTTAATTTTTGTTCTATACTCTCAAAATCGAATGTTAAGTTGAAAGAAAGGCGCATTTTTGACACTTGTTATTCATTTTCAATCGAGACGGGAACAATGCAAACGCAGCCAAAGCTCGTCGCGATATTTGTGTTGTGTACGGAGAAAATGCTTTATCAGAAAGGACAGCTCAATGGTGGTTTTCACGTTTCAAAAACAGTCATTTCAATCGTTATGACGAAGAACGTTCTGGTCGCCCCACTAAGTTCGATGAAGATCAATTGAACGACCTTCTTTATGAAAATCCTCGTCAATCGACTAGAGAATTAGCTGTACAATTGGCGTGCGATCAGAAAACTGTAGTAAATCACCTTTATTCGATGGGGAAAGTTAAAAAACTCGGTACATGGGTTCCGCACGCTTTGAACGAAAGCAACAAACTTCAACGCTCCACGATTGCCGCAGGTTTGCTTGCTCGTCACAAGGCTACTCGTGGATATAAGGACAGATTTCACCGCATCGATCACTGGCGACGAAAAGTGGTGTGCTTATGTCAACATGAACCATCGAAAACAATGGCTTAGCTAGCCCCAATAAAAAAAAAACACTTCCGCGATTAAAGCAAGGACTTCATCCACGAAAGACGATGCTGTGTTTGTGGTGGAATTGTGAAGGCATCATTCTTTATGAACTTGCGAACAACGACATTGTCAATGCAGAACTCTACGTTCAACAAATGTATCGACTCGCCGAAGCTATTCGTGAAAAGCGACCTCATCGACGTTATGGAGTCCTTCTGCAACACGACAATGCTCGTCCTCACATTGCCAATATGACAAAAGACGCCATCCAAACGCTTAATTTGGAAATCCTGCCGTATCCTCCATATTCGCCAGACTTGGCTCCATCGGATTTCCATCTGTTCCGATCGCTCTCCAACGATTTGCACGGCGTTTCGTTCAATACTGTGGAATTAAGAACCTGGTTAGACGAATTCTTCGAATCAAAATCCAGAGATTTTTATTGCAGAGGCATCGAAAAACTAGTTGAATGTTGGGAAGAAGTCGTAAATAACAACGGAGAATACATTATTGATTAAATTGCATATTGTTATTAATTAAAAATTAAGTTTCTCTAAAGTTGTTAATGGTAATGAATAAATTTGATAAAACCGCAAGAACTTATTCCTCAACCCAATACTTTCGCGAGCGGTAGCTTCCTGTTTATGTTCGATCAAATTCTTTAACAAATCCCTCTTATAAACCCAATGAAACCAGTAAAGAAAGTTTTAAGCTGCGCGTTCCCTCACCTCTTCCCAACTCCCTTACTCTCCAACCCGTCGAAGAAAATGGATACGAAACTCGAGGAAAGAAAAGAACACAATACGTAGATAAAACTGGTGGGAGAACTTTAACCGCAAGATCCTCCCCCAAAACAACTGGACTGATAGAATAAAATTGCATAGAAACGAGCAAGGTCTCAGGAAATCGAAACTCACCACCGCAAAAACGACCAAAGTCAGTACGAAGTCCACAGCAAGCAGCAGGTCCAGCACGATCCACCAAAATGCTGCCTGAACTGCTTTCACTGCAGGTACTCTCAGAACAATTTGTTGATCGATCTTTCAGAAGATTTTACCTAATAAAACCAGAAAGCCAACAGACAAACCTAACGAAGAAATGCATGGTCAAACAGAGTAAAGATTTCCCCAAACTATTTAAACTTCCCAGTACACAATTTCCGCCTCTCTCGCCTCAACCAGATAGTACTATACTAGTCGAAGTAAAAACAAAAGAGCAAGCGGAAAACCCTTAACATTCAAAGAATTGGCAGGAAATAAAGTAATAGAAACAGCACATCCCTCCTTTAACATGCGTAAAGGTGTAATAATAGAACCAGACTTCACCAATGCTCAGAAGCGGAATTAATTGAAGAATTAAGCGAGTACACAAGAGTACATAAAATTATTAACAACAGCAAGATACCAACAAACACTTACTTCATATCATTTGACCAAGACATCCTACCAAAATATATATATATATATATATATATATATATATATATATATATATATATATATATATATATATATATATATATATATATATATATATATATATATATATCTAGGATGGCCCCGCTTCACAGTTAAAGATTTCAAACCTGTCGTCGCAGGAATCAGGGTTTAGCGCCCACCTGCGTCAACTGCCCAAATGTTCTACACCCTGAACAAATCGAAAATTGCCCAACGAAATGTGTAAACTGTGGAGAGCCCCACCCAGCATCAAGCAAAAAATGTATAATGTCTACAAATTCGAAGAAGTAGTAGTTACGTGAAAAAGAACGACTATACTTTAGAGATGCCAGAGAAAAGGCACAGACCTCCATAGGAATAAAAGTAAACTCTTATGACTCTGTAGTTGAAATGAACAGTAACCAGACCCTCATAACACGGAATTAAAGCAAAAACTCAACCGCCCCTTCCCGAGGAGCCTGCACCACAGGCCCCGAATATTGAACTCCCTTACCCCACGCACATGGTTGACAATCGACCATCTTCCCCCCTAAAAGCAGTTGCCGCACCGCGAGGCACCTGCACCCGATACCTCGATGCTAAACCCCATCCCTAGCTGAGAGGTAAATCTACAATCAAAATCACAGCAAATCCCTGAGCACATCGACCCCAACCCCGAACAGATGGACACAGGGTATACCAGAGATCGTCCGCCTACAATCTCGGTCACCTCCTCACAGTGTTTTGCCCCCCCGCCTCCCAACCAAAACACCCACCTCTGACATCACCTACGAAGAGAAGGTGGAACACGAGAAAGACACCCAAAACCCACGTGGAACAGACCTCATCTCCACCAAACACATTGAGGCTCGAATCATACCACCGACGAGCCACCTCATTCACCCATCAACAGAAGCAGCAGAAAAGATAATCCGTCCCCCTATTATTGACGGAACAGCCCCCCACTCCCAACAGTAGATACCCAAGACACAAACAAGAGAAACTGACAAAGAAGGACCAAAACCTCAAAGACCAGTCCACAGCGGACTCCAGTGGCTACAGGCCCCTAATAAATTAATGGGCGCCACGACTTCCGCAAAAACCAAATCACTCACTTCCCGAACCAAACCAAAAGAATAATGAAGCTAATCCAGTGGAATATCCGCGGAATCAGAGCCAACTGATAGTGGACGAGAGCCCCGCCTGCGTCTGTCTCCAGAAAACCATGTTGGGAATACACCCACCACGAAAATTACCGAGTTATACTTGCGTAACCACCCCAATACCAAATGATGGCAGCACATCCGGCGGCTGTGCCATCTGCACCCATCAGATTAAATTCACCTCTGGAAACAATCGCCGTGACCATGCACATCAAGAAACGGTACACGATCGCAAACGTCTACCTCCCACCCACAAGGCCCCTTCCAGTCACCCCCTTACGAGACTTGATCTCACAACTACCAACTCCTTTCATTCTAATAGGGGACTTTAACAGTCGTCATACCGAGTCGGGCGACAGTATATGCAACGCCAGAGGAAACGAGCTATCAAAGCTAATAGAAAATCACCAGTACAAACAGGTACCCTATCAGCGTTATACCTGACCCTCTGCTCACCCGACATCACGGTGGACTTCGAATGGAGAATCTTGGATGACCTAAAAGGAAGCGACCATTACCCGATCAACCCTTTCCTCAGACGAGAGATTACCCACCTCGGGTATACCACGCTGGAGAATGGATGAAGTAAACTGGCGAAAATTCAACAAACTCACCGATATCCAAGTCGATGACATCCCGGAGACGGAAGAAGCGCTGGGAATCTTTACATCCATCCTATACCAAGCAGGTAAAGCATCCATCGCAACCAGCTCAGGACAACCCAGTCGGAGATCTCCCCCATGGTGGAGCACAGAATGTTCTGCCGCACTGAAAGAACAAAGGAAAGCCTACCGAACATACAAACGATGGCCAAATCTGACGACTAAAATGGAATTTAATAAAAAGAGAGCCAAATATAGATACATACTTAAACAAACCCGCCGGAAATCATGGAGAGATTGTCTCCACGATAAACTCTAAAACCCCATCCACCGCACATGTATCAATATCTGAGGGATGCTAGGTAAACCTAGCCGAGACCCTACTCCCGTACTTCGGGATAAATGGAAACACTATCTTAAACCCCATCGATGTAGCAGACACGCTAGTAGCTTACTTTGCCAAGATATCAAGTAGAGCGAACACAACACCCGAGTTGGCCCAATACCGGTTGGAGAGGGAGTGCTCACCTTTAAACTTCACATCAAGAGAGTACAAATCTTACAACGAGGAATTCAGCAAAAAAGAGTTCGATACAGTTCTTGTATCATGTAGAGACACGGTCCCAGGCCCAGACAATATACCTTGCGCAATGCTACGCTACCTAGGGAAAGGGGGTAAACGCTTCCTCCCAGATATATTGAACAAAATATGGATGGAAAACGCCTTCCCAGATACCTGGAGAAAGGCTACAGTTCTCGCTTTCCGGAAACGAGTCCCCAAAACTACCGCCGAATCGCCCTAACCTCCTGTATATGGAAAAAATAGTGAATGTACGCTTAACATGGTTCCTTGAAAAAAAATCTTGCATATCCTCATCGCAGTGTGGATTCCGAAAATTACACTCAACCACGGATGCCCTTATCCGTCTGGAATCCGCGATATATAATGCATTCGCCAGGAAACAGCACTTAGTAGCTATTTTCTTCGTCCTCACAAAGGCGTACGATACGTCATGGCGTTACGCCATCTTAAAAGCCCTCCATAACCTCGGACTACACGGACAACTACCAAACTTCATTCAAAATTTCCTAACCAACCGCACCTCTGTAAGATTAGGTAGCGCGAAATCCAAATCATTTCTACAGGAAGAAGGCGTTCCACAGGGCAGCGTCTTAAGCGTACCCCTGTTTGCTATAAGAATCAACAATATCTCACAAAATCTCCATCAAGACATTACAGCCAAACTTTATGTAGATGACTTCTCTATCTTCCTAGCAGGTTCCGAAATGGCAACAATAGAACGTCGCCTCCAGATCGCCATCAACATCATCATGAGATAGTCTACCACCCACGGCTACCAATTCTCAGCCGAGAAGACCAAAGTAGTCCACTTCTGCCGTCGTAGAAGGTGTATTATGGAACCTGACCAATATCTATACCAAAAGAGGATTGCAGTCGTTGAGAACTATAAATTCCTAGGACTAACATTTGATAGAAGGTTGACATGGAAACCGCACATAAGAAACATTAAGAACTCTTGTAAGAAAGAAATGAACGTCCTACGTACAGTGTCACGCCACGACTCGGGAGATGATCGCGAAACACTTCTCACTCTCTACCGCTCCTTATTGCGACCTAACCTAGACTACGGATGTGAGATCTACTCCTCTACTTCCAAGAAACGCCTTGCACTCATCAACACAGTGGCTAATAAATGTCTATGCATGGATACCGGCATAGGTGGGCGTTATCGCGATAACGATATCGGTTATCCGATATTTTTTCCTCGTTATCGAATAATCGTTATCGCTGATACTTTTGGTTCCACACTAGCGATAATCGATAATTTCAGTTTTTGGTTCCAGTTTAACACAGGGGTGGGACGCGCGTGCCTTGGAGGCAGGAATAGGTAGGTCCGAACTGGGAACCGAACGTATACTGAACGGAGTGCGGGCGGCAGGTCTTGACGTTTTCTCAAAACGTTCCCTCAACTTCAGTCTCACCAGCTGTCGGACGAGAGGTCACGAGGTGTTGCTCCTGCGCGCTACCGTTTTTACGCGTTCTTTGATGATTTTTTCCCTATGTTCCTGTGCTTCTTCCGTTCTATTTTTTTGTGCACGTATATATGAATGCATGTACTATTCGGTGCTATTCTCTAATATTTGTTTATTAACGTTTTGAACACTTAGGAAGTTACGCCCCTATTCTAAACTGATCCTATATTTATTGTAATTTAGTAGTGCAGTGCTTTGCTATTTTATAGTATTGCATTAGTGACGGCGTCGCAAGAGACTGCCCGCATCAAGCCAAAGAGACTCAGCGGAGTCTATTGACTCTGAGCTCACTGAGGCTGAGCCTCAGTCACCCTGGCCATTCTTTGTCAAGTGGGTGAAGTACACGAAGATGGTTGGCGGCAGCTACATCTTCCAGTGCTTGTCCTGCCTTCCCAAGATCGCTGAGGTGAAGGTGAACAAGGGCACCAAGGCCAACCTGAAGAGCCACTTCAACAGGATTCATCCTGACAAGGCAAAACAAATTGATGAAGCTTGCAAGGCCAACGTTGGGACTGGTGGCCGCATCAGGAACCTGTCCGGTCAGTCAGACGACGGCGGGTCAACCAGCAAGAAGCAGCAGCAGATGTCCATCGCCGAGACCTTTGGCATCATGGCCCAGGGCAGCGCCGTCCTGCAGTCCATCGTCGACAAGACAATTGTCAGGTTTGTGGTGGACAACATGCTGCTGCTGCAGATTGTGGACAGTCAGAGCTTCATACACATGGTCCACACCCTTAACCCTAAGAAAGAGGTACCCTTCAGGAGGACGCTGGGGAGGAGGATCCTCAAAACCTATGAGGAGATGAAGGAGAGCCTCACCAGGTAAGAAACTAAGAAACATTCAAATATTCTTACTATTGTATTAGAATTTTGGATTTATCGGTTATCGTGATACATTTTTTTCGTTATCGCGCCCACCACTGGATACCTGAGCCTTCCGATCATCGCCCATACCGAGCCTACAATGCGATACCGGAGAGACACCACTAGACCTCTGAAGGATGGAACTCTCTCTACGCCTCTTTGCCCGCATCCAGGGACTCCCAACTTCATCGACTTCGACCGCCGTTATGAATGACCAAATGGATAATATTTTTACCTCACACCTAACTTCCCCACGACCAATTGGAATTAGAGTGCGACTATGGATGGAGGAAATCGGGGTAACGATGAATCCCATCCATCCACTTGCTTTCCCAGATATTCCATTTTGGAAAACAACTTTAAAAGATATGCCATGGCAATATAACAAAACAATCAACAACTACCCCCCTGGGAGAGAAAATTGAATTCCTTACCCACGCAGCAACACAGAAGGGTATACATATATACACCGACGGATCAAAATTCGGAGATGGAACAGGATTCTCGGTGATATCAAATAACTACACCCTCTCTGAAAAAACTACCCCAAACAATATGAATTTTCACTGTCGAGTGCTATGCCTTAAAACATGCAGTGCGATTGGCATACAATAACCTAACATCAGATGAATTCACAATCTTCACCGACTCCTTCAGCAGCCTACAAACATTAGAACGAATGACAGTCATCCATCCAATTCTGTTATAAATAAGAAACTACGTATATAGAGCAGCATGCGAAAGACAGAAAATTTCCTTTTGCTGGGTCCCAGCACCACACGTAGGGGTCGCTGGAAATGAGCCAGCTGATACAGCGGCAAAAAACGCCTCCCTAGGTCCAATCAGGCCCAATGATATCCCAATACCATATGAGGACTACATCATTGCAATAAAGGCAGCCATTCGGGAGAACTGTATGGCCAGATGAGCAGATTTATATGGACAAAATAAAATGTGACACATTTTCCAAAACTTATCGCCAAGGAAGCCTCGAGAACTTACCCGCCGGCAAGAGGTGTATTCGTATGCAGACTCCGCATCGGACATTCACTACTTAAACACGGATACCTAATGGAGAGAGACTGTAAAGATTGCATTCTGCCTCTCACAATTGAACATCTTATCGCGGAATACCCAACCTATGGAGAACTCCGACGAAGATGCATACCCATCGATGGTGGGGGTACCCTCGATATCCTAAGATCTCCACAACGGCTGAAAATATCCGCCCTGACAGCGGAATCATCCGCTACCTCGAGGAGACAGGACTATTAAAGAAGCTATAGATAAGTCTCCAATAGTACGATCTAAATTTTAATGAATTTTAATTATTTTAACATCTTACTCCATTATACCATTTATCCATTCAGTGTTTCAATCATCACTGCATAATCACCACCACACAACTTTTATATCTCATCTCACCTTTTCTTTTTACTACAAAACGAATTACGGTGCAATCACCTCGCAGTGAGCACCAAGGGACTCGTAAACAATCCATCCATCATCTTCGCAAACTTAATCAATCTCTCTTCTTACATAATTATTCTTCTCAATCAACCAATTATAATGCACTCCACTAAGACATTGCAGATGCAGCTCACGCCCATTCTCTCGATCTACACCTTTAGCACGATACATATCCGGCTTCTCCATACCATAATGTAAATACACTCACGCCAAATAGCTTACTCACTAACACTTCCTGAAACGTCATCACTCCTGGCATACACATACTTCTTGACCCTTTCCTTAACCTACTTGAATTTTCAATTCCCAATTTCTCTGGTCTTTTACACGCTTCCATAACCATCTTAAGTAATGCATTCACACTTTCTGGCACCTTCTCAAGCAATCTATCTTTCATCAAGTCTCGTAAGCCATACAACACACTTTCGAACATAGAATCACCTCCACCCTTACATTTCCTTCCTACAACTACACCCGCTGGCAAATACTCAGGATTTATACTTACACTCTCGCTCTCATTTAAACTCCGTGGCAAACGTGACATCAAATCAGCAATCACATTCCTTCACCTGTCAAATACTCAACCACAAAATCAAAATCACTCAAATCTTCCATGGTCCTCGCAAGCCTACTATCAACTAGCCTCGTACGCTGCAAATACACTAGTGGTGATCTGTTCTCACTACAAATCATACTCCATACAGAATTGGTCGTAACGACTAAGACAGAATAGCAACGCAGCCAACTCTCTTTCAATCGTCGAATACGCACGCTCTGCCACACTAAAAGCCTTGGAAACATAAGCAATTACTCGTTTCCTTTCAACCCCACCCACAACCTGATCTTGCATCAAACATCCACCCATCGAATGCCCACTTGCATCCGCATACCCTTTAAGCATTCTCGCATTTGCTCCATACGCCGGATACGCAAGTCCCACATCTTTCGCAACTTCCGCTTTCAACTTCTCGAACGCTGCATCCATAGAGTCATTCCACTTAATCAAACTTTTCTTCTTTTTCCCTGTCCATACACTCAACGGTTTCATCATACCCGAACAATCTTTCATAAACTTTCTTCCAAACTAAACCAAGAAATTCACGCAACACTCTCACTGTCGTAGGCTTAGGGAAGTTCCTAACCTTTTCCACCAACTTCTCCGAATTACGCAATCCAGCCGCACTCACCTTATGTCCCCAAAACTCAACTTCACTGGTAAACAACACACATTTAGACACCTTCACTTTCACACCAACCTCTTCCAACTATCTCAAAACATCATTCACCAAAGTCATATGTTCTTCCATGTTCTCACTCTTCACCAAAATATCATCCAAAAACACTCGCACATTCTTACATGGAAAACCACTCTGCTCCACATTCATAGCACGCTCTAAAGCGGCCGGGGTGTTCGCCAACCCAAAGCTCAGGTTTCGCAATTGATAATGGCGCTTTGAGGTGGAGAACGCCGTAATAGACCTACTCTCTTCAGCCACAGACATCTGGTAGTAGCCACGTACCAGATCCATCTTCGAAAATACTTTCATTCCATGCATACTGTACACACACTCATAGGAAACTTGTCTTTCAACGTTCGTTCATTCACTCTTCTGTAATCAATACTCAGTCGCAAACGTCCATCTGGCTTTCGTACAGGTACAATTGGACTATTCCAAGCACTCACACTCGGCTCAATTACTCCAATTCTCTCTAATTCCTCACACTGTTCCTCAATCTCTTGAGCCACAGGGGGAGGGAAATGACGAGGCCTTTGGTAGATCGGCGTGTCATCGCTCAAAACAATTTTGAATTCAGGCAAGTGAGCGTTGCCGAACTCCTCATCCCCTTGACTCAAGGCACCTCTTCTATTCCACAACATCCTGTAAACATTTTGCTTCTCACATTCGCTCAACTTTTCTTTCAATTTCACTTGCTCAATCAGATCTTCATACTTCCAACCATTCGACTTTACACTCACGGAAAGCACACTTCCATTCACCACATGCCTATCATTCTCCCTATTCACCACGCCCAATTTATCTCCCACTTGCACTCCTCTCAAACTCTTCCTTCGCAGATCAGGCCAAACTTGAAAGCACACACGCGGATCTTTCATATCAATTACACCATCAAGCACATGCGCAACACGTTTCAATCAATAGTTCGCAGCACTGCCATCCAAGAGGTACATATTCCCATCATTCTCACTTATCTCAACATCAGAATTCCATCCAATCCTTGCACTCAATGTTTTATTCAGCTTAACAGGCACACTCTCCATTAAGGGGGAGAGTGTGCCCCCCTTAACAATAATTAATTTATTGCAAAATGTAACAAAAAAAATAACTTACGTCCGGCCAATTCAAAAATAGAGCTATTTTTAGTAATACATTAACATATCGAAGAATCCAATCCAATCCATATCCTTCATTCTGATTAGACATCGTTGGTCACGTGACTGCCTACCTTTTTCCAACTTAATTTTATTACTAAATTAAGTTTTTATAATAAAACTAAACAAGTCATTTTAATCGAACATCAAATCAAATGAACGCAAGAAGGATTAAATGAATGACAAATTCATATCATCGCCGTCACCATAAGAAATAGAGATATTGTAACTAGCAAATCTTTTTTCTTGTGAGCTTTCGAAAAATATTTTCTCGAAGCCCTTCTCGCGCGAATATACCCATCTCTTTCATCATGACTAGCAATTTTACCGCATGCACTTGTTAATTCGCGAATCAGGTGCTCCACCGATTGGATGTGGGTTGGGAAAGATGGCAATTCAAATTTGCTGACAATCAAATCCTGAAGTTCTGCGATGGTGAAATCGCAAGTGAGGATAGACTTGGAAATCGTGATTGAATCTCAATCGATGAGTTAAGCAATGGTGTTGTGTTCACATTGAAGTTGACGGGAAGAGGAACAAATTTTCTCAACGACTTGTCACCAACATCGCTCCTTTGGCGAAGGTCCATAATCTTGCGAACGGCGGAAGCACGGAGATTTGGATGATCGTCGCAGAGGAGAAAGACGAGCAGATTTTCTGGGTGCGCGTTCCATGATTCGATGTAAGGGAACACTATGTCTCGCGTTTATTGAGGAGGAAGGTGGAGACATTTGATTTGGAAAAAAATATGATTCGTGGCGTCAGAAATATGTGGTCGAGTTTTGATCACAAACCAACAAGGAATGTAGTTGGTGACGACGTAGAATATGAGAGAGTGCAGGTTCTTCTTAACTTTACCTTTAAAAAGATGCTTGCAGAGGTAAGTTGCGACAAGCTAAAGTCAACCACCTCGAGTGGGAAATGGGTCAAGGCTTCAACTTTTCATTTGTGGATCAATTTCCCGCTGTGAATGGATTTGGGTACGAGGAAAAGGTACTTCTGATCAGAGGACAAATCTGACAACACTTCATCTGTCATCGGAACGAACACTTCATCCCATTCTAACTCTTCCACCTTTGACAAAGACTTTCCTATTGGTCTCTTTAAAGAATTATTGCCTCTGGTAAGTCCGTCGACGGTTTGGAATTGATGACGAAGGGCGAATTCATTTGTATGGAGGTCACAAATTGACCAGTGAAAATTTTCACCTCGTCGATCCTCAATCTCTTATCCTCAATCTCTTTCAAGATTTCGTCATCTCTCTCAGACAAATACATGTAATTTACTGTCACTCACCTCGAGAAGAGAAATATAGGTTAAATTATCTCGTTGTGTTTGTAGATCTGAGAGTGGCAACGGTTCAGATGGTCCGATGACATAATTTGAGCCACTTCGAGATTTAGCGTGTTTACTTGTTTTAGGCATTTTTGTCAATATATATAATTAATTTCGAATGATGAAATGGATTTACATATGTCAGTCGTTACAGTCTTCGCATTTTTGTTTATTTATGGGGTAAGTGATAAAATGTGGTAGGTTTCATAGGAGTGAAAAAGATTTGTAGGTATAACCCAACAAAGGCAACACACAGTCGTTAGAACATCGTTATTCTCAAGCGGAAGAAACTGCAAGAGAAAACATATGACCAATTTACACTTAAAAAATATTACAAGGAACATGTTACAAAATAAAGACCATAAGACCGGATATGGAAACTAAAAAAAAAGGGGGGTGAAATGCCCAGCGTAAGATCGATAAGGTGTTACAAAAGTAAATAAATAAGGAAAAGAGGCGAAGTGCCCCAAACTAAAATATGACGGAAAACAACAAAACAAGAAAAGCGTAAATAAAAGAAGTGAGGGCCCAAAACTAAAAAACGAAGGCAAAAAACAAGAAAAGCGTAATTAAATGAAGCGAGGTGCCCAAAACTAAAGAACGAAGGCAAACAAGAAAATTGTAAATAAAAGAGGCGAAGTGCCCAAAACTTAAAAAAAAGAAGGAAAAAAACAAAACAAGAAAATGCCCAAGTAAAAAATAGAATTATAACAAAGATATGCGAAAAAATATAATAGGCTTTGCGTATGCAAAGAACCTCATTACTGATTGGCTCGGCTCAAATTTCATGAGTCCCATCCTCCAATCAGAGTTCGAGTTTAAGATAACTGTGAATACAATACTTTTAAACGTAGCGAGAATCTTTGAGCCGATCCTAGCAATGTTATTTTTAATTGCCTCTATGTTTATAATTACTTTTCTATTCTTGTTTTTTTTTCTCACTTACGATAGTACAAATATTCGTTGTAATTATTTCTATATACTACAACTCACAGTTCTGACTTTCCTCCCCCCACCCCTTGCTCTCCATTGCATATAGCTCCAGACCTTCCATGATATTCACGTTTACACTTCCATCTGGATCCACATACCATTGACACTTCAAACTGCCATTCGTTTTACATTCAATCATCTCTACATCAGGGTGAATCACGATACCATTTGCTCTCAAAAACTTATAACCTAATAGCATGTCATACTTCTTGTTCGCACCTTCTACTACTCAAAATTCATCTTCATTTATTCGGACACCTGCAATTGAAACTCTCTCTCTCTCTAAACCTCGCAACAATCGGCACATCCTGCTCACCTAATCCAGTCAAATGATTGCCACGATCCTCAGCTTCACTTACTTTCATTCCTACAAATGCTTCATAGTACACCACATTTACCTTACATCCTGTATCAATCAATGCACTTCTCGTTCTCCACACTTAACCTTAACACACGTACACCTATTCTCTTTCTGACCCCAATTCACTCCACGATTTGACATTCCCTCTCTCACATTCATCGCTTGCACTCTCGAGAATTCACCAGAAGGAACCCTCTCATTCCTTAGTTTCCCTGGGTTGTACCATCTCGATTACTCACATCATTCCCTTTCATTCGCACGTCTTTCGCCAATCCTACATAACCTCGTCGTATGACCTATCACGCGCCAAATTTATCGCAGGAATTTCTCGGGCTGGCACACATCCTGGCATAATGCCCAATCTGCCCACAATTACCACACACTCCAGGTCTACTCACATTCACTCGTCCACCTTCCCTGCATTCTCGTGCCAAGTGTTCCATTCTCCCACATCCATAACACGCTCTCTCTTGCACGGCTACAATCTTTTATCATATGCCCCATTTGTCCACAGTCAAAGCAACTCCCAAGCGACCAACGACAGTCAGCCCTCATGTACCCAACTTTCTTGCACTGCAGACACCTAGGCTCGTTCACTCTAGATCTATTGTCATTCATTCCATTTGCGCGACTACTACTACAACCATTCCGACTCTCACTCATACTTTTATTCCCACTCCGCTTGCTGCCAACATACACCCTCTGCCGTTCATCTTGTCCATATAAGTTTTCCAAAAACTTCGATATCACTTTGACCGGGTTCTCGATCACCGTATCCCGGTATGACCGGAACTGGGGCAACTTACTCATACTTGAGTTGCTCACCACGTGAATCGAGGCCTCCTTCCTTCCATAATCCTCAAATTCACGGTCCTCTAGCATCTCCAGCTCATTTTCTCTTTTCTTTTATATGTCACATGCTCACACACTTCATTCCGAACCGTATACAAAAACTTCATCAGCTCCTTATTCTCATTTATCCCATCATCACCAAATCTCATTCGTGCCAAAGATTCTAACCTATGTGCATACGAATGCACACTCTCATTCTTCCCCATTCGACTTCTTATATCTCACACTCGTCGTCATCCTTTTACATTGCTCTATCATTCTCTCTTTCACCACATCCCACTTAGGCTCACCCACACTCGTAATCGTCCGGTAAAACACTTTTATACGCCCATCCAGGAACTCTTCCAACTCTTTAACCCAGAACCTATTATTCTCTTCCAATTTCTCTTTACAATAACTCTCCTACTCTTTCAAGATCACTTTAACATCTTTTGTTCCCTCCACTCTAAACTTGTTCACCTTGGGCACTCTCGAATCAATATACTCCTATGAACTTCAGCCTCCTTCTCACTCTCACTCACTTCCCCGATATCACTCATACCTTCATTCGAGCTAAAGTAAAAGGAGTCAATGCTGGTCAGTCGGGTCATTTCCTGTCGGTCTGGGCGTCGAGTCTTTGTGGTCTTCTTTTTCTGGTGCTGAGTCTCTTGCGACGGTTCGTTCAAGTCCGGCAATCCTTTCATCTCCTTCATTTCCGGTCCTAGTGGAGTGGGGAACACACCACCACCAATTACACCTAATTCAGCATATGCATTACCTTCTCTTCCATTCACACTTCCATCTCTCATTTTCCTCTGCAAACTATCTTTCTCTTCTCTCAACTGCGCATTTTCTGTCTTTCTGCCCAATAACTCATTCAATCTTCTCAATTACATCTCCATGGCCCCGATCTGTTCCCCTTCCATTAAGGACAAAAAAAAACACTGGGTCTCACTCCTCTCTTCTGTCAAACCACCGGGCAGTCCCTATTCGGGCGCCAACAATATGTGGCGGCTGTATCGCGAGTCCCCAGCCAAAAATTCCCTCCGGCTCAAAAAGGTCTGCTCGGTGGTTCAAGGAGAGGATATTGAGGAGAGAGAGTTATTTTTTTAAAATTATTTTATTCAAAACTAATAAATAATGCAAACCAATCGTATACAATCCTACAACTAAAACTTAAATTTAATATCAATATACACATTAATCTACTATATAAATGGCTTTACAATTATATTGGCCACAACCGCACTTGAAAAGGGAAATGTTTAGGGCTTTACAAATAGATTGGTCAAAGCTAAGATATAAGTCTCCAAAATGTATCGGATCCGAGCGCCATATTACTGCTGTCGGGCGGGGGGGGGGGCGCTTTCTGAGGGATGCGTGAGGTCCCAACTTCAGGAACCTAGGACACACTCGTTCCACCGCACTAGCTCAAATTACGGCTTGGAGACGGAGACGCTCTCCAAGGCCCACACTTGTAATCGGTCCCTTTCTCAGGTGATTGCCATGCGCTTCTACCACCTCTTAATAGCCAGCTGTCAACGACTGGTCGTAGTGGTATCACATAGCTTAAATAATTGTGGCCTTATTTCTTTATCAAAATATGTAAATTCTAATAAAATCTGATGCTGAAAAATCCACCTGGTGGAGAAGACCAAAATGAATGGGAGGGGGGGGGAACGATAGAAGTCCATCGAGTCCACTAACCCAAAGCGATGAGATCCCAAAGGTAGGCCACACACCCTGAAAAGAAGAAAGGGATTAGAGACGGGGTGAGAAGGCGGACAAGAATACACTACCACTTTCCACACTTGATCTCCTATCCACTGAGGTTTTGGCTGCCCGGCGCACTTCCCTCCTCTTATGAGCCTTAGTCGAGTGGCCAAAAGCCCCTTGACTAGGACAAGCCTTAGTACGGGGTGTGCCGGACCGTCGAATCTGCTCAACTTCCTCCAGTATACATTTAGGTGGCTACGCCAGCACCATCGTTTATGGTCAAAGTTGTAGGAGAATTTCGCCTAAATGGCGGACCACGACCGATTATATGTGTAACTCTTCATATTATGGAATTTCTGATACTATGAAGACTTTTCTCTTAACCTCCCCATTCCTAGGGAGGTCATAGTATTTACTTTGCATGAGGACCCATTTTTTATTTTTTATTTGATCATGGAGACGCATGGAGATCTGTCTCCAAGTGCGACATCGGCTCCCTAGGTGTCGGGGAGGATGAGGAAAATCGATGAACCCCTTTGACTAAAGACTTGGCTGATGCAGAGTACCTCAAATGTGATCTTTGATGCCTTGGGGGGGGGGGGAGATGATCACACGGAGCCCCCTTCCCCAGAGATGACCCAGTCCCAGATGGCAGGATTTTCCTTGGGGTTGAACCAAGTGGCGAGTCCATCCCTGTGCAAGCTTCTCCTTAGACGGCTCGGGCCCCCAAGGACTCGTAAGTAGGGGAGGGATGTCCCTTCCCGGCTAGTGCCCCTCGAACAGCTAAGACCTCTACCTCGGAGAAGGATTTTTTAGATAAGAAAAGAAACAAGAAGAAGACTGAAGGTTTCCCTCACTCCGAGGAGACTCCAGGAACAGAAGGATCCGCTCCGTCGGGGTCCCTGATTAGGAGAGTACCTGGCTTCAAACGCTTTCTGGTTATTCGCGCTACTGATTGCAGCATGTTGGCCAAGGGGATTCATGATTCATCAGAGCGGAGCAATAGCTATCCTGATTGGTAAAGAACCAAAGGTCTCCCGTTGCGTGGACAACGCCCCTGATCCAGACGATGTCCCACGCGTGCCATGCTTCGACATCTAGATTAGCGAAGCATCTCCTTTCTTTTAGATTTGTTTAAAAGGATCTGGACAGAGGGTATCCTCCCACACTCCTGGCGAATGGCTATGATGCTCACTTTTCGCGAAACGGGGAGAGATCACTCTACCCCGGCTGGTTTCCGCCCAGTTTTTATAACCTGCGTGTCCAAATTGATGGAGAAATTGGTAATTGTTAGACTAGTCTTTTCCATGGAGAGCGTCGTTTCTGCGTAATTATTAGGGGTTAGCCATACCTGGTCCACTGGATATTCCAGGAAGAGGGTGTCCAGCAGTGTTAGTGTCACATTATTTGCCCTGAGCATCAACACTATCACTTCGGTGCTGCTGGAAGATGTTCTCGCTACGCTCTATACTCTCTGTGTACGACCTTTCGATCTTTTTTTTTGTGTGTGTGGGCGGGAGGGGCAGATGCCAACCCCGTAAGGGGCACGGTGATTTGCTTCCCTGGCTGCCGTGGTGAGGGGACTCAGCGCCCCTTCCGGACCCAGCTTAGCCTCTTCTCCTTTCTGACACCCTGTCCTCTTACCCTGCTCCCTCACTTTCCATACAACCTTTTCCACAACTTTCTTGGTCGGCCTCTAATTTCACAGGGTAGACGCCGACCAGCTTCCTCTCAACCACCCATCCCGGATCGGGGCTGAAGCGGGAGGGGACAACGCCCCCTCACCCTTGAGCTCTGATGTGGGATGGTGGGTTTTCAACAACCTGCTTCAACCCCACCCTCACCTTCCTCACATAACCTTTCTCCTTTCACAGTCTATTAATTTTACGCCCAGCCCAAGGTGGAGCCGCCATGCCGAAGAGCTGCATGGCCACAAGGTGGGAGGTGTGGTTATAAATGGCGGCAGTCGGCTTTTTTCCTTCCCGTGTTCACCTCTTGCAGACCGGGCTATTGCGTGAGGTGATTAGCGTTTGCGTCCGTCCGGTGTTACTAATAAGGTCACCATGCCCGACGATGAAAATAAAAAAAAATCCCTCCACTTTCCCTTCACCGCCGTGCCGCCTTCGGGTAGCTCCACAGTAGAAAAGGAGGTATCCCCCTCACCACACGCCCTGTACTTTTTCAGGGGATCTTCCAAACTTCTTTTACCGGAGAGGAGGCTTACTCCTCTCCCATGCCTACGGCGTCTACTTCTTTGGAGTCACCTTCGGGCGACTCCCTCTTACTAGCGCCAGCCCATCCCCCCCTCCCTCTATTTTCCCACGGGACTGCCAAGAAAGCACGTCAGCGGACAATAATTGACAAAATAGGGATGACAGGGCCAGTCGACCCATGCACTCTAAAGTCCTGCTAGCGTGCATAGCAAGTTTATAGGGGGTCACCTGATGTGCCCCCGTCTCTTTCCCGATGGATGCCTGCTCACCGGCCCAAGAAGACGGGACAAAAGGTTCCTCGAATGGAATCTGTCATGTCATTGGGTGGTATGGCTACATGGTCTTCCCTGAGTTGACCCTACCTCAGACAGTATGATCTTCCATGAGGTCTAACCCGGGCTCGGTGTCAAGCACAGAACCCGATTCTGCCCCTGTGAAAGCTTCTCCTCAGACGGCTGGGCCCTCCATCTCGGATAAGGATCCTGCTGAAGCTGATCCTTCCGGTGGAGGAGAGAAGCAGGTTCATTCCCACGCTCTCTCCTTAAAAGAAGAAGACTTAAGAGCTCTTCTCCCTCCGCGGGGGCCACTGAGACGGACAGGGCCGCTGCCGTTTCGGTATCCGACCAAGTCAAGATCGGCACGTCCGTCTCCGGTGCTCCCGCGCGGAGGGGGAGTGAGGCCCCTGACAAAGAGCAAAGGTGCGCAGAGCGGAGCCTCGATTACGTCGGGGTCCCTCATTCAGAGGCTGCCTGGCTTTTTCGAGCTCGCTGGCTTCAAACGCTTTCTAGTTATTCGCTCCACTGATGGCAGCATGTTCAACCAGAGAAGCACACTAGCAAGCCTAATTGGGAGAGAGCCGGAGGGGAGCCCCTAGGCCAGGGGTCGCCAAACTTGTTTCACAGTGGGTCAGATAATTGAGAGAATGATGAGCGCGGGCCGCATAATCATTTTGTTCAATACAATATAGTGAATACACAAATAATAAAGACAACCAAAATATTTATTTAACAATACACAAAATACACGAAAAATAAAGACAACAAGCATATTTATTTACCCAAAAGTTATCAAAGAAGGCGTCGTTAGCAATAAGAGAGTATTATCACACCCAGTGCGCAGATATCCAGGTCTCATAAACTAAAAGCAAAAAAAGGTTAGTGAGATTTGTGAAACTGGCGTTTAGCTTTTAAGAGATCATCAATATTTGCTTTGTAATTGCTGCATCCAATCAAAAGAATTGCTTTCAAATGTTCATTTGTGGCACAGTGCAGCGGCGGGCCGTAGTTTAGAGACCCATGCTCTACGCGAATGCGTCGGATCCCTCAAAGGCGGCCAAGATTAGTGGTCTTTGGACACATGATGGCACCCGGGTGAGTGTGACACCACACTCTACCATGAACGTTGTGAAAGGAGTCGCTTATCCGGGGGAACTCTTGGACTACTCTATACATGACCACATTAGAGCTGGCCCACTAAGGAACTGTGAATATCGAACGCGTGATGAGAAAACAGGGAGGGGCCTCAAGACCCACCCCTTGTTTACGTTTGACTGTGGCAAGCTCCTTGATTCGGTGCGTGCCAGTTGGTATCGCTACCGCGTGAAGATATTCGTGCCACTGCTGCGGAAGTGCTACTATGCCATCGCTTCGACCACATGAATCGCTCCTGTAGACGTGCAAATTCGGTGTTACCCGAAGTCTGCGTAAATTGCTCCCAGGCCGCAAACGATAAGTCCAAATCGTGCGTGATCAAGTGTGTGAATTGCGGAGAGCCACACCCCGCTTCTTCAAAGCAATGTGGTGCCTATCTCCTTGAGAAGGAAATCCTGGCCGTTCAGGTCCAGTATGGTCTCATTTCGCTAGGGTAAGGACTTGGTCCTGGCGCGCCCGGCTCTGCCTGGCACATCCTATGCCTCAATGTTTTAAAAGACACCCTCTGCTCCTGGCCCCTCCAGGCCTACGAGCACGGTCGTTTCCACGCCCATTCGGAACCCTTCTGCTGGTTCTACCCACCCTAGGCGCTTTCCTGGTAAAGCTGGCAGCACAAAGGGCTCACACCCAGCTTCGGCTACCCCCCCCCCCCTCCTTTCCCCCAGCGTGACCGTTTCCCGTAAGGCGAAACGGCTGCGCGCCTCCACTGAGTCGTTGACTCACAGGAGGCAACACCCCTGAAGTTGGTCGTAAGGCTATCTTCCGGGGTTCCTAAAGCTGCCTCCCTAAAAGAGGATAGCACTAAAGGAGCTAGGCTGAGTGACTCCAAGGCGCGACCCCCGCCTGCCTAAAGTTTCGAGGCGGGTGAGGAAAAGACTCGCATGTTGAGCCCAACCTTCCCCGATAAGTCCTCGAAGGTGCCAGCGCATTATCCCACCAACAGCGCCCCAAGTTCTGCCTCCGGGAAGCGTACGGTTATTCCCGTGAGGGTCTTTCCTTCGAAGAGGGCCCCCGCATCTCCGAGCTATTTCCCTACAACCTCCCACAACTTTCTCAGGTCGGTCTCTAATTTCACAGGGTAGACGCCTACTAGCTTCCTCTCACCCAACTATCCCGGATTTGGGCTGAGGGGAGGAGGGGACAATGTTCTTTCACCCCTGATCTTCGGCCTGCTTCATCTCCACCCACACCTTCCTCACATACTCTTTCTTCCTCCTTTCCCTGCTATCAATTTTACGCCGTGCCCATGGTGGAGCCGCCATGCTGATAGTCTTCCAGGTTACTCGGCGGAATGAGTGGCCTCAAATGGCAGCAGCTGGTTTTGCCAGTCCCGTGTTCACCCCTCACAAAGCGAGCTACTGCGTTGGGGTGATTAGCGTTTACGTCCCGTGATTATTATAGGGTCACCATGCCCAATGACTGAAACCTAAGAAACAAACCTATCTCCCATTCCCCTTTACCAGCGTCGGAGCCGCCCTGCTGTAGCTCCAAAGTAGAAAAGGAGGTCTCCCTCCCACTCTCACAGGGAACCCTCCAAACTTGGGGTGCAGCCTGTGGCGAGAGCGCGCTACTCCTGGAGTTCGCCAACAACGAGTTCCTCACTCAATGGGTCAGAGAACCGACGAGAGGAGACAATATCCTCGACTTGGTCTTCACCTCTGAGGATGATATCGTTGAGGATGTCTCTGTAGGCGAAGAGCTCGGTGGCAGTGATCACCAGCTAGTTAGATTTAGCGTCAAGATCCCGAAGGTAAGGTCTGTTGCCAGTCAATCAAGGAAACTTGACTTTAGAAGAGCAGACTTTGCAAGCCTTCGTGCTGGGCTGACTGATGTAAGGCTAGCGGTATGCGAAGAGGTTGAGGATTCGTGGAACAATTTAAAAAATAAGTTCATGAGTCTTCAATCAAGTTGCATCCCTCTGAAATGCCTCTGTCGGTCTTCTGTTCAACCAAAGTGGTTTAATCGAGAATCGACCAACTGCTTAGGGAGAAGAGAAATGCGTACCGGCGATCGAAGATCTCGGGTGCCTTTGACGAGTACCGGAGGCTAGCCAGGAGAGTGAAGTCCAGCATAAGGGCGGCTAAGCGCGCTGAGGAACTCCGAGCGGCGAGACTCTGCAAGGAGAATCCCAAGGAGTTCTTTGGCTAAAGAGTGTGGTCCCATCCCCCAGCCCATGGATTCCTACTCGGAGGAAAAGCTGGAGGCAATAGACTTCACCGAAGGAGAAATTTAGAAAAAGATCGCTGACCTAAAGACGACTAAGTCCCCTGGACCGGATGGGTTTCTATCCAAGGTGTTGAAGGAAGTGTGCGATGAAGTATCACGACATCTGTGCGCTATCTTTAACATGTCAATCCGGACCGGATGCGTTCCTAGAGACTGGCGTGAGGCGGAGGTGACTCCGATCTTCAAGAAAGGAGACCCCAGCCATTCGTCAAACTACCGACCTATCAGTCTAACTTCGATAGTCGGTAAACTCATGGAAAGCATGATGGTGGACAAAATGACGTCGTATTTAGTGTCAAACCTGCTACTGAGGAGTTCCCAGCACGGCTTCCGAAGGCAACGGTCATGCCTGACGAACCTTGTGGAATTCTTCCACTTCGTCTTCAGTGAGCACGATTGGGACAAGGCGGTGGATGTGGTGTACTTAGACTTTCAGAAAGCCTTTGATAAGGTACCACACCGCCGCCTTCTCCGGAAAGTGCGAGCGCTGGGCATAGACGGAAAAGTAGCTGGCTGGATCGAGAACTGGCTAAGTGGCAGACGGCAACGGGTGGTGGTGAATGGACAAGCTTCTGAGTGGGTGCCCGTTACTAGCGGAGTGCCTCAAGGTTCTGTCCTGGGACTACTACTATTCATTATCTACGTCAACGACATGGACGGTGACATGGTTGCCAAGATTCCCAAATTTGTCGAAGATACCAAGCTTGGTATGAACGTTGCAAAGGATGGAAATACTGCCCGCCTGCAGGAAGATCTTGGAAAGATTGGGGAGTGGTCGGACACGTGGCAAATGCCTTTTAACGTGAACAAATGCAAAGTGATGCATATCGGCCACAGAAACCCCCAATCTCAGTATATCCTTAAGGGCACTGCTATTGAATCCACCGACACTGAGAAGGACTTGGGTGTAACAATCACTAGTGACCTCAAGTTCTCGAAACAGTGCATTGAGGCGGAGAAAAAGGCCCGAAGGATAATAGGCTATATTAAGCGCCAGTTTGGTTATCGGAACCAGGAGATTGTACTGTGCCTGTACAACTCACTTGTCCGACCGCACCTGGAGTATGCCGTACAATTTCGGAGTCCTTCATTGCGAAAGGACATCGCGAGATTGGAACATGTGCAAGCCATGGCAACCAAACTGATTCCCTCTATCCGACATAAAAGTTATGAGGATAGACTAAGGGAATTAGATCTGTTCTCGCTGGAACCCCGTAGACTGCGTGGTCAGCTCATCGAAGTCTTCAAAATACTTCGAGGGTTCGACAATGTTGACGACCGGGATATTTTCACACTGAGTGAGAACAGAACGCGCAATCACGGCTTCAAACTTGAACTGAAGCGTTACAACCGCAATCTGTGTGGAAACTTTTTCACCTACAGTATCTGCGGTAAGTGGAACGCCCTTCCAGTGGAAGTTGTCAACAGTGAATCTGTTTACCAGTTCAAGTCAAGACTAGAAAAAGTCTTGAAAAGTGTCCGTTTGGGGACGCAAAACAATTGAGCAGCCATGTGCCCGCTTGATTGATAGTCCAAAGGTAACCTCTTTGAATGGACCGTAAGGTCTCCTAGGGTAATCTCTTTCCTTGTAACTCCCCCTCACCCCCTTCTCTGGAGTCGCCCTTGAGCAACTCTCTCCATCGGCAGTCTCCCCTTTACTATCTAAGGGGACTGCCTAAGAAAGCACGCAGGCGGTCCAAAATTGACCGCTCCCGTTGGGAGGGGTTCGATAGGGTCAACCCCCTTAAGGGGGCAAGGAATAATAGGGCCTGCCTGCCCGTGTCCCCTTATGTCTGGCGGGCGTGCGCGACCAGCTTGCAGGGGGTCAGTATACCTACGCCGCCTCTCTTTCCCAAAGGATGCTGGTTCGCCGGCCCAGGACAGAATGAAAGGTACCTCGAATGGGACCCGTGATGTCTTAGGGGGGGGGGGGATGGCCACATGGAGCCGCCCCCCCCTGAGGTGACCCAGCCACAGAAGGTAGGATCTTCCTTTGTGTCGAACACGAGCTCAGTGCCAAACACACAACCTGTGTCCGCCCTATGCAAGCTCCTCCTCAGTCGGAGAGGAAGGATCTCCTCCCCGGCTGGTGCCCCTATGACAGCCAAGACCTTCTCCATTTCAGAGAAGGATTTTGCTGAGGCCGGTCCATCTGGCCTATGAGCTCCTACCGGCGGCGGAGAGAAGCAGGTTCATTCCCCGCCCTCCTCTCCTAAAAAGAAAAAGAACAAAAAAAGAATAAGAAGACTCGAGGTTCCTCTCCCTCTGCGGGAGCCACGGGGACAGACGGGTCAGCCGCCCTTTCGGTAAACGACCAAGCCAAGATCGGCACGTCCGACCCCGTTGCTCCCCCGGGTGGGGAGTCCCAGACGTAGGCCAGAACTGCGAAGAGCGGAGCCTCTATTACGTCATGGCCCCTCATTCATAGGCGACCTGGCGTTTTAGAGCCCGTGGCTTCAGACGCTTCCTTGTTATTCGCTCCCCTGATGACAGCGTGTTGGCTAATGGCAACATGATCTATCAAAGGAGACTTTTGGCAAATGTGTCGAATCCCTCCGAGGCGGCCATGATTGGGGCCTTTCGGACACTTGATGGCACGCCTGTGAGTGTGAGGCCGCACTCTACCATGAACTTAGTGAAAGGAGTGGTATCTGCGAGGGAACTCGTGGACTATTCCATAGATGACATCACCTTAGAGCTGACTGACCATGGGTAGGTCAAGTTCGAACGTGTGATGAGAAAACAGGGAGGGGCCTAGACACCCACCCCTACAGTCTTCGTCACGTTTGAACGTAACAATCTCCCTGACTGCGCGTGCTGGTTGGTATCGCTCCCGCTTGAAGGCATTTATGCCATTGCCACGGAGGTGCTACTACTCTCACCGCTTCGGCCATACTAATCGCTCCTGTAGACACGCAAATTCGGGGTTACCCGATCTCTTCGTAAGTTGCTCCAAGGCCGCAAACGATAAGTCCAAATCGTGCGTGGCCAAGTGTGTCAATTGTGGAGAGCAACACCCTGCTTCTGCAAAGCAATATGGTGCGTATCTCCTTGAGAAGGAAATCCTGGCCGTTCAGGCTCAGGATGGTCTCATTTCGAGAGGCATTAATGTTAAGAAAGACACCCTTTGTTCCTTGCCCCTCCAGGCCTACAAGCACAGTCGTTTCCGCGCTTGTTCGGAATCCTTTGTGGGATCTAATCACCCTGAGCGCTGCCCTGGTAAATCTGGTGGCACAAAGGGTTCACCCCCCAACCCCGGCTAAAACCAGGGATCCCCTCACTTCAGCCAGCGTGAACATTCCCGTAAGACGAAACGGCCGCGCGCCTCCACCGAGTCTTTAGAGTCACAGGAGGCAACACCCCTGAAGTTGGTCGTGAGGACATCTGCCAGGGTTCCTAAAGCCGCCAGCCGAAAGGAGGATAGCACTAAAGGAGCTTCGGCCTCCTTCATCTACACCAAGTGGTAGGTTGGGTGGCTCGGAGACAGTGGATCCTCTAAAAGAGGGCCTCCACCTCCGAAGCCTTCCCTCTCGTCTCAGGTTTCGAGGTGAGGGAGGAAAAGACGCATGTCGAGCCCAACCTCCCCCACCCCGTAAGGGGCGCAGCGATTTGCCATCCTGGCCGCCGTGCTGACGGGATTCAGCACCCCGTCCGACCCCAGCTTAGCCTCTTCTCCTTCCTTCCAAACAATTTGTTTCCTCGCTTTTCATACAACCTCTCCCACAACTTTCTCTGGTTAGCCTCTAATTTCACAGGGTATTTGCTGACCTTCTTCTCAGCCAACCGTCCCGGATCGGGGCTTAGGGGGGAGGGGACAATGTTCCCTAACCTCTGAGCTCCGGCCTGGGGTGGTTGATTTTAACAACCTGCTTCATCCCCACCCATACCTTCATCACATCCCTTTTCCTTTCCTCTTCAAATCTGTATTTTTACGCAGTGTCTTAGGTGGAGCCGCCATGCCGATGGACTGCTAGGCCACCAGGCGGGAGGGGTGGTCCTGAATAGCGGCACCTGGCTCTGCCAGGCCTGTACGCACCCCCTGCAGTGCTAGCTACTGCGAGAGGTGATGAGCTGTTGCATCCCGTAATAAAAAGAGTGTCACCATGCCCAATGATAAGTCAAAGAAAACCCCCCTTTAATTTCCCCTGTACCATCGACGCAGCCGCCCTAGGGCAGCTCCACCGAAAAAATGGAGGTTCCTTAGCAACCCTGTGCTTGCGCAGGGGACCCTCCATATTACTCTAACCGGAGAGGATGCTTACTCCTCTCCTACGACTACGGGTGTAGGGGACTACCTCTCACCCCCTTCTCTGGAGGTGCTTTCGAGCACCTCTCTGTTTCCAGCAGCAGTCCCTCCTTTTCTTTCCAAGGGGATTACCAAGAAAGCCAGCAGACAGCCCATTGGCGACCGCCCCCATTGAAGCGGCTCGGTAGGGCAAACCCCCTTAGGGGGGAGATAGAAGCCAGGTCGCTTCCCTCAAAAGACCTGTTGGCAAGAATATTAAACCTTGCCGGGGTCAAGGCCTGTGCCTCCCCACACCAGCTGACTAGTGACAATACTACCAACGGGACCTGCTTTGCCTTGGGGGGCGGGGAGGATGGCCAACTGGAGCCCCCCTCCCCTGAGGTAGACACGGTCCTTGAGGCAACCCAGCCTCAGACGGTAGGGCCTTCCATGGGGGGGAATACGGGCTTGGCGCCAAGCACCAACCCGAATCCGCCCTTATGCAAGGTCCTCCTCAAACGGCTAGGGTTTCCGAGGCAGTACAAGGAGGGGAGGAATCTCCTCCGACCGGTGCCCCTCGACTGCCAGGAGCTTCTCCATTTCGGAGAAGGACCTGGATGAGGCCGGTCCATCTGGCATGGGGGCTCCTGCCGGCGGAGGGGAGAAGCAGGTTCATTCCCCGCACTCCTATTCCTAAAAAGAGAAAAAATAAGAAAAAGACTCAGGGCCCCTCTCCATCCGCGGGGGCTGCGGGGACGGATGGGTCTACTGCCACTTTGGTAAGTGACTAAGCCAAGATCGGCACATTCGGCCCCTCTACCGCCCCGGGTGCGGAGACCCCAACTAAGACTAAAAGTGCGCAGGGCGCACCTTCGATAACGTCGGGGCCCCTAATTAGAGGTTTCCTGGTGTTTTCGAGCCCGCTGGCTTCAAACGCTTCCTCGTCATTCGCTTCACTGATGGCACCATGTTGGCCAAGGGTAACATGATCCATCAGAGGAGAGCATTAGCTAGTGTAATTGGTGACCCATTTCTCGGACGGGAGCCTTCTGGCTGACCGACCATGAGGCGGTCAAGGTCGAACGTGTGAGATGAGAAAATTGGGAGGGGCCTCGAGACCCACCCCTACACTCTTCGTCACGTTCGACTGTGACACGCTTCCTGAGTCGGTGCGTGCCGATTGGTACCGCTACTTCGTAAAGGCATTCGTGCCACTGCCGCGGCGATGCTATTACTGTCACTGTTTCGGCCATACGAATCGTTCTTTTAGACGTGCAAAGTAGGAGTCACCCGATTTCTGTGTAAATTGGTCTATGGCAGCACACGATAAGTCTAAATCGTGTGTGGCCAAGTGTGTCAATTGCGGAGAGCCGCACCACCCAGCTGCTTCGAAGCAAAGTAATGCATATCTCCTTGAGAAAGAAATCCTGGCCGTTCAGGCCGAGAATCGACTCTCATTCCGCGAGGCTAAGGACTTGGTCCTGGCGCGCCCGGTTCTCACTTGGGATGTCTTATGCCTCAATATTTAGAAAGGCACCCTCTGCTCCTGGCCTATTAAGGCCAACGTGCACGATTTTTTCCGCGCCCATTCGGAGCCCTTCTGCGGGCTCTACTCAACCCGGGCGCTCCCCTTTTAAATCTGGCGGCAAAAAGGGCTCACACCCAGCCCCGGCTAAAACCAGGGCTTCCCCCTATATTCCCAGCGTGACCGTTTCCCGTAAGGCGAAACGGCCACGCGCCTCCACAGAGTCGTTAGACTCACAGCAGGCAACACCCCTGAAGTTGGTCGTCAGGACATCTTCCGGGGTTCCTAAATCTGTCCCCCGAAAGCAGGACAGCAAGAAAGAAGCTTCGGCTCGTTCGCTCACGCCTAGTGGTGGGCTGAGTGGCTCGGAGACGGTGGTTCCTCGAAAAGAGGGCACCCCCTCCCTCCGAAGCCGCAACGCCCGCCTAAGGTTTCGAGGCGGAGGGAGGAAAAGACTCGCATGGCGAGCCCAACCTCCCCCAATAAGTCCTCGAAGGCGACAGTGCTTTGTCCGGCCTCAGCACCCGGGGCTCTGCCTCCGGGAATCATACGGTCGTTCCTGTGAGGGTCTTCTGTTCGAAGAGGGGCCCCGCGTCTCCTCCGATCTAGGCCTGAAGGGCATATTCCTTCAATGGAATTGCCGTGGACTCCGGGCCAACTGGGAGATACTGCGGAGGCTCGTCTCGTCCCGTTCCCTGTTAGCCATTTTTCTGCAGGAGACCATGCTAGGCGCGTGACCCTGCCCTCCCTTCCTGGGTATAAGGGTCTTGCGACCCCACCACCGCGAGATGGACTGGCTGGGGGATGCGCGGTTTACACCTTGCATGATGTCTCCGTTCTTCCTTTCACTTTAGATACCTACTTTCAGATATTGGCTATGCAGCTTCACCTGGATAGGAGGTATACTATCATTTCTGCGTACATTACACCGTCAGCTGACTTCGACACGGGGGACTTCCGCCGCGTCGTGGCACGGTTACCGAGGCCCTTTCTCTTGCTTGGAGATCTGAACGGCAGGCATACTCTCTGGGGAGATTTCTCAATAAATCCCAGGGGACAAGTCCTTGCCGATCTGCTCGAAGAACTTGAGATAGGTGTCGTAAATGTGGATGAGTTTACGCATCACCACCCGAGAACTGCTTTATTTTCTTGACTTGATCTATCTTTGTGCTCTTCGGATGCACAGCTTGATTTTGACCTTGGTCGATGATCTCCATGGTAGTGATCATTTTTAGGGCAACTGCCGCCTGAGAGCCCACCTCGGTGATGCTTACCGCGGGCGCAGTAGCCTGCATTTTAGGAAATGACTGAATTCTCTATCTCAGTCGAAGAGTTTAGGTCCGTAGATGAGGCCGTTGAGTTCTTCTCCGGCAACCTCATCGCCGCGGGCCTGACTACTATTCCCAGAACGTCTGGCCGTTTTGCACACCGACCACTCCCATGGTGGTCGGCCGAGTGTGAGACGGCTCTCAAACAGAAGCGTTATGCCTACATGCGCTATAAGCGCCGCCCGAACGATTTCATTGTCGGGCTAGGTTCCAGTATATTTCGAAGCACACCCGCCGCTCTTCTTAGCGGGCATACGTGTCTTCACTTAACGGGAAGACCCCTCTAACAGGGTGTGGAAGCGAGTCAAAAGGATTCGGAGCAAGTTCTCACAGGACTTCCCTCCCGTCCTCCAGGAGAATGGGACCGCAATCTCGGACCCCGCGTCCGTGGCGTAATCCTTCGCGACCGCTTTCTCCGCATTCTCAAGCCGGAATGCTGCTCTCCTAGCATTCAATGCACGTCGTCATGTCGCGGAAGGCCGCCGGCTGGACTTTACCTCCAGAGGCGGAGAACCCTTCAACGACAGGTTTACTTTGAGTGAGTTGCGCTTCGCTCTTGCTTCGTGCGCGGACACACACATGGTCCGGACGATGTCCCGTACGCCATGCTTCGACACCTGGGTGAGCGAGGCATGGCCTTTCTGTTATATTTGTTCAACAGGATCTGGGTGTAGGGTTTGCTCCCAGATTCCTGGCGAATCGATACTGTGCTCGCCTTTCGCAAACCGGGGAGAGATCACTACTCTGCCGGTTTCCGCCCAATCTCTCTAACCTCTTGCGTGTGCAAGTTGATGGAGAAATCGGTAAATGTTGGATTAGCCCTTTTCCTAGACAGCGGAGGCCATCTGTCTTCTGCACAGTGCGGCTTCCGCAAGTTCGACTCCACGCCGGATGCTCTGCTCCGACTGGAAACACCGTCTGCGAGGCCTTCCTTCGTAGACAGCACTACGCCACGGTGTTTTTCGATCTGGATAAGGCCTATGATACCGCATGGCGATACGGTATCATGGAGACTCTCAAATCTTTATATGTGAATTTTTGCGAGATCGTCGATTCCGCGTACGGGTGGGGGGAGCCCTCTCCGGCCTAAAGGAGCAGGAAGAGGGTGTCCCGCAGGGAAGTGTCCTCAGTGTCACACTCTTTGTCCTGAGCATCAACGGCATCACCTCGGTGCTGCGCTCTACGTGGATGACCTTTCGATCTCTTTTGGCGCAGCCCAGATGCCAACTCTGGAGCGTTTACTCCAACAGGCATTGAACCCCGTCTCTCGCTATGCCGAAGCGCACATGTTTCGGTTATCTTTGCCCGAGACTAAGGTGGTGCACTTCTGCCGCCATCCACGGCTCCACTCCGACCCAGATTTGTTTCTTAATGGGGTGCGCCTGGAAGTGGTTGAATCGCACCGTTTCCTTGGTCTTGTATTTGACCGACGCCTCACCTGGGAGGCTCATATTCGCAGCCTTAGGGTCTCTTGAAGCTGCGCCATGGATATTCTCAGTTCCGTGACGTTCAGCGCTTGGGGCGCTGATAGGGCTACTGCCTTACTTTTTTATCGATCCTTTGTTCGTTCGAAGCTCGACTACGGTGTCGAGTTTTATGCATCCGCAGCCGAGCGTTTATTGAGGAAGGTGGACTCGATCCACCACAGCGGCCTTCGCCTTGTGACCGGTGCCTTCCGCACTTGCCCCATTGAGAGCCTGTTGGTCTATGCTGGGGAGATGCTACTCGCTCTGCGCCGCGTACAGTGCATCACTCGCCTGTACGCGCGAGCCCGGCGCCTCCCTCAGTCGCCAACAGCTCTCACTGCATCCGCAGCTGATCTCGACGGTGCCTATGCCGCCGAAGGACGCCAGTCATACCCTAAGCCCTTTGGGTTTAGGGCCAGGAAACTCCTTCGAGAGCGAGGTATAGCTCTCGGGCCGGTGGATCCCCTGGCTCTGCCCAGGACGCCACCCTGAAGGGTACAATATTTGGCTATTTGTCTCCACGCCTCTGCTCTCAAAGCTTGTACAGCGCCGGGAGTATTGCGTTCGAGCTTTTTGGAGCTCACTTCGTTTCACGCTGGAACCGTGCCAGTGTATACGGATGGCTCCAAGTCCGAAGAGGGGGGGTCTGCTTCCACGTCATTTTCCCTCTGTTTGAAGTCAGCTGGGTTCTGCCAGGCGCTGCTTCTGTCTTCACGGCCGAGCTGGTGGCCATACACCACTCGGTACGGGAGATTACGCGATGTGCCCGGTTCGGAAACCGGATTGTGATCTATAGCGACTCACAAAGCGCCCTGAGTGCTCTCGGGGCATTGGAATCTCCGCATCTCCTGGTTCGCGATATCCGTGACGCCACGGTTTTGGCGAGCCGGGCGGATGTCGAGATTATCTTCTGCTGGGTTCCTGGACATGTAGGAATTGCGGGGAATGAGTGCGCCAAAGAGTCCGCGAGGACTCTGCGACTGGACCAGCGTTTCGCTCTTCCTCACACCAACTACATAGCAGGAATACGGGCAGCTCTTCGGACTGCTTGGCAAAGATGATGGGAGACGGTCTAAGGGAACTTAAAGTTGTGTGCCATTGCGCCGCGACTGTTCCCATGGACCTATCCCTCAATCCCGCGACGGCTTCAGGTCGCTTTCTGTCGTCTCCGAATCGGACACACTCGTGTGACCCATCGCTATTTGATGGAACGCTCGCCTGCGCCCTATTACCACTACTGCGTCGTCCCCCAGACTGTTCGGCACATTCTTGTCGAATGTCCCAGTCTGGGTGATCTTCGCGCACGTTGCCTGTCCCGGTACCGGGATGGGTGGGGTCACTACCGCCTGTCCCTTGTACTCGGGACGAGTGCGTGCACATTGACTGGTGGACTTGTTGACTTTTTGGGGAAGGCCGGCCTTCTCCCTATTATTTAACCAGGTTTTTTTGTTTTGTTTTGCAAAGTTTTTTTTCCTTATAGGTTTCACGCTCCTGCGCCGGGGGGACCTCCCCCCGACGCAGGAGCTTGCTTACTACTCGTTTCCTTTTCCCTTTTTTTAATTTCTGGTGTTGTTTGGGTTGGGTTTTTTTCTTTGTTTTTTTGTGTTATTGCATTAGATTTTAAAGTAGCCTAGTACTAGGCAGTTTTTAATACGGCGACTAATGCCCAAGTAGGCAGTCGCCAGATGAGTTCTTAAAAAAACAAAAACAAAAAAAACACCAACCTTCCCCAATAAGTCCTCGGAGGGGGCCCCTTCGAAGGGGGCCCTTATCTCCTCCCAGCTAGGCCAAGATGCCATATTCGCTCAATGTAATTGCCGCGCACTCCAGCTAACTGGGAGGAGCTGCGGAGGCTCCTCTCCTTGGTTCTTAGCTATCTTTTTGCAGGAGAGTATGCTAGGCGCGTGCCCCCTGCCCACCCCACGGGATGGTGGCCGTGCAGGAGGATGCCCGATTTACACCCTGCATGATGTCTCTGTCTTCTATTTGCTTTAGATTCCCCCTTTCAGCCAGTAGCTGTGCAGCTGCACCTGGATATGAGGTATACTGTTATTTATGTGTACATTCATTCCACTGTCAGCCGAATTCGACGTGGGGCACTTCCGCCGCGTCGTGGCACGGTTGCCGAGGCCCTTTTGCTCGGGGATCTGAACGGTAGACACTTCCTCTGGGGAGACTACTCGATCAATCCCAGGCGTCAGGTCCCTGCCCACCTGATCGACGAGCTTGAGATTAGTGTCCTAAATGTAAAAGCGACGGTTTTAGATCGCTTTCTTTCATCTTCGAATTGTGTACACACGTGATGAACCGCCATTTGATGGAGCTCTCCCCTGTACCTTATTGTGACGACTCCGTTTTTCCCTAGACTGTTCGGCACATTCTTGTTGAATGTCCCAGTCCGTGTGATCTTCGCCCACGTCGCCTTCTCCATTTTATTTCACCTTTTTGTAGTTCGCATCTTCCAGCGCTGGGTCGTAGGCGGGTAGGCTGCTTCCTTCTTTGTTTATTTTGGGTTTGGTAATTTTAAACTAGCTTAGCCTATGCTGAAATTTTAAATTGCGGCCACTTATGCCTCTGATATTCAGGGTCAGATATGCGTGTTTAAATTAATCCCCCCCTTCCTTCTCCACATATATTTCCATCGGCATCTACCCACCCCATTTACCCTAAAAAAAAAATAAAGAGCGATTTGCTCCATTTTCGATCAATGAATATGTTTCATCATATCTGTCCTTCTTGTCTTCACTTCAGAGATCGTTTGAGTGCCAATGATTTCATCCAAATTCGAAAGGTGCAAGAGCATGTGTACGAGAAGGTGCTCTGTGGGGGTAGCGAGTCCGGTTCGAACCATGCTGACAAACAGGATGAGAAGAACGATACCACGTCTATAGCCGAAGACAAAATTCAGCTCCTTTGTAACGACAAGGTAATTCGTCTTAGCGATTAATTCTGCAAATCGATCATTAATGGATCTGATCGCATTGCTACCGCTCGTTTCATTTAGAACATTTCCCGCAGTTGATTTAATAGTTGATATTCTTAGCTTCTGTAAAACAAGGTCAAAGCAAGCTTTTAAGAGCCCTAACCTTTTTCAGGTCCTGGACCCGCAAATGGACTTGCGAACCGTGCAACACTTTATCTGGGGAAACGGATCCCAGGATTTGGTTCTTCATTACCGACTCGTCAAGTGACTGTCGCAACCTTTTCGTTGATTTTCACACCCACCTGGAAGAACCTTGTCACAATTATTTATTTCTCTCTGTTTTTTATTTGGACTTTCCGGTTTGTGTGAAGATTCCACTTAAGGCACTTTCGATTTTCTACAATTCTCTGAGACGCTTCTATGCTCCACGTATTTGTTCCACCCTGTATATTTATATGGAGCTCTAGAGGTGTCCATAGATAAATGATGATCTAAAAAGCGAAAGTAATTAGAATCAATAGGAAAGTACCTTAGAACTTCTAATCGATTTTTCGAAGGTTCTGTCGATGAAATTAGAAAATAATTGAACTATTTGATTATAACTTGGAGAAGGGAAACTTATTGCTCATTGATATCTAAAATTATTCGTTTAAAATTGTTACTTTTTGTTTTCCTTTTAGTAGCACAAGATTTCTGCGATTCTGCTCAAGTGAGGTACATTCTCAAGGTCACTCACCCATTTCGCGTTCGACACACGCAGTACACACTTTTGTATACCTTTTAAATCCAAAAGAGACAGGAACTTTTCTAACGCGTGTCACAAAGCAAACACTTGGGCCACTCCCAGATCTAAAACTCGGCATGCTCATTAAAAAACACCTATAACAATTATACACTGATTCATATGTTGTGTGCAGGCAGAACATATGGTAGGATATTGTGGGTTTGTAGAGTGGGGATTCGCCCTGCAGCGGCTGTTTGACAAGACCCTTTAAAGGAAGTATTGATGCATCTATTTAAGGAATAGGAGGTAAAAAAGGTGGGTTATATTATATGTAGTGCCAAATAAGCTTGTAAGAGAAAGAGGACTGTATGTTTAGTAAGAGGGGAGAGTTTTGTGAGATAAGGTGGAGTTCATCGAGGCAGGTAGGGTCCTATTCCTAGGCTAGGGGCTGTATCGCCATGTGTGATGATGCGTAATTGAACCTTTTTGCTCCGAGAATGAATCTTTGATATGACGAAATGTTTAGGTTCCAGTTGGTATAACCAGGAAAGCCTTCATGCGGATTTGTCATGACCGAGCCGGGTGGCTCCCCGATTTCTTTTTCAATCTATGGCTTGTGACACCATCGCTAATTCCATGGCATGACGGTATTCCTAGGGATGATGATAAATAAAGATTCTTAGATCAGATTAACTTGTCATATTGTCGACGACTGGTCGCTTTTCCGTAATGTCTGCTGGAAGAGATCATTTTTTTGCCAATGCTCCTCCTGATGAAACTACGTCACCTACTCCCACCCTTTGCACCTGAGGCGTGCGGCCCGATAGCCGCTGTCCAGTATGAGCCATTCCACAACCAAGCTTTCCTATCATTAAAAGAAGTGCATGGGCGATCTCCGTTTCATTTTCCGACATACTCAGACCGCCCAACATTCACGCATAGACAAAACAGGGCCACCTGGGAGATTCCTATCCGGTCTGCCAAGCTAATTGCGGCTGCTCGACTAAGGAAAGGCCAGAGCTAAGCGCCGATTATAGAGAATTGTTTTACTCTCAATATTCTGAGAGTTTTCCCAATTTCTTCATAAGTAAAGTTTACTTAGGGCGCATAGTGAGGAAGTGAAATGTAGCGTTTTTGTTGCAAGGTTAGATCAGTCGATGTGTTTAGTCGCTGAAAGTTCTTGGTGTTGAGCAAGTTTTATTCTATGATTCGATTTTCGGAGGATAAAAGAGTGGCCTGATCTTAGTTAATTACTGTGTCCTGTGGAGTCTTTTGATTTATCTTTTTGACGAGGTAGTTTATTCAAGATGTGTAAGTAAGTATCTATGGGTGATTGTAATGTGGAATTGTATTATTAAGTTGGGGAGGGGGGGGGAGGGTATTCTACTGGAGATTCTTTTTTAGTCTGTGTTGAGATGGTTTTGTTGAAAGCTAGTGGTTAGCATAAGATTGGTTTGGTGCTCTGCTGAATTATTGGGTTCCTATCATGTTTAGATATCATTGAATTGGTAGTATTTTGGTTTCTACGTGTAGAGATTCTTTGGGTACATTATGTGCTAATTTTTTGAGTGCTTTGTTTTATATTGCATGGAGTTTGCGTTAATTTTTGACTGTTGCCTGCCAAATTGATGCTGCATAATTGATAATTGATTGAGGTAGGGATGAACAACGTATGGTGTGATTAGTGACTCCTGTTCTCCCAATGTGTTGTTTTTTGTTCCTTTGTTATATTAGTTATATGTGAAGCCCAGGTCATCCATGTAAGTGTCCTGTGATTCCCAGGAGGTGGAAGTTATTTTAAAGCTAGGATTTGTCCATTCAGTGCGATTCTTGCCTGATAATTTGAGGGAGGAGGAAGGAGGTCATTCGATTTTATGCAAGACATTGTTCTATGTAGTGTGTGTATTGTCTCGTTTCAGTGTTCTGGTGGCTGTGTTGACTTTAGGATTGGAGGTGTCGTGTGTTTGTTTGGATAATTGGCGATTGTGGTTGCTAAGTCTCAAAGGAATGTTCAAAAGCACCCTAGGGGACGCTATTACAGAGTTGTAGTGTGCACGATTTGTATTTTAGCATAAGCTGTTATTGCCTGCTGGAGATGGTTTGTTGGTCATTTTTGGTCATTATTTGTAAGGATGGCGTTTAGGATTTTATGTGCAAAGATATGCCTGCGCTTGGTGTCAGATTTTATGCCGATTATTTAGAGAATTATACTTGTGGGGGGGGGGGTTGAAACCATCGAGCATGTGTAGGGTGAGGTATGTTAGGGGCGTAGTGGTGATCTTATCTGAATCCGTATATGTTTGTGCAGGGGTTATTTATGTCTGGCTTATTCTTTTGAGTATTAGTTTTTTAAGAGTTTTAGGCGATCTTGTTTTGTTTTTTTAGTATGGTACGAGATGTGCTGTTTTCCAGAATGAGGGAATGGTATTGTTGAGGAAGAAGTGGTTTAAAATGGTTGTAATAGCCGAGATCACTGTTTCCTAGGTGTTTTGAGAGAATGTTTGATTTATAGTGTCAGGATGTGTGGCCTTGGAGATTTGTTGGTTTAACATTTCCTAAGATGGGAGCTTAGGTCTTTAGCTATGCGTGTGTTTTATGACTGAATTTGTGTGTGTGGGTAGGAAACTGGTGGTTTAGTAGTTTTATTATGTTAGGTTGAAGCTATTTTGTTGCAAAGTAATTTTCTTTCTCCAGAGTGGGGTTGAACTCGTTTTCTGATTCCTTGTGTTTGTGTTCATTTCTGGTTTTTGAGATTATTAGATTGATGATGCGAGCATTGAGGAGTTGGATTTTTTATTCTTCTCGTCTAGGTTCTTTATTTTAGTTTCTTTTATGCAGCCGGTGTATCTTTTTCTGGCTTGGTTCATTATTTGTGTAGTAGTGTTTTGTCTAAGGAGAGGCAGTTGTTGATTGCGAAATCTTGTAATTTTTTTTTTTATATCTAGTTGGTGTAGCTTGCCTTTTGTAGCTTATGTATGTTTGTGAGTGATTTGTTATGTTATGCTGATGTGAAGGTGGTCGGCTATTGTGTTCCATGTTATTCCGACATGTAAATGAGGTGCAATTTTGTGTGGGTAAGTGGTTGGTTGTCTCTTTTATTTAGTATGGTAATGTGGTGGTGGTGGTGGTTTCCCGGGCTCTGGATGTAGGTAGGCCACCACATCCACTGGACTTGAACAAAGCTGCAGGACATTGTTAATGTTATTGTGTTGACTGAGAGCTGCCAAGCTAATGCAATCTTCAATGAGATGTGTGACGCTGTGGGGGTTAGCTTGGTAGAGAGGGCAAAGGTTTGTTTGGGTGTTGTCTATGCGGTGATGACCACAGCGAAGTCGTGCAAGGTGCACTCTATCCGACCTAGAGAGTTGTGTTTCTGTGCAGCTTATGTTTGGTGGGGGAGTTAAATATTTTGTTATGTGGAAGGGTATTGATTGCTTGTCTGTTGAGGTGTGTGTGAATGTTTTTTGGCCCGCGAGACGTTTGTTGGTTGTGGTATGGAGTCAAGAATGTTTGTATAGTATCGATGTGGTGTGCTTGTTACTTGTCTGTGTGTAGGAGGTTGGTTGTTTAGATAGTGGTAGGAGCTGTTTGGTTTGCGTATGACTGATATAAGGAATTGTGTATCTCATGTCAAGATGTTGCTTAATTGTGAAGATTTTAGTTTCAGCATGTAAATGTTCGATGGGTGTTTGTGTACTACCTAGTATGTTTCTAAGTGCTATGTTTTGTACAGTTTGTAATTTTAGTTGTATTTTGGATATGTCAGGTGCCCAAGCAGGGCTGGCATACTTAATAACTGAACGTAAGTGCTGTTTGGAGACACGGCTGAGCTTTTCTTTATGTTGACCAAATGTTCAAGTTAGAGATTTGAGTGCATTGAGTCTGGATTTGTATCTTGTGACTATATATTTTATGTGTGGTCCAAATGACATTGAAGTGTTGTAAGTGACTCAGAGTATCTTTGTTTTATATGTGTGTTGTATTAATGTGTCAGTGTTGTTGTTGGTCTATGTTGATGTTTCCTGTTGTGGCTGGTGAAGAGAGTGCTGGTAGATTTGGTAGGTACTACTTTGAGTCTGTTTAGGGAGAGCCAGTTTTCTAATTCTGTTATGTATGTTTGCATCTGTGTGTATGGATATGATTGACAAATCATCCCCATATAATGAGGTATAAATGTTTTCTGGTAGGGTGAGTATGCCATGCATGTATAAGTTAGAGAGTGTTGATGGATGACTCGCCACTGTTGTGTACAAATGTCTGTCTGCCTGATAAGTAGTTGGCGAGCCAGCGTTTAGTGGTGTATATTTTGTTTGTGAGAGGAAGGCAATGTCATCGAAAGCTTTACTAATATCAATTGTAATTAAGTCTTCTGTGTGATGGGGTTTGGAATTGATGCCATCTTGTATTTTTTGTGCCAGATTAGTAAGAAGTGTTGTGGTTGGTGGAGTGATCATTTCTGTAGCCGTGTTGTGTGGTAGGATTATGCGTTCCAAGACTTTGGAAGTTGTGCATAGTAATGTATTTTACAGTGGGCATATGAGTAGTTTGCTAGGTTTGTGAGTGTTTGGATGCCATGATGACCTAGGTGTTTCAAATGTATCTTATAAATGTTGTCGATTCCAATGGCAGAGAAGTTTTTGAGTTGTTTTATGACTCGACTCGTGTGGTGTCTAGTGAAAAGTTGCTTATGTCTGTAGATCCGTCTATCTTCCTTGTAGTTGGGGAGGTGACTTATTTTGGAATGGTGGTCTATTATTAGAAGGTTAGCGTTGTTGTTTTTGTGATGGAATTTTTTGTTGTTGTGATGACAGCGTGACTGTGTGTTACCACTGTTTGAGTTTGAGACTGTGAATTGTTTTGTGATCTGGTGTTTCTGTGAATGAGATTGTTTTCTTGTTTTTGTGCTAATCTTGAGTTAATCTGTGTGTTGAGTGAGTTCTTGTATTCGTTATTTGGTGTCAGGTGTGTGGAGTGTGTTGCATTCCTTAATCAATCTGTTGATATCTGGTTAGTAGTTAAGGTTGTAGTGTTTCCTTTGTGAATGTGTGCTTTATCTGCGTCGTATGTGATGCCTTGAACTGTGCAATGGTGAAGTCTGTGTTAGTAATTGGCATGTGATCAAGTTCTTCAAAGTGTGTGTGTGGATTCCTGATAGTTTTCCCAGTTAACGCGTTTGAAGTTAGTATGACGTGTATGTGTCTGTTGTGGTGCAGTATGATAATGATTGGTATGTGATCGAATGAGAGGCGAGTTAGTGTTTTCCATGCTATGGATGTTGAACGACTGGGACAGCAAAGGATGATATAAGAGGAGGTGGTATTAAAATTTTCTTGATGCGAGATGTATTTGGGTTATTTAGTATGAAGAGCTGGTCTAATTGGTTACTGATCTCTATGCCTCTGTTGGTGATATTTTGTTGTTCATACCAGTCTGTATTCAGCATTGAAGTCTCCATCCAGAATAATAATCTCTCTTAGGTTATTCAGCGCATGTTGACTGATTGTATAATTGTCTGGTAAGTTAGCGAGTGTTCGAGTGGGACGTATGCTTGTTATTGCCTGTTTTAATAATTTGAAATGCTTGTAGTTCTGTGTCTATCAACTTGTGTTAAAGTTCTGATTGTTTTTTTTTATGTATGAGGTGTATCAACTTGTGTTAAGGTTCTGATATGTTTTATTTTTTCTATGTATGAGATGTTGTGATGAGACCACCACCTTCGCCATGTTGTCTGCCTTATCTAATAGCCGTATAGTTAGGTATGTTTGGTGTTTTATGTTAATGAAGTTTTGTTTCCTGTACAATTGCAATGTTAATTTTGTGTTTAAGTAGGAAGTGCTTGTTTCGAATGCCGTCTATATTTAGTTGCATGATGCTGATGTTGCGATGGTCGTTTCTGGGTGTATTTGTTGTAGTTTTGTTTTGTGTGGGAGGTGAGAGAGGGTTTTTTAGAGGTGATTGAGCAGGTGTTGAGGAGATAGGAAAGGAATGTGAGCGGGATGGGGCAGAAGGTGTGGGTGGGGTGAAGGATGTTTGTGTGTCACTGGTCGGGTAGGAGGTGCTTGAGTCTGGTGATTGTTGTGTACCTTGGAACATAATAAACATGTGGTGCACCGGGAGTGAACCCATTCCTTGCACGAAATGCATTGGACTGATCCACCAACTGTGCGGAAAGATGTGACACGTGGGTTGCAAAGCAAATGGGGCATGTGTAAGGACCTGGGTTGGTCTCTATGTCACCAGCTAAGAGATGTGAAAGGATGCTGTAGCCGGGTTACTGAATCCTTTTAAAGAAAAACTGGCAATCCAGTGGTGTGTCGCCACCCATGACGCGGTACCTTGAGAGCCCGGCTTTCCACCGCTCCTCTTCTAGATTCTTACACGTACAGCTTCTTCCAGTGGGGTTGATTGAAGATGTTTGGCCTTCAATCATCTTTGCAAGGGCAGTTCCACTACGAGGAGGCATCTCCACCAGAACCTTTGGTAATGGGTGAAGTTGTTCAGTGATCTCAGACTTTCTATTGATTGCCGATTGTGCTCCGAGTCATGATGGTTAGTGCTCATTGAAATTACCGCAGACGAGATTACGAAGTCGCGTGAGGGGTTTTAAGAATAGGTATAGTTTGGCGTTATTTTTTGGATGCGGGAGAACTGTAGGTTTATTGAGTTAGTTTCAGTGTTTCCGACTTTGACCGTAATGTTTAGAAGTGTTGTGCGATATGACCTTAGTTAATGGGATTGAACTATGTACTAGTCTGAGGAGATAATGTGCTCTTGCCGTGGTGGGAAGTTTACTTTTCTTTTTTTCTTTTTTTAATCAACCATCTTTTCCAACCCCAGTCGTAATTCTCTGTTAATCAATAGTACAAACATTCTTAGATTGGAAATCTACGGGAAGTCCTGGCTAATTCAAGGTTTACGTGATGAACCAACACAAAAATTCTGATATTACCATTTTGAAATCCATCCTAATTTCGACCGATTAACATATTTCTTTCCTGACCATTTCTGGCATCTTTAGCTTAGATAATTTGGGCATCAAACAAAGAAGTCTCCTTGGATTCTCAGCGGAATTTGTTACAGCTATTTTTATACATTATCACCTTTCTTAAGAGGATTTTCGATCGCATTTATGATGCGAAATCGCCTCTCTTTTATTGATGGCTTGCATGTTTCCCCTTCATCTGTAAATATGTTAATACATTTTCCATTTTCATTTTGGGTATTTTTATATGTAAATATTTTAGGTTAATGTAGAAAATATATGTAGGGAGGTTATATAAATTAGGTATATTTTCATATTAAAGTACTCTTATGTTCAATTCCATTTTATTTTCATATTTGCCAAGATTCTAGGAATTTGAAACGGGGTCATATGGCCGATACTCATGATGAGGTCCATTTTTTGTTAAAATCTTTTGGTCTATTTTTTTATTTCAAAGAAGAAAATTTTATTCTTTCATGCTCATCATCAGTGTTGCTGAAATCTGTATCTCCCCTACCCCCTCGTAGCGATCTTCCTTGGGATCCTTCTTTCTAGACGGCGAGGGGGGTAACAATCTTTCCTGTTGCCAAGATGACTTTTACCATTATACCCTTCTCTCCTCCTTTCCCCATTACACCTCCTCCCTGAGCTCCTGTGGCACGTTTTATCGGAGCCGTACTATCATCCCTCGGGGCTATCACGAGCTGGACTACTCCCCGCGGGATTAGGTATAGCGTGCACAGTCAATCACAACACGGCCCTCTTTCTTCTCCCGTCTTCACAAAACACGGCCTTCTCTGTTCCGAGGAATCCTGCAGATGGGTTGTATCCGCATATCCATGACGCCGAATGGATCCCACTTTTCCCCGTGGCTGACGAAGGTGTTTACCTGATTTCCGGTTGTGTCAACCCCCCGCCCTAACAAAACATGACTAGCCATTGGTCCCATCAGTGATTGCCATGCTGATCTGAAAGAAAGAGGGATGGCGCAACATAGAGGATTATGGGAGCACTCATTACGTTGCTAGTAACACTCATTGAGCACTCCTTGGATTAAGCCACCGTTTGGTGAAGACAGGAGGCCGTCCTCCCTGAACACCCATTGAATCTTCTCTTAAGCACCCATTAATTCCAGTTGTGACACCTATTGAGCCAAGGCACTGTTTTGGAAAATGACATGGGATGATTGGCTGTACATGCCGAGTAGGCCCTCCCTGAACACCCTTGAATCCTCTCAAACCTGTCTGTAACCTCTACAGACTACCACCTTTCTCCGACTTCTCTTCCTACACCTCGACCCGTCTGCCAATCAAAAAAAAATCTTACTCAGTTTTTTCGTATTCATTTCCTAATTATCTCTGTCCTTACCTCGTATGAAGCATCCATCAAACAAATTAAGTGATCTCTGAAATAAAGATATTTAGCTCTAAAGTAAATATGCGAACTTTAATTAACTCCCACAAATGTTCTAATTTGTGAGAAAAAAAAGGTTCAAAATAAAATGCATAATGAATTTAGATTTATTTCTCCCTTACAATGGGTTTTATGGTTCGTTGTTTATAAACATTTTTATTTTAAAGTTTAATACAACTAAGTTATTGTACACAAACAATTACCGGACGGTCATAAAATACTTTATTGTTTCAGAGTTAAGTTTTGATATGCACCGGAATATCACGAGATGAAGTGCATTTGAGGGCGTTTTAGAAAACATACACAAGCGAACTATGCATAGTCTTTAGGCCCCAATTGACTATGCAAACTTGGTTTCTAGTCTCATAATCCAATTATCGTTAGAACCAGGATAAATAAATTAATTATAATGAAAATATGTTTACAAGTCATTCTTCCCCGGACGACACAGCGCGTATGTTTTTGTGAAAAAAAGGCTCGAAAAATGGCGGCCAATTTTTAGTTATCCCCCAACCCGTAAAGGGATCTTGTGCGACATCTGGAAGATTGTATGCCATCACCTCCAAACGCTAGCACCCGCAGTTCGTCAGAACTATCTACGGCTGTATATTTTTCGTAGATATCCACTCTTTTCTTCACTTTAGAGACCCCTCTCCCTTTACAAACTATCTGTTCGATACGTCCTCGGTGCTATTGCGGTTTAAATTCGACAAACTTCCATTAACCACGCACACTTTGACTACGACCTCTGCTATACTGAACAACAGGAGGCTCTCATTCGCCCAGCTCAGTGACAAACAAAACAAAAAAAAAAAAAAATATCCAGAGGAGAAACTCAAACTCCTTCCCAGAAATTAGACGGCTCACAAAAACTAGGCACAACCGATTGGAGGAATCACGATTATTTTTTTCTCTCTTTAGTGCCTATATGACGACTGCCTACAAGGCATACATCGCTAGACACAATTTCTAGCATAATACTAGGATAGGTTTAAATCAAAATAACAAAGAAAGCAAGCTCTGGCATCGAGGGGAGGCCGACCTCCCGCTGACGCAAGATGATACAACCAACACCAGTCAATAAAATGGAGCTCCCACAATTCTGTGTGCACGAATCCTTCCCCGACTTCAAGAAACAAGCGTTAGCGACCCCGCTAGTCCCGGAACGGAGACGAGTAAAGTGAGCGACGATCGTCGGCCAGACTGGGGGGATATTCAACAAGAATATACCAAACAGTCAGTGGGGCAACGGAGTCATGGCAATAAGGTGCAGGCGCGAGACATTCAATCAAATGGTAGTCAATGTGCCCAATTCGAAGACGACAGAAAGCCACCTGAAGCCTTTGCGGCATTTGGGTTAGATCCATGCGAACAGTCGCGGCGCAATGGCACGCATGGCCGTATCCCATGGTCTTTGCCAGGCAGACGGAGGGCTGCCTTGATTCGTGCCATGAAGTCTATGGGGGTAAGCGAAACGATGGCCTGGTCGTCCAGTCCTCTCTGACTCTAGTATTGCATCCAGTTTGGCCATGAAGACAGATGCAGCGCCTGGTTGATCCCCTCTGACTTCAAACAGGGGATATGGCGTGGAAGCTGAACCCTCCTGGAACTCGGAACCATCTGTGTACACTAGCATGGCTCCAGCTTGCCACGAAGTGTGCTCCAAAAAGGTCAAACGCAATATTCCCAACGTTGTGGAAGCTTTGAGAGCAGATGCGTGGCGACAAATAGTCAAATGGTGCCGTCCTTGGCAGAACCAGGGGCACCACCGGATCGAGAGCTATACCGAGCTCTGCAAGGAGTTTCCTAGCCCTAAACACAAAGGACTTGGACCATGACTGGCGGCATCGGCACCCTCAAGATCGGCCGCGGGCGTAAAGGAACCACGAGCGAAAAACCTCTAAACAACCAAAACAGAAAAAAAAAAAATTCCGGAGAACTATTAGGAGATTTGTCAACCTAACCAACAGTGAACAAGACACGCGAAGCCAGTAGTGGTGCCTTGAAAATTCGAGTAGGCGGATAACAGACTCCCGGATGCCGTAAAACCCCGCCGAATGCGACCCCTAGAGCTCGAGGTCAAAAGATGAGTACTAGACCGTCCCTTAGAGAGTTGCCGACCGGCACTAGGCCACAGCACATCATTGAGAGGGTCAGCATCAAAAGGTGGATTTCCTCAAAGGAAGGAGATAGGGCAACGTGAAAAGGAGGATTACGAGAAAATGTGTCCCCATCCTTCACCAGCAGGAATACTCGGGAGGTGGACATTCGGCAGTAGTGGAGGAGAGCTCTCCGATTCTAGGGAGGTTAGTTAGACCACGCCGAGATAAGCGACCATTCGTCCGTCCCCCATATAACTACGCTCGTTTTCTCTACCACTATCCCGCCTCTTCCTTCTGTTCCATCCGACCCCAACGTCAGCAAGTGAACGAATCATCGGCGGTGGCTACATATCCTTCACATATTTTCGCTTCCTTTTTTTCATCACGTTCTTTACAGGTCCCTTCTTGCATTCTTTCTATGCCCCGTTGTTTTTCGATTCAACTTATTAAAAAATCCTTTCATTTAATTCCTCCTCCAACCGGTGCTCAAACACTCCCATTAAGAAAAATGTGTAGTCGAGAATGATGAACAAACTTCGCAATCTAAATCTTTGTTCTATATTGTGAACTAGATGGAGAGGGGAAGCGAGTAGTAATTGAAGGTGGCCAATATATTAAATAACATTTTTGCATCGGTATTTATAAACGAAGACGAACATAATATACCACGAACAAACGACGTGATAAACTTTAACGAGCATAACCTTTTAACCGATATCGAATTCTTCGAGGCAGAATTTTCATATCTAAGTTAAAATAATTCAACGACGGGCACTAAACTAATACCCTCGATTAGAAATAAGTCCTATATCGAAATATTAAATATATTAAAACTACCAACCCTTGAAATTAGACGATTGCAAGGCGAACTTATCGAAGTATTCAAAATTGTAATTAAATTTGAAAAAGTAAATTGTGGAGGAAAAAAATTTAAGTACGACCATGGTATCACAACAAGGGTTTTAAACTGAGGCCGACGGCGGTTTCAAACGAACATAGATAAAAAAATGTTCACCTTTAAAGTCATCGATAAATGGAACGCACCCCACACGGAAGTAGTAAATGCTAGTAGTGTGAATAGTTTTAAAAACGAATTTAGAGTTATTTTACGAATAATAATATTGTTTAAATACGGAGGCCTGTTGGGGATTAAATATCACATGAATAAACATCGTAGAGACAATGTCCAAAAGAGGACTACTGGCATATTAGTATAGAATGGGACTGGCCTTTGAGTGGACCAAGTAGTCTTTTCGAGCTCCCTATAACTATGTAAAAAGATTGCCCATTGAGAACCGGACCCTCGGCTAGAATCAAACTTATATGTTGTGAAGTGTGTCATTGCGGAGGAAAGGTGAGCAATTTTTATAGTGTTGGGATCACCAAAAGCGCCGCCCATCAACATTAGCAAAAGGCACACATGACTGCGGGGAACCGAACCTGCATTAATTAAGAGATCAAATGCTTAGAAGAGTTTTTATATCTACCTCTGCAATATAATGTCCGACCCCAGATCAAATGAAGCTACATTACCAAATATTATGTAGAGGATAACTGTAAATAGGTTTGAGTGGGAGGAAAAGCGGAAAAATGTAAGAAGTGAAGAAAGATTACCCCCCCATCCTTTCTAAGTCAGGTCGGGCAATAGTGTGTCCGCTTTAAAGTAATTGCATTCTTATTACTCATAAAAAAAAAATCCATTCATATATGGCAGCGCGCACATTTAGTTGCCTCCCACAGCGTTCAATTGGCATAACGGCGGTGCTCTTCTTTCTCATTTCAACATACAAAAAGAGTACCGACTCTCACCTGGTGGCAAAAAAGTTGGATTTAAATAAAGGTAATTTGAGTAAGCCTACGAGGATGTGTACTCGGGAGGGAGTAAAGAAAAGCGATACAAAATTCAAATAAAAGAATGACTGAATACAGACGGTGGAAGGAATACACAAATAATTATCACGAGGATAAGCAAACCAACAAACATCGTCAACCGGTAGACCCTACTGTGGGGACAAAAGAATATTAGGGTCTGGATGATCGACTTGGGGCACCCTTTATAAGCTCTATGTGGCTTATGTTATCTGTAAAATTATGCTATGCTAAAAAGAAAAGGCGACAACGCTAAGTGCAGAGGCCAGGGTATATAAATTCAAAGGAATCGGGTATCTGATACAGATTGATATATTTTCAATTTACATTTGCGAAATACATATTACAAACAAAATATTGGTGCCACATGCCATCTTTTTGCATTATGTTCACATTTTAATATCTATTCAACACACCCAATTCATTTACATATTTACATTTTGACTAGAAAACTAAACCGGAATTTTCAAATTTTCACGAGTCAGTCATAAAAGATAGTCATCCCTTACAAACCAGACAGCTTCTTCTAGTTTAGATTGCCAAACTATATTTTTGACCATTGATTGGCGGTAGAATATCGCTTCACGCCATGCAGGGGCAGAGGCAATTCGAGAATGATATAAATCTGACGAGACACTCCTGGCATAGTTTAGTTTATAGTATGGTGGAGGGTGTCGGAAAGGGGGGAAGGGTGTCGGAAAGGGGGGAAGGGTGTCCGAGAGCGCCAAATGTCCAGTCTTTTACGTCTTCTCTAATTTATCTTGATCTACAAGAGTCCCTTTTATACCGCTGCCCCAAATGTCACTTTACCTCTCTTAAGTATTTCGACCAAACACATTGTCGTGAATCCCTGAGCAGGCTGACAAGTCCATCCCTGAAGACAACCACAACGAGACTGACTTATGAATGACCACAAACCTCTGAATTTGAAGAAATCATATTCTTATGAAGAAATTCATTACTTATCATCATTCCTCATATACTCCGGTTCGGTCGTTGCATTTATCTTTTCTATAGCTTCAGTGACCATGACAACCAGATCCTAGACGTTTCCTCATGAGGTGTCGTCCTGCGAACCACATTCCTCTAATCAAATTTAGCGATAAAATTATTACCTTTAGCCCATTAAACAAATGACTATTTAAGATTTCATATTGGGCTTTAGCTTTGCTACAGAATGCATCGATGCAAAGTAGAAAAAAAATTAGATCTGCGACGTAGGGTTGCTATGAAATCTGATCTACATTGTCTCACAAATCATATACAAAATATAAATTTAGGATCATTATATCACTAGGGTGCTTTAGTTTCCAAAACAAAGCAAAAGTTATGTTGTCATAAATATGTAAAAAAAATGTGCTAACTTAGAATCGCAAAAATGGCAAGTTGTAACAATTCCTACCTAGCAGAACGTAGCAAAGTATATTACACTTATTTCCCTGGTTTGTAAGAAATGGAATGGCTAACTACACTCTAAACAATTGAACACAATATATGTAGCCCTAAATAACATTAGTTGAGTGATCGATCCGCTGAAGTCGTAACCAGAGCAATTTATTCACTATAGCTTAATACCATCATTACGAGAAAGTAAACATGAAAATACTTCTGGAATTGTTCACATAGACGGAACCACAAATTTATAAAAATCACAAACTATCCACGTCAGCTGTTAAAGAATTCAATCCGAATTCCTGCAACACTTAATCGGCCTCATCGTAAGACGGGTGATCCTTGACCCGTAGGTGCCAAATGAAGTTGGCAAACGGAGAGTTAAATACGTTTTCGCCTTATCCCCAGCCATCAGCAATCTTTTGAATCCGACACACACTTTACCTAACAACTGCCGAAGTGAAATAAAATGAAAAAAGTTTCATTCTCGATCCTGATCTTTGTAATATTGATATGTCACGGCGTGAATGCGGTCTGAGTGCTAAAGTTCCTCTACAAATGTGAAGAGCGACCAATATGCAAGAAAAAGGATAACTTGTCTACTGCATCGAACCCACACATGTTGCACGTAAAGGGGTCTTTATAGCCATGGTAACCCATATGCATAGTGTACATCACTACATCTTTAAAGGCAATGTCACAATATTGGCACTGATGAGCTTCCCCCCATTTCACTTTCTCATCACCGGATCGGTTTTTGGACTCTGGTAAATCCATTGGGAGGAGCGCTGGTACCTCTGCATCCTTTGGCCGTTTCTCTTCTTTTCCTTTCTGACTCTCCTTCATTTCGTTGCAACTACTTTCGCCTTCCTCTCCACTCATGCTTAGACGAAGTGCAATGCGTTCCAACTTGTAAGCACGCCCTTTCCTTCGGTTCTTAGATGGCGGCGTAGCAACGTCAGGAGTTGAAGGTACTGTCAAGAAAGGCGGGGAGGCCGTCGAAGGGAGGGGTTGAGAATGAGGAGGCGTGTTATCCTTGCTTAAATCTAAGACAGATTCAGTCTGACTAGAGTTGAGTTTGATGGGGGAAAGCGTAAGTGGCTTCTCTGGTACAGAGTAGTCCCGTTTAGATGATTGATATAGAAGACGTTGCAATTGATGCTGCAGATCGATTGCTGGGTGAATAAAGTTTTGATTATTTATTATAGGGGAATAAAGTAATGGATTCATTGTTCGAGCAAAATATTCTTGAAACGTATTTTGTGCTGACGATAGCGTTGGTGGTAAAATTTGAGGTGGTGCGATCTGCTCCTTTAAAAATGGCGAAGACAAAGAATTGTTGTCTTTCGAGATTTGACAAGAAACATCATTTCCGACATTTTCTTTGGAAGTTACAAATTGGATGTCCCTTTTCTCCGTAGCTTCTTCTTCCTCTCTGGCGTGGAGGAGCATATGGTGAGACAAAATATCTCTGCTTTGCGTCGAAAAGCTGCAAAGTTCACATTTCAATGATTCTTCAACCTCCGGAGATTTGCTGGCATTTAGACTTTCCTCTTTGTCATTTGGATTTTCTTTGTCGCCGCTCAGTTTCCTCGCCTTCCTCGGCACCTCCTTGAATTCGTGAGGAATGAAAGAAGCAAAGTTCTGTGGATTGGCTGGGTAGGTGAATGGACTAGGAAATGGACTTGAAGGAAGAGATAATAAAGCCCGGCTGCCACTTCCCGACTTGTTGATCGAAAGTTTCTCGGGAGGAGCAATGGGTGCCGGGGGAATAGACCCCGTAACTTCCATGTGGGCTTTCACAAATTGAGCTTGGAGTTGATACTGCGGGGGCAGTATTGGCATACCGTTTTCATCTTTCTTCAGCTTTGGCCCTCGCCGGGTACCATATATATCGATAATAGGAACAGGATTCGGTGTCCCGTCGGGATTTAGTACCATGGCCGGAGCGTGACCGTATTTCCTGAGATGAAGCTTAAGGGAATGGCAATATTTCGTCGCATAAGTGCAATCAGAACACCGGTACTGGTAAATATTACTATGCGATTTCATGTGAGAATTAAGCATAGATTTATTGACACAAGAGTAAGTGCATTTGTTACACTTATACGGCTTTGAGCCAAAGTGATTCCTCAAGTGATACTCCAAGTGGTGTTTATATTCGGTCACAAACGGGCATTTACCACAAGACAAAAGCTTCTCGGATTTAATATGATTTTTTGCGTGTTTCCAAAAATCGCTTTTTGTGATAGCCACGTATTCGCATTGCTTACACTTAAAAGTCTTTACTTTTCCTTGAGAGTTTACCCGCGGAATTCTCGTTCTTTCAAAGTCTTCTACATTTTCGACAATAAACTCGTGTTCTTCTTGCAAATGTTCTTTCAATTGCTCGATGGTCTGCGTTGTGAACTCGCATTTCATGCATTTGTGATCAAAATGGCAATTCAAATGATAATTAAATTGTGTTTTAGAGTCGCTTAAATATGAACAGAAGTGACATTTGAAGGCTTTGGAATTCTCTCCGTGTTGGAACATTTCTTGAGTCCCATCAAACGAAGTGTTCAGAGACATCGGTTGTTGTCCAGTTTCGTGAACATCTGCATAGTCCGATTCAGAACTACGACGACCACTCTCTTCATTTTCTTGGAACGCTGCTGGCGACGCTGGGTCAGGACTGTTCTCCCCATTTGTTACATAGTCTCTTTTCGTAAACAAAGAGGTACAGTTTGATTCTTCCATTTTAGACTCTTTAGGAAAGGCATCGGATTGGGTTGTCTGAAAAGATTCACTCTCTCTATCAGTCTGCAACTCATTAGTGCCTTTAGAGATAGTGTTAGTAAATAGAGAGCCACCTTCATAGACCTTAGAGGGATCATTAACGTTTCCATGAAAATCAACATCGACCTCCTCTCGCTTAATTTGTACACCTTCAACCACTCGTTCACCCCTGTATTGGTTGTAGAGGTCGAAATCCCGACTACTCCCCGGGGTTGAATGACTTTGAGGTTGGAGATGAAAGATCGGCCGTCTGTTGTCCTCCGGGAATGGAAATCCAAACTGGTCATGGCTGAGGAATCCATAGCCTCGAGGAGAGCTAAAAGGAGGGGAGTGAAGATTTGGGGATAAAAACTGATTAGAGGGGTTTTCCATCCTCATCGCAGCTTCATAGCTATTCAGAGGGGAAATGAGAGACACCCGCCCCTCGTAGCTAATGCCCGACTGAGAATGAGACTCGGTTCTCAGAGTGTTGGACGAAAGGGAGAGAGGGTGGGACAGGTTTTCCGAGCCGAGCGAAGGGGAGACGACGCTTTCGCACTCCGTCGTCATTTTTAAACGGGATGCGAACCCTCTGCCTTCGAATCGATGTTCCGCTCACCCAAACGATGAAGATGCGAGCCTAAGTGCAGCCAACGAATAGATTCTGGAAAAAAAAATAAATAATGTTACGATTGTGTAGGGTAACGGAGTTAACCGGCACTACAACCTACTCTTTCCAACCATGCTGAAGTGCTTTAATATACATCATTCCCCGCATGACGACGACCCAGCTGCTAAAATCTTTAATTTTTAACAGTTTCCCCACAAATTGTGGTCGATGCGCATCAATGACACTAAAATATACTACTTACTACCCCCACGCCACCCAGGGCCCCATCAAGCAGAAAGCCATCCACCATTTTACCACACAAAAGTAGTCCTTCTTAGCGAGCTTGTGCCTATGAGTTGTGGCATCTCGTCCAGGCAGGGCTCATTCCTGAGCAAAAGGCTACAAGCACTTTTCCTCACAACCCCACTCTATGCACACCTACCATTCCTCTTTCCTGTCACCATTTCAATAAATCCTCAGCTACAACTCTGTTAACACCTGGACGTTCCTCACTCCAACCGTCCTTCTAAAACTTAGCTCCCACATAAGCACCCAATCAATGCATCACATCACTCTTCACTCAAAAAGTACTTCGAGAACTCAAAGAGGCAGTGTAAAGAAGCTAGGGACTAGTAGAAGGGGAGGGGGGGTCTGAACCTGCCCTCACATTTCGTATTAAGTACTATAGTTGTAGAGGGGACTCCGAAAGGAGTTTAATGAGGAGTGGAGGTTATCATCATCATTATTATTATTATTATTCCTTACGGGATGAATAGAACAAAAAAAGAAGCAAAGGGCTAGGAATGAAGGACAGAGTGAGAATAAATCGTTTATGTATAGATGTTCTAGTAAACGTGAAAAACAGGAGATTTCAAAGCACAGAACAAGTTCGTACGAAAAACATTTTAAAAAAGCAAACGAGTACGAGCATGCACAGTGCGGTCCGACAAGGATGAATCGCAATACCAAATCTGGCTCAACCTTGATGCTAGGCGGCGGCCATCAGTCTTCCGGGGACAAAATCTCGCAACGGATACAGGCCCTCCTTTGCTCAGGGAGGTGAGGGGGAACAGAGAGACTAATGGCAATTGAACTCACAAGCGCAATTGCACCATTGAAACTAAGATCAGATAAGAGAATTTTCAAAAAACAGGCCACTACAAAAACATAATTGAGACGCTTGACCAGTCCAATTTCGTGATGAAAGGTTATAATATACATACAATTATTATATATATTCATAGGCTAAACATGTTTCTGTATTCATTAGTTTGCCAGCGATTAAAAATGAGAGATGGCTCCATCGAAACCTGATTTCGCAATAAATCGATTCTAACAGTTTCTTTCCTGCATATATATATATATATATATATATATATATATATATATATATATATATATATATATATATATATATGAAGCCATTTTTTATGCAGGATTCCTTGAAGTACACACCAACGGCTGTATCGTTTAATTTTAACTGGAGCTTATTTATAGTTTTGACTATAATTTCAAGGGATGAATAGGCGAGGGAAATTACTCGGAAGAGGCAGGACTTTATTTGCCTAGACGTCTTTGGGCTTTCGACCTGGTAGTAGGTCATGTTCACCATTCTTCTCCGAAAAAATGCCAAGTGGAATTTTTTTATTGCCCAAAATGTCTTTCAACCCTTTTACTGCTCATATTTCGGGGCAAACGGTGAAAATAAAAAAATGGGCGTTATTTAATGCATTATTAAAACAAAAATATTGACTGTGACCAACCCACCCCCCGTTTACCTTGCATTCTTTACCGATCAGTTATTTTTTGTATTTCGTGATAGTTCGCCAATCTGAACATTATTCAATCCTTATATTTTTTTCCTCATCCGATTGGAAGCTGAACTCTTGCAGGGGAGGCTTCCTTAGTCTCACGCTGTACTCTATTTACACAGCGGACCTGCCCAAACTTTTAGTGCCCGAATCTCAATATCCAATTCGCAGACATCAGCCAACTAGTCGTATGCTAAATCAGGAATGTAAGAGCTCTGGTACAGACAACAGGTGTAGAGATTAAAAACATCAACTAGTTCGAAAGGGACAAGAAAATAAGAACGAATAGAAAAAAAATCATCTTAGTCCCTATCTCGAGACGAAAGGTAGCCGATATAAAAGTAGAAGGACAGCTGTACACATCATTCGGAAGGGAGAGTACTAGGGCTAAAAACCTCAAGAGGCTGCATAAAACACTTAGCCTAAAGGATAGAAAGAATAGCCCTTGTGCTGAGACCCTTATATTCATTAAAAGGCTTAAGCGAAGGTCACAAAGGAAAAATACATCATGCTCTAGGAAGTAAGGCGCTAATCTACTTTCCCATCTCTATTAACACCCTATCTAAATCAATGAAAGAGCGCTCCAGAAAGTTCACAACAAAACCTTTTGTATGTATCTAATCACATACAACAGAAGAATCGACATAAAGAATCGGAGAGCCCTACATAGAGAGGGTAAGAGTGAACCGCTTAACATTGTTCTAAAGAACATAGCGAAAAATCGACAGCCTTCGTCCATTCTTTGGAGAAAACAAACACCAGAGTCAATCATCCTCTCAATTGTAGATTCCATAGTGGAACAGCAACAAGGAATAGTGGAAGCAGCATTGTACACATAACTAAGAAATCCACCTCCTCAAGAAACCAGCTCCTACGGAGCTCACCAGAACGAGATAAGCCATAACTGAACAAGACAATAAAATCACCTATGACTTCCTCGGAAACAGCTACCCCAAAAAGTGACTAACCATATTGACACGCAAAGTGACTAGATTACCGTACTGTAAAACTACAGTGAAAATCAGTGGCGACAATTAAGGTGAAATGAATCAAATCAAATTTGCGTAACTATAGTGAATTGAGACATAGGTGCTCAACTATAGTGGAGTGAAAGAATTAAGTAAATATGAAGAAAAAAATAGTTCAAGTATAAGACTTAAAAAAAAACAGAAGTACATACATAACAGAGTAGCAAAACGACACGAACACACAACAGCACGAATGCCCCATTATAAATAAGAATGAAACAATGAATAAAAGAAAATAAAGGTCGACCGGGGGTCCTCTCCGCACATCCCAAAATTTCACAGTTTGCTCTAAGATGACCTGTGAAAGAGTTTAAAGACGTCTTTGGTAATAAAGAAATGCCACTTGGCAGCATTTTTTTCTCCCCTTACGCTTTCTGAAGGCGTTGAAAAAGGTTAAAACGGTGCAGCGTAAACTCAACCAAGCATCCGTCGCTGTCGACTTCAACAAATCATGCATACAAACATGTCCTCCCACCACGATATACATACAGAGCGGCTACAATGATTCGGAACATTCGGTTTCCATCACAAAAGTCTATAGTAGCTTCAAACTAAATAATGGTAAGTAATGTATGGTAAATTACAGCAGTCGCTGTCGACTTGACTGCAATTAATCATGTAACTAATATATATACATATATATATATATATATATATATATATATATATATATATATATATATATATATATATATATATATATATATACATATACATATATATATACATATATATATACATATACATATATATATACATATATATATACATATATATACATATATACATATATATATACATATATATATACATATATATATACATATATATATACATATATATATACATATATATATACATATATATATACATATATATATACATATATATATACATATATATATACATATATACATATATACATATATACATATATACATATATACATATATACATATATACATATATACATATATACATATATACATATATACATATATATATATATATATATATATATATATATATATATATATACACATTTTTTTATTGTATATCTCTCATGAGCGCACGAGAATGACGAAATAAATCGAGCACACCGCAAGAAAGAGAAAAACGGAATCATTTTTTCTTCAGAAAAATGTTATTTACTAATTTGAAAAATCCGGTCTGTTGTGGGATTTGGACCAAGCACACTGAGGCAGCGAGCAACCGCTTTCATCTTAATTAAAGCGAGCCTTTAGCCACATATATATATATATATATATATATATATATATATATATATATATATATATACTACCCTTTACTGAAAATCTTATTCTGATAAACTATGTAGTTGCAACATTTTCTTAAACTAACTTTATTTCTAAATTGTTTGACACCCTTAATTAACCTCATTCACTTGGCTTTCCTTTAATTAGCTATATATATATATATATATAGATATATATATATATATATATATATATATATATATATATATTATTTTAACGTGTTAGCAAATAATCTCATTTTACACGGTGCGATTAAGGCGGAAGCAGGAAAGTTCACCCTCGAATTATTCGCGAGCTGCTGAATTCCATCCATCTGGAGTACCCTTCCTCCCCCCTTTTTTTACTCATATTTCCCACTTGATGCCCCGCTGAGATCGGTGGCTCAGGTCTGACCTGAACTACATATTACCCGAGCCATGAGAATACACCCCAGTACCTCGACGACCAAATAACAAGACCTTCTCTTAATCCCATAACAAAGGGTTGTTAGCCAGTCCTCCGACGGTTGTAAGGACACCGGCTCGCTCAGAGGATTAGCGAATTCGTGTTACGGTGGAGAGGTCTTGGGAATTCAGCCTCCAGGGTCATATTCATATTGAGTCGTCTTTCAAAATGGCCTCTAAACCCAAAGATGTCGAACTCCCGTGAGATCGTTTTACGTAAGCGCGCAAACAAGTTGGAGCCGTTCTTCTCAAAAACTTCCTTCGGATAATAAAACAAAAAGGGAAAAGTTCTTAAGATTCCAGGGGCAGGGTAGGGGGTAGGGTGAGTAGCGGTGCATAGGAAGGAGAAGAACGATTTTCGTGGATAAGGAGGACAGTTTAAAATGCTAATGAAAGGGACTGCTGTGGGGAACAAAAAGGGCTGGGATCGCATGAAAGATGAGAAAGAAATATTCATGGGAAGAAAAGACCACCGAATGTGGCGTAGCTTAATGAAGAAATGACCTGTGTGGGAATAAGTATGATAAGGTTAACCTTTGGGACAAGTAACGAGGAAATGTCTGATAAAGCTTCATTCATTTACCCCGTGATCGGTGGTAGCGACTACCTAAACCCCCATGTCACGCATGAAAAGAAAAATAATTAGAGATCCGCTAAGCTCACGGGAACCGTTAGAACCGGGACAATCTTAGCTTAAAAAAAAAGAGACCTTTCTTAATCTCCTGCTGGAAAATGAAAGATTTTAAACACTAATTAAAAGTGATAATTGAATACAAGAATTCTCATAGAGAATAAAAGTAATTAATTTTAACTCACTAAACGCAAAGTTCGTTAGTTAAAACCGGGTATCGCTTACATCAATGATCAATAGCAAGTACCATGGTCGAACCCGAGACGTATAAGACAATCGGACGATACTTTTAATTCTTTCCAAATTAAAAAAATGGTAATGGTTTAACCCTCAACCCACCCACATTGAAGATTCCTTTATATCCTCATTTAGGCCCTACTGATTAATGTGGGATCCGAACCACCGGTATCTCCATACAGCGCATGACCGCTGCCCTGAAGTTGACCCGTATCGGGAGTCCAGCCGATGAATAATCACACCCAATGTGGTTTAACTTTGCTGAGGGCGTTGCGCGCGCTATCACATCCCAGGTCTTGCTGTCACCCGGCAACGCCCGTAAAGTTAAGGGAAGTCAAAGTGTGCGAGGTATAAAGCTTGAGTCATCGAAAGAAGATACTACTTGGGTCGCTGGGAGCTGGAGGCAATAATCATGGAAGAGGCTACGTGAAAGACTTCGAAGGGGCGTTTATAAAGAAAGAAGTTGAAAGAAGTGAAGATGTGTGGTAGGTCCATGGTCAAGTAGGAGAGAGAAAGAACGAAGGAAATAAGGGGGGGGGGAGCGCAAGGTAAAGGGAAAAGGAGCTGCTTATGCCCGTGGCTTCGGGGTCCAAAAAGAGAAGCAAACCATTCAGATAAATTCTGCCGGACAGCAGCTTGTATGTACTATAGACTTATACGTACACACACACTCGCACGTATCCTTCGAATGTATATCTAGCATTTTTAGCATTCATGGACGCCTTTGCCAGTACAAACTAGTTCGGATCCATCACACTGGAAGATGTCGGTGGAGACTGTAGGCGTAGGGCGATAACGAAATGATGTGTGGATTCAAAGAATTCAACTCTAATATGTATTCATTCAATTAATCCACCATTTGAATGTTAACAAAAGTATATTAGGTAAAAAGTGAGGTGAAACATCAAGGGGGTGTGATCCCAGTTCAAGAAAGAGACGAGTGTTGGACATAAAAGTTATTAACTTTTTTGAGCTAACCGTATTAAATAATAAGAAGCAAACTCATTTATACAATCATGGGCAATTTTTTGGCGGCTGTAAATTTCGTCCCTAAAACATTTTAAATAATAAAATGTCCCCTAAGAGCCACGCCTACGATCGCTCCATAAGCTTTTTTGGTGATCTACGAGTTGTCGAGAATAAAAAGAGCTCCTGGTGTCATCGACCACAAATAACGAAATGGCTCGAACAACAAGTCCCTAGATTTTAATCCGATCGAGAACCCCCGAGTGATCCTTAAAGGTTGAGAAGTGGAATCTAGCAAACTTGAGACTTTTATTAAGCAAAAAATGGATTTCCAGTCCCAAGAAAATTGAAGGTGTCATAAATCATGTCAAACTTAGAGAAGATATGCTGTTTATTGTCCTCAGACACACCCAGGAATCGTGCGAATGGCGTAGTTATTTGATTCGAAGCACAGCATTTGCCTCTGCCAAAACATGTAGATCTGTCTGTACACTATATCACACTTTTGCCGCTTCTAGTTTATAGGTAATTTATTTAAAACGGGTCAAAACCAACACGCGCACCCACAAAAATTATAAGGCTCTTTATAGGAATTTAACGACAGTGGGAATAACGGATGATAAGGTACATCATAGCTCGATTAGCCCAAAGAAGATATTAACTTTGGGGAGTCAAAACTACCTTGCGGAAGCAACCGATCCCCTTGAGAAACGCACATACGTATTAATACGTCAAAATTCAAACAGTTATTAAAAAAATAAATTGATAAGATGGCCGCGTATAACTATCCCAAACTAGCCACTTAAAAATCTCCCTACTGGAGAATTGCCAGTTAAAGGAAATCTGGTTTTGTAGCAAAGTGACAAAACAGCCCCTTCAGCTCCGCCTCCATTTCTAATTGGGGCACCCCAGCTCTGAGAGGCTGTTGGGGCAGGGGGAACTTGGTCGGACTTTAACTCGGAGGACAGAAGAAGAGAGAGGAGCGGAAGCGGTTGGAAGGAAAACGTCAGAGCGTCATGCGTTATCACCACTTAGAGTGTCACCTGGGAGGTAGTCAATGAAAGAATAGATAGGAAGATCAAGGTCTAGAAGAGAAAAAGATAAATAGAATAATAATGAAAGAAAAGTTGCTTGCAATTATAACCGACAAAATTTGGGGTACCAAAGAGTCCCAATCCCCATTTGATACCAGGTCGCTATCTAAATAACGTCAAATCCGAACGCAATTTCGGGAAGAGGGTGAGAAGCGGATGAGATGAGAAGAGAGAGAGAGAGAAGAGTTAGGTACAGAGCAATAAAAGCGACAGCATAGAAGGAACGAGGGTGGAAGATCGATGGCGTGGTGATATCTCCCCTCGCGTCCTTTTTTACTCCCCTCGGCTGACCCCGAAGACTCGTGAATCCCCCTCCCCCATCCCAGGAGAGCGGGACAGCGTAGCGCGTCCTTCTATCGGGGTTGGAGGGCGCGTGCTAAAAATGGGTGTTTTTACGAGATCTAAAAACGGGGCCGATTCGGGGCGTCCCTTAGTCACCGCAGGCGTCGGGGCGGGGGAGGTACGCAACGCACGCACGTGCGTGCGAAATAGCGCGTGCGTGCTATTGGGGGAAAGGCCAACCAACGGGAAGGGATCTCGCGAGGAAAAAAGGAGGGCAAGCGACCGCTCTTTTAAAAAGGATAAAACTCAATTTATTCATGGGAAAAAGATTCTATTTGCAGAAAAGATCCCCATTTATGTGGAGGGAGGCGGTTACTCGAAAATGGAGGCCGGATCAGAGGGAAGGAGGGGCCGGGACCAAGGAGCAGAGCACGACCGCCGCTTCACCCATGGATCAACTGAAAATCAATAAATAATCGCGTAAAGAACAAATATTTCATTTCGCTCCTCTATACGTACATGGATACACATGTACACAGATGAGGTTTAGCGAGGTATTTTCACATCTATTTTTAAAAAGCAACTCTTGCTGTGCGTTCGTTTCTTGACGACCATAAGATTTGATCGTTTTATTTAAACCAGACAGCCGATTTTTAATTACGGGCCGCCTTGAGAAAAGGTGGCGGACCAAACCTCAGACCAAACACCGAAAGTCGAGGTAAACTAAGATGAGATGATAATAAAATAAAAATCAAATCGCTTCCTATAATGATCCGCTCACGTTGAAGACCATATCTATCTTCAAGAAGGCCGCAAGCTGAAGACTCCTGCTCTCGACCCTTGAATATGAATCCTTCTTGCGCAGACACTCTCACAATAACCGATATCCTTCTTATATTAAATGAGACTATAATCAATGGATTATACATTAGTTGATTTCAAGGAAGAAGTATGGATTAAAGATCACAAAGTTGAGATAATTATCCGTCTCCATCAAACAAAAGTTGGTCTGAATGAAAGTGTAGTTTATAAAAATATTGTATTTATTTATTTCGCAGTCTTTTTCACTTTATTACTTGAATACGTTGGCGATTGGCCGCGCAATTAATGCAGTAAAAACCTTCAACTAAACTGGATTATGAAGTTATGCTCCAGTTTTGTCGAGGTCGCCGATTACTTTTTGATTAAGGCATGAAATCAGGGGTAATCCATGGGTGCGCATAAGTGAAAGGGGAATTGAGAAAAAGCCCATTGATTTACAAACTCGTAAACCATGTTTTTATACACACATTCGGTTTCTCCTTCCAACGAACTTAATACGACTGGGCAAGTATGAAATTTGGCAAAAAGCGGTCCATGTCTCGGATGTCATGACCTGTCAGAGCTCAAAATGGTCCATCATTAATTTGGACTGAAAAATGGACAATAATTGTCGCCTTCTCGTTGGAAGTCCGATCAAAATCGTCCATTATGTAGGTGTGATGCTTCATCAATTCCTAATTCAATCTTCCGCTCAGCTGACATTCATCCGCCAGAGACCAAAAGAGGCCGCCTTGGACACTGCTATTTGGAATCTAGGAGCGAACTTTATCGAATCCCTGGAAAGCTGGTGATCGCCCCAGGCTGCCTGCTTGTTTTTCTTCACTGCCCTGTCCTCCGCCATCCTTTGCAAACGAGGTGGAGGGCGGTCAAAAGAAGAATACTTAGATCCATATGGACTGGAAAGGTGCACAACTTTCCTAAAATAGGCTAGAAACTTTGGTGATTAATTAATCATTCCACGCTAACGCTACGAATATTTATTTAATTGGAAAGGAAGGCAGGAAGGACTAAAAAGGGCACCAGAAGTTTGAAAGCGACATCGCCCGCATGTCTCCAAAAGGACACTCTGGCCCTACAAGTAATTTGATCTAGGTGCACAAAGCTTATGAATTAATTCTTGTTATACTATTTGATGTAATTAGCACTGCTATTTTTACTTTTGCGTCCCGTAATAAGGATAACGCATAAAAGTTGATTTTCTACGGCAATTTCTTTTCTGTTCCTATCTAAGACTCAAGGCAGCTAATTTTCCTTCATATTATTCGTTTCTAAGCCCCTTTTTGCCATGGTTTCACCAAGCAGAAATTAGAGCCATTTCCTCCTCCCGAGTGCTCAACCAAGCTCCCTTATTTATGGCAAAAACAGCATTAAATTAGTAGCTAGCTGTAACCTCCCTTAGGTCGCCGTAGAAACTGGCGTCGAAACCAGATTAATTTGAACTATGGAAAACCAGAAGAAAATGAAGCACAGACAAAAAATCGATGTAATTTTATATATAATAAAAAAAAGGATGACAACGAATGCGGTCTTCTACTACTAGTATGAAATCACGGTCTAATTTAATTTTCGCCAGGTTCTTGCAGTGGTTAGAGCAAAATCCCTGATTCAACTTGGAGGGGCGCTAATGTTCTAGCTACTTTGTATGTATTAGGTTGAGGAATAAGTCCTTGCGTTTTTTTAAATGTTGTGTTTAGTTTTGTTGACGTGATTTGTGCACATATTAAGAAACAATAATAAATAATGAGAGCAAAATTTGCAAAGGTAAGGCTTCGTCTCTTAACAGCGTAGGCTATTAGGCTTGTGCTTAGGCTACGCCTTGAAGTTGAGTAATAAGTCATTGCGGTTTATTTAAAAGTTGTGTTAATTTAATTTTTGTTCTGTACCCTCAAAATGGAATGTCAAGTTGAAATAAAGGCGCATTTTTGACACTTGTTGTTATTCATTTTCAATCGAGACGGGAACAATGCAAACGCAGCTAAAGCTCGTCGCGATATTTGTACTGTGTACGGAGAAAATGCTTTATAGAAAAGGACAGCTCAATGGTGGTTTTCACGTTTCAAAAACAGTCATTTCAATCGTTATGGCGAAGAACGTACTGGTCGCCCAATTAAGTTGGATGAAGATCGATTGAACGACCTTCTTAATGAAAATCCTCGTCAATCGACTAGAGAATTAGCTGTACAATTGGCGTGTGATCAGAAAACTGTAGTGAATCACCTTCATTCGATGGGGAGAGTTAAAAAATTCAGTGCATGGGTTCCGCACGCTTTGAGCGAAAGCAACAACTTCAACGTTCCACGATTGCCGCAGGTTTGCTTGCTCGTCACAAGGCTACTCGTGGATATAAGAAAAGATTTCTTCACCGCATCATCACTGGCGACGAAAAGTGGTGTGCTTATGTCGACATGAACCATCGAAAACAATGGCTTAGCCCCCTCAAAAAAACACTTTCGCGATAAAAGCAAGGACTTCATCCACGAAAGACAATCTGTGTGTGTGGTGGGATTGTGAAGGCATCATTCTTTATCAGCTCCTTGCGAACGAGATTTTCAATGCAGAACTCTACGTTCAACAAATGTATCGACTCGCAGAAGCTATTC